>QHHJ01000047.1:0-328560 GCA_004367495.1 Fusarium scirpi
CCAACACCAACAAGCACCTTCAACATACCCACAGTCTCAGCCCCAAGCTCCCTAGGATCCCAAGACCCCGGCCCGGAGCCCCGCACCGTAACATCCCTCCTCCGCAGCCCCATCGCCGAAATATCACCTCCGTCACCGGCCATGCTTCCAATGTTGATCCAGGTAATTGCGTTCTTTGCGGCTGCGGTGCTGGGACTCAACAGGAAGGCGTTCGGCCAAGGTCCGTAGAGAAAGTCGAGCACGATATCTGCGTCTGCGGCGGCGGAAAAGTCGGTTTCTGTGGGTTTGTCGTTCAGAACAACACTTGCGTCCAGGTCGAGCTTTGAAAGAGCTTCTTGGTTGCGCGCTGAACCAACAACACTCGTAGCTCCAAGGTGCCGAGCAACTTTAATAGCAATCTTTCCACTGGCAGTAGTAACACCATTAATAAAAACCTTAAAAGCAGCACCCTCCTTCAAGCCCGCCCTCTTCCTCAACGCCATCCAACTAGCCATGACAGGGTTAATCATAGCCGCCGCAACGACGGGATCAACACCATCCGGCAACTCAACGATGTTGCGCGAGGGCGCATTGATGATCTCGGCATAGCTGCCCTGCGTGGTACCCAGCAGAGAAAAGTAGACTTTCTTTCCCGTAGACACATTGATGCCTACACCGTCCACGCCAGGCCGGTGGGGAAGTTCGGTAGCAGTGTAGTGTTTGCCAGCTGCTCTTGCACGAACTAGTTGGTGAAGACCGGTAGCGATGACACGGATCTCTGTTTCGGAGTCGTGAACGGGAGCTTGAGGAGGGACGACTTTTACAGATTTGGGGGATTGACCCCATTCTGTGACTTCAGCTGAAAGCATGCTCATATTGAAGGTGTGTAAGTGTAGAACTGTGATGATTGGAATTGGAGAGTATGAGTTAATAGCACAAACCTTCCGAGGAACTATAGCTACATCTTTATACTTCCCCTCTCATCATATACAATCGCCCAAAACGTCACATCGGCGGCAATGTGTCAGCATCTAAGATCTAATCCTACTCCAGCCGCAGAGGCATCAGTCTCACTCCATATTCTTAGTAATGTTGCTAAGCTTCGGGAATTGCCGCACATACCCGCGCGCGCGAATAAGGAACCGCCCATAAATTGATAATACATCATGTAATCCTCAAACTGACGGAACTTCGGCATCATGCAGGCAACAGTGAGTCAATATCTTAGCTGTAGGCCATTTAATATTGGGTCTCTTCTTTCCTTCAGCATCCAACATCACCATATGCTTCATATTGTAAAAACCGCTGCATTAAAACTTTCATTTATCTCTTTTCTGTGCTTCGTTACATCTGCCCATGCTTTTTTTCTGACAACCATCTAGAAAAACCGCTTAAACCCTTCTTTGCCCATGCAGCCTAGCCTGTAGGATATACTGTAAACCGCTTGTTCCTCCTTCCGCTCCCCTAAGATGGACTTTGACTTGTCTTTAATGCAATTGCAGCTGTGTATATAAAACGCCTCCTCCCAACCGGCCATGTGTAGAAAGACGCCAACGCCTCTTCGTTTCCATGTTTTGCTTTGCAACCAATCAACAAACCAACCAGTTGTCCGCCCATACCATTCCTTTCCTTGCCATATCCTCTAGCCAGCGGATCCGGCCTTGCCGTCATTCTTTCATGCAATGCCATGCCATGCCACTGAAACCGACCCTCTTGCTTTGCCAATCTGTAAATCAACCGCTAACCACTGCGGTATAAATGCTATGAATAAAACACTCTTTGACATCAATCATACACACCTGCTACATATGTAAATATCGTCACGTATCTGGACGATCCAGAACAGTGTCTCCAATGTGCCTTTCTCATCTCTTCAACAGTCTTCCATCCATCTTGAATCGTTGATCGCGGTGTGGATTTTGCAGTACGCCTTATCCAAAATGGCAAACAGCCGTTTATAGATCAAGGAACGGTTGCAGTGCTAGGTGCAGCCCGATGGCATATCCCAAAGTCGCAGGCCGAAAGATCTGGCCGACGTGTCTCGTCGCTTCTCAGATCGAGACTGCCGATCAGCCACCCTTTCGTTCTGACTCATGCTTGGGAGGTTGCTCGCCGTTTCCTTGTTGCGTGTTATTGTTGTTGTTGCCACCCTTCTTCTTGCCCTTACCGGCCTTTTGCCAGGCGTTGTCGCTTTCGCTTCTAGCTCCGCGAACGTGGCCGTTTTCCCGGTTACCGTTGGACTTCTGGGAGTTCCCCTTCTGGTTCTTCTGAGACTTGGTTCCCTCTTGAGAATTGTGCGACTGCTCTTCAGACTTGCCTCCCTTGGGTCCGTCTCCTCGACCTGATTTGGGACTGTTCTGCTTCTCGGACTTCCATGGTCCATCCTTTCGAAGAACCGTAGGCGAGGGAGTGCGAGTCTCATATACAGGTGAGAGGTGAGCAAAGTCTTGGCCAACAGGGCGATCAATGCGGTTCTCTGCTATAGCGAGATCGAGAGGAGCAATCACACCGTTCTGGTTCTGGCGCGACATCAGACGCTGTCGAGTCGAAGGCGACAATCGAGAGTTTCCAACATTTGGATCCTGAACAATATGAGGAGTCCCCATGTAGTAAGCGCTCATCATAGCGATGCGATCACGGAACGAGGGGTCATCCGTAGTTGATGGAGTTGCAGCCATAAGCGGCGCAGTGGAGCCGTTGGCCACCACAGGAACCTGGTTAAAGGCACCTTGTTGGTTCACAACTCCTTGCGGCTCAACTGGAGGCAAGATGGATCCATCGACAGGGTAGCTGGGCATTCCATTTGCAGCATGGATCTGCAGAGGGTTCTCGAAAGTGGGAGTCTCCTCGGTGCTGCTCCCTGCTCCAGAAGGGGCTTGACGCGGGCTCGGGGTCACGCTTGTCTTCAAACTCGATCCGTTCACGACCAAAGGGCGTCCCAGGTTCTTGTTCTGAGTTCCAGGGAAAGGCCCTTGTGCCAATGGCGCTGATGAAGCAGTGGCCGTAATGTTTCGGGCTTGCCCTAAAGGCGAAGGCGATCGTGATGTCCTCTTCATTCGGCGGTCGAGAATTGTTTGGGGAAGCTGGTCTGTCGACAATCGTCTGCGCCCGGGGCTGGAACCCTGATTGGACAGATCTCCAAAAGCAAGACCATTCGTAGCCGGCACTGGCTGTTGAGGCTTCTTGCTGGGGCTGGGGCTCTCAGACAGGTAAACAGAATATTTGCCCTCCTCTGACTGTGGGGAATCTGTAGTCGCCTTCGGTGTCTCGTCGAAATCTGTGTCATCAGACATGAAACTTGGGATTGGGTTGCCGTTGGCGCCTCGAGACTGCGTAGGTCCACTAAAAGATTGAGCACCAAAGTACGCAGTATTTGCCTGTGATGATGACGGGGAACGCGATGCAGGCTGCGAATGTGAACGTAGAGTACCGTTTGACCCTTGAGCACCTGATTCGTTAGTCATACCGTTTCGCTGCAGTGGACGACGGAAGTCCTGAGTAGCTCCAGTCGTACTAGCAGGAGACGAAGGATATGTTCCGTAACTTGCACCTGCTTGAGGGAAGAACTGTTGTCCCAAACTCATCCCGTATAAAGCATAAATATCTGGTCGCAGAGGGGCGCTGAGCGGCGGGTTATCGAACGAATTTGTCCTAGAACGATCCGATGTCTGTTGCGGCTGTTGTTGGGCTGATCCTGCACTTGTTGACATTCTCTGCTGCTGCTGCTGCTGCTGCTGCTGGTGTTGACTCATTGCTTGGGCCTGCTGCTGCATAAATGCTGGTGACTGACTGGCATACAAGAGTCTCATATTCTCTTGGTGCAACGCCATTTGAGTCATGAGATCCTGCTGTGCATATTGGAACTGGAACTGTGGGTTTTGGTACCACTGCAGTTCCTGCGCCATGTTCACCGGCTGCATAAACATATTGTTATTGTTTGCATCGAATTGTGGAACGCCCGCAGATGCTCGCCGACTCGAATTTCCGCCTCGGTAGTTATTGTTATGTCGTCCACCGCCGCGGTGGTTACCCCGGCCTCCACGTCCTGAATGCGTCTGCGACGAGCTGCGAAGCAGGACAGGTCGTGGCTGTGGTGCTGGTCGAGACCATACTCTTTCCTCCTCTTTAGGGAACACGTATTGCTCGCAAGCCTCCTCGAGATTCGCCACTGAAATCAGATCAAACGCTCGACGTAACTCGATATGTAATCCGTGGAAAGAATATTCATCGGCCGTATTTCCAAGGTTTCGAGATGTATTGAAAGGTTCTTCGACACATAATTGGTTGTTGATCGCGTAATGCCATTTCTTCTCGTGCTTGGTGAGCAACTTGCCCTGTCGTACAGAGAGAACGTGCTTGTCGTAATCAAACTCGTGAGCGTAGAAGCGAAAAAATTGGAACAAAAGTTCCGCAGGGGATGCCTTGTTCTTGTTTCCAAAACCAGCCAGCTTCTCAACATCGTCGGCAAAGTCGGGGAGGGTACCATCGGGCTTGGGTATCTTGTGTGGCGACTGATGCAGACAGGGGAGAACGGGCGGACTGCGCAGCTGCAGGAACGCGATGATCAAACAAATCCATGTGTACGAACTCAATGTGCCACCAAATGCTACCGAACTGTTAGACAAAAGAGTTTGTGAGGGGAGAAGCCACGTACCGGCGTCATTGACTATTCTTCTCCGTGTCCAATGCTTTACAATCATGGCAAGCTCGCGAACTCGTGGATCAATATCGATATACGTTCGAACCATTCGTGTGTTCTCAAGTGCAAGGGTGTTGTTGACGTTCATGTCGCACGCAAGGCCCAGTTCAGGATCCCATATTTTGACAATAGGCACCTTGGCAGCCGAAATACAAACAACCTTTTCCATTCCCCCTGATCTGCTGTTAGCGAATTATTTGTGGTCGTGCAGAGAGATACGTACGCTTCGCTAGAAGGTTGGCGATCATGCAGACACCCTCCAATTCGTGCCACGAGGTTGTGATGCAAATGTCCACTAAAAAGGGTTAGATTGTAGCCAAGCGGCTTGGAGAAGATTGACGTACCATCAGAATCATCCGAACAAAGAAGATTTCCAGATGAACCGAAGAGATTCACCCGAATGTCATGTCCGGGCCACTCGTCATTGAAGATCTTTTCAAGCTTCGACACTAGTTTCTTTCGGTTCTCCTCGACAGCGGCGGTAGGCAGGAGTCGGTCAAAGACCTCTCGCATATCTGTGGCCAGCTTTCGCTCTTCATCTTCGGACAACTTGTTCTTGACCGTCCGCAAGTCCAGCTTTTCCAGACGATCATTGCCGACCGAATACGGTATTCTCCTCCTAGAATTTATCTGGGCGGTCTCGTATTTGCAGCCTCCTAATCGCGGCGGCAAAGGCCGAAGCGCAGGTAATGTACTATTTGTCTCAGAATAAGCCGATCGTGGGGAGTGGTTATTTGTCCCCGTGGGTGACGGTTCGCGGTCCTCAAATGAAAATTGCCGAGCGTGCTGGTGAGGCGTCGAGGGCACTGAACTAGAGTGGGACTGGGCCGAGGGTGCGGATCGTCGGGGTAAAGGCCTCGATGAGTCGGCGGCCTGCTTTGAAGACATTTTGGACGGAACCTCCTTGGAGGATGCAACCGAGCGACTCTTGTCTAAATTCTGATGTGACCTGCTCCCATGGCCTCCAGCTGTGTTCCCCTTGCCGGCGGAGGCGTCCCTTAGCGACACCTTGCTAGACGATCGCGACCGTGGCGCCGCCTGGATATGAGGAGCAGAGATGACGGGAGGGAGTGGCGGTGTCTGCAGGCCGCCGCCGCGAGAGGGGGAAATGAGCTTATTGTAGTGAAGGAGTTGAGCGTGGTATATGTTTGATTGAGGGAGGAGAAAGGCCGGGAGAAAGTCGAGGCGTGGAGAGTGAAATTGTGTGGCGGACGGGTCGGCGAAGAAGTAGCCTTCGGCGGCGGTTGCGATGTGAGAACTCGTCGCAGATGGCGTCGTTGGGTTCGTTGTGCTCGATGATATCGTCGAAGAAGTCCAAGGACTGGAGGGATAAGGATGATGAGGTTCTGCGGTTGTGGTCTGGGCGTCCATATGGAGCAGCGAGCGAGCCCCGGGACGGTTCAAGTGATTGCGGGGACCGACGGCAGTATATGCGTGACGACGTTGCGTGCGTCTGGGCTCGTGGATCCGACCGAATCTCTTGCTTCGGTTCGGTGGCGGCGAACGCTATAGAAACGGGAACTGGAGCAGCGGGTAAAAAAACGTCGTGCAATGCAATTCTGTTCTGAGCGCTAGAGAAAGTCTCGAGACTTCAGCATGCGATCCAATGCCAAAGTGTATCGTAGAGCCAGGGGCGAATCTGATCGCTGACGAGAGGACGCTGTTCCTTGGTGGGAATAGCGAAAGAGCGAAGCAACGTCAGAGCAACAGTGTAAAAGACAGCGAAAGCGTATTCGACCGAATGTGAACGATTACGAGAAACAGCGCCGAATATGAGTCGGGAAAATGCTGAAAGATTGCAGCTGCAGTGCAGTCGGTATAACAACGATTTCCCGGGGACGCGGAATAATAATGGCAATGTAGGATTCGAGAGATGGCGAGCAGTAGGCCTGTGGACTGGACTAATGGACTATGAACTGAACGTCGGAGAGGCTTGTGCTTGTGCCTGTGGGGGGGCTCGTTGCCAAAAGGGGGTCGCTCGGTGCGAGGGACGCCGGTTCACCTCGTCTCGTCTCGTCGGGGGGAAAGAGGGCGAAATGATGGTACTGAAGTGCTCAGGGTCGATCAAGGGCGTGGCGAACGAGAAGCCGATCAGAAGCAGCAGCAAAGCGTAAGGAATCGAGAAGCGAGTAGAGTTGATAGTAGAAGAGGCAGAAGAATTATGAAGAAAGAAAACAGAGACAAAGCAAGATTGGAAAATGCGGATGTGTATGGGAATGACAAGAGATGGCGTTTAGTAGCGGGATGGATGGATGGACAGGCCCGTTGGGTTTAGTTTTTACCAGTCGGAGGGAGAGTATGAAAGAGTAAAAAGATCCAAGACAACCTTAGACAATGGGCAAGAAGAGACAAGAGACACGGAACTGACTGGGACTCTTCTTGGTCTGGTCCTTCTGGATCTGAGGGGGAAGTAATATCTCGTTACGGTAGTCGTTCTGGATCTAGTAACATCAATATTGGGGGAGATGCAGGCCTTCACCGGGAGTTTTAGTTAGTGCACCAAGTACCTGACTGTACTGTGCTGTCCTCCACTGTACCTGCCTCTCCATGGGCCTGGGGAGGCTGACTGCGGGGTGTGAGCTTTAGTGTCGCACTGTATCTAGTATCGGCGTTATGTGCACCTGTAAATAGTGCACACCTCCGAAAAGAATAAGCTCACTTGCAGTCCCAACGGGGACGTTCTTAAAGCTCACCTAAGCCTTTATCGTATATTCAAAGCCAAAGGCGCATGGCCATTCTACGCTAATTTTTGTTCGCTGATGCTGCTTCACGATACTCTCGACGATGATGACCGTGACGGTATAGCACAGTGTTTAATAGACGAACCTCAATTAGCTCCAACACCTCACCGTCCGATGCAGCGAATGGGCCTTTGTGCCGGTAGTGAAAGCGGGGATAATGGACAGCCTCAGCAGAGACAAGCCCCGGGAAGGTTCAAAGCAAAGATCATCAAAGGGTCAATGTTTTGGGAGACATGACCAGAGGGATACAATAGAATTGGTATTGAACGTCTAGCAAGCAATAGCCCAGAGGCTGGACAAAACAAGCGAAGAATGGTATGGGGCCAGAATAGGAGTTGGTTCAGAGGGGGGTTTGTCCACTCTGCCACTGTACTGTGCATAGATACTTACAGGTAGCTTCCATATCCACCTAGCCACCAACGACGTCGTCCAGCGCCTTAGGTTTTGAAATGGAATTACAGTGAAATAGCCCTGTCCTGCCCTGGTTATGTCGAGAGATGGATTGGATGGAATAATTCAATCGGGTGCTATTTCGATATACCGTGCGATTTGCTTTAATTGCTGACTGTTCGGGGCTCTTGGCTTTGAGATTAGAAGAGGTAAACGCTCTACACCTGAGATTACCTGACCAAGATCACATCACATCACATCAACTCTTGTCCATTGACGATACGCTGTACAACCCAAGCTGTCGACAAACTCCATTCATCATCGATTTTACGGATACAGCTGCTCCAGCTCTGAGCTGGAGCTGCCCTCAAGGTTGGTCAGTCAAGGTCACTCCTGGTCCGGCTAGTCTAGCGCTGTGTCAGTATCTACAGGGGAGCACGATGGCCCGGGCAGGGACCCTGATTCTGCTACCCCCCCTGACGTTGTACCCACCTGTCCTGGCCCTGGATCTCTGCCCCGGCTGGATTGACTCCTGGCCGCTTACGATCCATCCATCCATGCTTAGGCCAGGCTGTTGTTGTGTTGGTACGAGGTCGTCAAGTCGTTTTTTGCGTCATGTGACGTGATATTGTACTTGGCTTGCTCGTACCCAACCATCAAAACCTCTCCGTTCCTGAGAGGGCGGGTTCTGGATTTCGAGGGGTCGGTCCTCTAATTCCCCTCAAACTCAGGACCCCTTTGTTTGATGGTATTTATTTCTGGGCGTAATTTCTATGGATAGACGCAGTTGGTATCACGATCAAGGTGGTACGGCACGTCAGGTCGACAAGAATAAACCAGGTAATTCTGCAGCGCTGTGCAACAGGCCTAATAAAGAGTGAGAGATGGCTCAGAAGCCCGGACATATCCGTGCGAGTTCGGCGCTTTTTCTTTTCTTTCACCTGCAATGCAATGCTCTGCTGAGATGCAGCCTCAAAAGTGACCAACTCTGTGGGGAAGACATGCAGATACTAAAGGTACATGCTCAACTAACCACGACTAATCTGAGCTAAACTAACCTGTGATGTGTGTGTGGAGGAGATGTAAATAGAAAGGGCCTCTCTCCCTTTCATGATGCATTTCTCAGTATGCTGATGATCGAACGAGGCGTCTCTCCTATTTACTAGAGTTGTAATTACACTTGGGATCAACGTCGTTTGTTATGTATCATCTCAACCTGAAGCAAATATCCACAGTTTTTCCATCTCCACGATGGAAAGCCAACACAAACATTTGTCCGATCAACAACCCATCCTGCCATTTCACTCGTATACAATCCTTACGATCAAATTGGGAGGCGAAATACCTACAACATGCATATGCTGAATCAACAAAAAGGGAATTGATGCACCAAAAGCCCACTAACGGCCCGTGTGCTTCCCCTTCCATGCCGATGCCAGCGCATTGAACAAGATGTTATGTGATGTATCCGTAGCTGCCGCAACAGGGGTAATGATGATGCTTGGGCTTGCTAAAGTTTTGGAGGTTTCGTGCCTCAACGGCTTCAACTCAGCCTCTCGTCATGCTACAGTACGATACTCCACCAAACTATTGAAATCCTGCAATAATCTGAATCGAACAAGATATGCACATATCTCGAATTAATCAATCTTGCCAGAGTCTAGTCTAGTGCCTGATCAGCCCATTCATGTCTAATACCCAAATTCGACAAGCCGAGACAATCAAGATTCTGGTAGGACAGAAAAGTCCAAGGTCTCGTGATGCTTCATCTCTTCTCGTTCGTATCTTTGTTTAGTAATTTCGTGAGAGCAAGTCCTGACGACGTATAATTAATTCTCCTTGAAAGTGTCTCACCCATTCCCAGCCTCTTACTCTATCATTTCTAGAATTCCGCGCCATTGTCATACCTCTAGGTCCTCCCTTTTGACGGGAGTCAAAGGAGTATGTATCCCTTTTTTCTTGCTTGGAATCTCAGGAACATTGATCAACATCAGCCTCATTATTTACTGAGGGTGTACATACAGTATAGAGTTCAACTAAGTTTGTTCCTTGCACGTGTTCTTAGCTTACCTTCCCGTAACTTTACTGTACTGTGCCTACATATTACTCTTACTGATGACGATCGATCAAAATAGTGGTCTAGGTAGTCTCCGTGCATCGTATCACGTCCCGTCTTCGTCTGGAAATACGATCTCCCCCCGTGTCTATTCCTGGCCACTCAGTATCATCTCAATTTATGCTCATCCATTCACTGGACTGGCCAAGGTCTTTGCCTCCCTCTAAGGTCTCGTCTCGGGAGATCATCCACCAGCCTCAAGCCACACTTCTTTTTCTACCGACCACCATGTTACATGTGTTTCCTCGTGGTTTCGCCATGTCTTTTCAGCTCGTGTTTTTGTTTTCTTTTGAGGTATCTATTGATGGCACACCCACCTCCTACCGCTACACGTACAACCACACCTTTCTCGAGGTCCTTTTAGGTAGAGCGTACGGTACACCTGTTTAGGCGTCCCCGCGCTTCATTCTCACAGTGTGTTGTCACTTGTCAGCAACAGCCAGTAAAACGCTCTGCCTTAACTTGAATGGGCTGAAAAGCTGACTTCAGGCTGACGAGACGTGGCTTGTAAACTATTGGCGGGCTGCTGTAGAAAATATTCACCAATGCGGATGCTAAAAACTCAATTGCCCTAGGCCTTGGCTGGTATTTCTAGTAAGAGGCTGGCTGACACTGCTCTCGCTCCTTCCATCGGTAGTATCTCAATAATATAGAGTCAACGCTAACACTACGGAAGGCTTCTTGCCTTGACCTACGACCAACATCCACATGCTCGTAGCCGATTCATCCCCGATCATCTTCTTAGCAATTAGTTTGCTGCTTTTCGATGTGACGAGTATTATCCGACACTTCCATCGGATGCTTGCCTGTTTGCTCGTCAAGTGCATACGTTTGATCTGAGACGCGAACAAACGCGATAGATGCATTTTGCCGCGACGGCTGCCGGTGTTTGTTTTCCTTTATCCATTTTTTGACCAAGCGGTCCTTTGCATTACCGTCTGCAGACCAGGCTCTACTTCGGTGCAACAATACAGCCAGTCATGAAGCGACCGAGCTCGATCGCCGCAAAGATGGAATATAAGAATCATAGATTGCATCCTACGGCTTGTCACTGCAAAAGCGGTTTGTCACAATATATTGCTACAACCTTTCATGGATGCCTGAGATTCAACGTTTGTTCTTAAGTGAGAGCGAACGCTATTGGCTGGAATGCTGCAATTGTTCGTTCCCTCCAAACCCAAATGCTTAGCTTCCAGAGAGACAAATTATCCTTTTTGTTTGCTCAGGTGACCTGCCTTGCGAGGAGTCATTCAGATGCTACAGACTCGATGAAGCAATTGCATCTTCAATCCGACATCCATGTTCTTGCAGTGTTGCACGATGGACATACCGCGCACTCGGATAGCAGACAGACGGATACTTAAACAAGGTGAGATACCTACCCTTCGTTCAATGCGACCTTCAATCCAAGTGAATGACCACCCATCAATGGACGCCTCACAGTCATTCCGATTGCTGCCATACTGCTGCTTTTGCCTCTTTGAGCTCGAGGCTGGGGACAGAGCCATCAGGCCTGTCCATATATCAGAAGGTTCGTTTTTATAGACTTGATACTACCCATCGTTTCTGTTCCTGTCCGCTGCCTCATACCATCAGTACGTGCGCCTGATACACCCACAACGATCATATTTGAGTACCAACCATGGGTTTTCAACCCACAAGATCCACAGAGCGTTCCACCTCGCAGATGGAAACGCTCGAGGGAAGCTATTCCGATAGCACACCTGGCTTGTTGCCATGAATGGTCTGAGACTTTTAACAGACGACCCTGGCGCCTTGTCCGTTACGATTTCAAACCCCATCCTGTCATCTTCTTCAAAGACGATCGTTTCTACTCAAAGGTCTAGGCTCGAAAACTCCCAAGGATATTAACAAGATTGACCTTCAACAACAAGCAAGGCTTGGTGTAAGAAGCCTACTCGAAAAACAAAGAATCCCCCAACAAGTCATCGATGCAAATAGCGGTTGTGTCCATTTTGTGGTGGATCTTCGCCAACCTATCTGGGGCACTGGCGTGGCGTTCGAGGGCCTCAAGTACATATCATATCTCTCGAATAAGCAACTTGCCGATTTTGAACGTGTACCAGCACGAAGTGATGGTAGTCTCGGTAAGGTCACTTATTTATCCAACCATCTGGGCGTAGGGACCTTATACTTGGATGAGACCCGTCTGCCTTCGCCGATAAAAGAATGCCCTGGTGTCTGGTGGTCTTGCTTTAAGGCCAGTGAAAGACGCTCTTTTCTGAGAGGAATCACCGATGTAAGTATTGGAATCACTATCCCACTGCTTAGGGCATAGGTCTAACGTACACAGGGTCTCAAGATTCGGGACTTACAATTAGTCGAATCGCCGCAGGCAGCCGGCAGGCCGCCCATCAGATGGTCGATACCACCAACAGGCCCCATATGGTTCGTCGACTTGGATGCCAGGGCTCATGGGACGCCTCACTTCAAGCTCATGGATTGCGGTAGACCTGGAATTACTGCCTACTCAGCATGTATGATTGACGGGGATCTCGTTGACCTGCGTTGCCACGTTGGGGGCGAAGGTCGGGATGAAGTATCTACGTACTACAACGAAGGCAGCGGTGATCAACCACACGCCGTATGGCTATACTTTCCCGTGCAAGACGACGAGCGAGCATTCGAGGTCTGGAGACGTCGGAAGAAGCCTCATTCTTGTCGAGATATTCCCATGGTACGTTTCGAAACGGTCAAAGTCCTAACTCGGAGTTACTTATGAATGTGATAGCTACGGACGAATAAAGGGCGCGTCTTCGTCTTGGGAACGCACCCCAACGATCCCCGATTTCCTGTAACACTCGATCGCCTCACCTCATTTCCTTCATCAACAAATGCTAAATTCTGGTATAGCTGTCTCGGAGGCTGTGTCGACCATCTAGCTTTCGTCACCGAAGACAGACGGCATGATAAGAACGACTCTTCCGCCCTAATGGTAGGTCCCGCTGCCGTCTTGTCCTCGTCCGGAGTGGGGAACCAATATTTCTTTACGATGGCCAAGTTGGAGGACGTGATTAGGGTGGTGCCATGCCAATCATGGGCACCTGGCTCAACCGGAATTGTTGGGCTTCTGTTCATCTATTCCGATGGGCATCGCGAAGCCCTGGGGCAAATACGGCTCGATTATCTCCTTCCCTCCCTGTCGGCTGATCCCGCAGGGGACATGTGGCTAGGGGTTAGGCAGCTCTCTTACGGGTTTGTCGTTGACGCGATAAGGTTGATACCGTCGGCTGGCAAGACGGTTTATGGTGGAAATTCGTCTGAAGATGGACTGAACTGGCATCGCGTCGAATGGCGAGGCCGCCTAGAGTGGCTGGTTTGGTATGGTTCTTGTTTTATATCTCACCAGCAGCAAACTGTGCCCCCTGGAGATCTAGAGTCGGTACTGGAGGCTCAAGGGGGTCGAGAGTGGGAAAACGAAGTAGAAGATCGGAAGCCAATCGTCTCCCCATAACTTATTGTTATCCAAAAGTTCATATTGACGCTATTATTGTGTGTCAGCTAGGCTAATAAGATCCTCGCACCATCTTCAAGTTCCATAACATCATCCGCCCTCGCAGCCTTCCCACCCCAGATAACCGTCCCTGTCCCATCTATCGCAAAAGCACCTGCCTCCTGCCACTTGTTCCCCATCGTCGTCAAAGGACCCTCATCCTCTTCGTCTTCTTCAACGGGATTCACAGTCGCAACCGGTTTCGGCTTTGGCTTCTGCGTTTTCCCCTGTATCGCACCGGCTACCTTCTCGCCCAACCAGCCCGTCTCTTTCCAACTCTGCACTTGCGTCGATGGATTGAGAACGTACCACATACTACTCGTGCCCAGACCCCATGCTGCGTAGAGCGCTCGCTCTTCGTCGACTATTACGCGCACGCTCCATGCGCCGCCTAGAAGATCTACCCATTTCTTTGTTGCTTGTTCTGAGGCGTGGGAAACGGCTATGCATGTTAGTGCGTCGCCGTAGCGGTTTGCCATTGTGCGTAGATTAATAAATGTTTTTTGAGCAACTGTCTCGTTAGTCAGATCCTCCACAAATGTGACAGCAACTTACATGCACAACCAACACACCGTAAAAACACAAGTAACGTCCTTCTCCCAAGTCTCAACTTGCCAGTCTTATCCAGAGGAGCTTTATCTCCAATACCTGGCAAGCGACCGACGGATACAGCAGCGGGAGGAGGCGTTAACCACGGCTGTACGGTCAGAGGTAGAGAGCGGACAGACATCCACGAACCCCAGCTCGAGTCGGCATCATTAGATGGATCAGGAGGGTTTTTGCGGAGTTTGTTAGGTTCGCGTTTTTCTGTTGGGAATGAGAGTATGTCGCTCGGTATACCGGCTTTTTTAAGGGCGAGTTTTGTTGTGAATGATGAGAGCATGTCTGAGCTGTTATGGGATGTACTCTGAGATGTAACAGTGGGTATGGGATGAGAGGGAATGTCCTGCGGGCCGAGCCGGATCACCAGTAAAGTGGCGAGAAATGCTATATGCAATTCTAGTTGATAATGATACGCGAATAGATGCAGGATATACAGATCAAATCGTTTTTGTTAGTTGTTGTAGTCGCAGAAAAAAGATGAGACGTGGTGTTGAGATGAAACGCCAGGGGGTTCGGGGGCGCTAGTAGGGGTTTGGAATGGGGGCGAATAGTGCAGGGTAACGCGAATGGTAAAGCTTCGATGCAAGCGGAATGTGATCATCTATCAGTTGAGCCGCATACTGAGGATGATATACTATTTTAAGATAATATTTATTCTCTTGTCACGTCGATGATCAAATCGTTTTCGATCTCAGGCTCTCGACTCCCAGGCATCACGTCAAGTCTTGGGAATTGATCTGCTTCACTTGCAACATGGTGAATTTGCGATAGTCTCATAAACCGGTTCAAAAAAAAAAAAAAACCATGTTCATCTCCTAACGTATCGAGATTGAGCAACTCTACCAGATCTCTACAATTTCCAACAGTGCTTTGGCTGTTCCCAAGCCAATTTGTCCAGTTCCCATTACCATGAAGCGCGTCGTGATTGTTGCGCCTCGGGACTCATGAAAGTTTTGTCGATATCCATCCATCGCAGTAACTCATTCCCACCATGTACCTTGTGCCTCCATATCCAGCTTGCCAGTTGGGCAACAAAAGAAATATCCTCTTAGGCATACTAGTAACACAAAGTAGCCTAAAAGCCTGTCCAAGATCGCATGAAGTGACCCAATTGTTTCATCTCTCATTTTCTCACCGGCCAATTCTTGATGTCAAAAGCCTTTACCTCGGACTCGCGCAAGTGACCTTGACGGTCTAGAACTGCCTTCATCTCGTCATGTCTCTCGCCAACATCGGAACGAGGGGCCAGGCCGCTGCTTGCGACATGGTCAAAGTACCAATCCAGGCGCCCTGTCATTGGGATCTCGAGATATTCATAGACGTTGTTTTCCGCCGGCTCAGGCTCGGTCACACAAACACACTTGACAGTGCGTATTAAAGGGGCTGTGACTTTCAATTCGCCCCCCCACTTCCTGGAACCGAGCCAGATCTTGCCTGAACGAACTTCCATCGGGGCTTCTAGATGATCTGGTCGAATCTGCCCGACGCACCTCTGACTGCCATCGATATAAGTCAGGAGAAGACCCACGATACTCACGATTCTGTAACCTAAGTCGTTCCAAGACCGGCAGGGAGTTACACTTCTGACACCATGGAGGGGGGCGGATGCCAAAAGGTAGTTGTTGTGAAATATGTTGTTCGACGTTGGCTCATCATGTGGGAATGGAAGCGAGACCTCGATTTTGCCTGTCCAAGTAGTGATCTCTCCATAGCCTAACCACACCTCGAGATTTGTGGGCTTTTCAAAAGCCAGCCAGGTTTTAGAGTGTCCAGACCTAGAGTAAAACATTCGCGTTTGGCCGACTGGTGGAAAACTTGCGAGTTTCTTGTATGTGAACTTCTTCGATTCTTTGCTGTCAAACCTGAGCCAGAAGCTGCTTGTATCAAGGCCGAGAACGTAATTGCGATGCTTGTTTGTGCGGACCTAGAGCATAGATGGTCAGCTTAAGGCCTCCACGGGGACAGGTGGGTGTCAGAAGAATTGTCTTCTAAGGCTTAGGCTACAGAAATAAAGTAGCCTATCGCTAGCCTAAGCTTGCATAAGATGACTCAAGTATTTCGTCTCTTATGCTCTCGCCGGCCAATCCTTCTGACACCTTGACGGGGGATTGCTCACGTAACGTACTATCAAGGTATCGGCTTCAATGGCGTCGTCGCCGTACTCTCCCGTACGGAGCCATAGCTCCGAAACCCGCTCTCCACGGCCGACGGGAATGTAGATACCTACCACATTCCCGAGGTGCCCGTGTTGGTACTCGTCAACATGAGAGGTGCGCGAATCCTGCTCCTTCACAGCAACTATACCACGAAGCTCTCCGTCAGTAATGTAGAAGTAATAGCCACAGATATCTGGAGCGTTCCAGTCTATCGCCTGAATTGCGTCGTAGTAGCTGAGGTTCCGATCATAGCCATCACAAATAGAGGGAGGTGGCGGAAACGTGTCTAGATTTCTGGGGAACGTAGCCCAACGTCTGAGATCCCATCTGGGTGAAGGTCTCTCAGAAGTTGTGATGACAAAGTCACGCAGTTTGATGCCCTGAAGATGGATGTGAGCTAAGGAAACGGGTTGAAGTCAGAATGTACTCACATCACTCTTGAACCGAAGACAGATAGGCAGCTTCTGGTGACGGCAGCATGTGGCCCAGTGAAGACCTGCTCCGCGGTGTATAGAAGGAGGCGCATCGGATTCTGTGATGACAATTTGTCGTATTCCACGATGGTCCTCAGCAAAGTAGATGTTGGAAGGCGAGCCGGCATAGTCATCAGGAGAGAAGAACAACTCGTCACTCTCATGTTGCTGAATACGGGATATGGATTCAACATACCGAAATCCTTCCATCTCAGTATATCGTATCCAGAGGGGATAATTCCCATCGAGGGGAATCATCATGGACCCGCTAGGGGAGCCCCCATCGAGCGGGATCATCATGGAGGTTTGGTAGCGTCGTCCGTGACCAAGCCATAGATCTCTGATAATCTGGGTGGCTCGTTCTTGCGTACAATAGCTAGCAATGGTCTGGCAAATTTCGGGGGGCAGCCGACCTCTCAGGGCATGCTGGAGGTCTTGAGTGATTGAGTTGCGCAGCCACCGGTCGCGCTGGTTGGTAAAGGATTTGGGAGGTTGAATGAAGTAGGGGATAGAACCGGAGATCATAGACATCCGGTGGAGGTACGGATTGAAGCGCACCCTATGATCATCCCATACACTGATACGGGAGTCGACTAGGTCGACGCACTTTATATGGAATGCTTTCTCCCCATCTCGTCTAGGTTCTACCACGGGAACCGTGTACTCGCCCTTCCAGCGGAACGGAAGATCTTTGCCGACAGATCCGACTGGAATGAGTTAGCCAAGGCGACTCTCAGTAAAGAAGGATGAGCAGAAGAATTATCTTCCAAGGCTTAGGCTATCCTCAGTTCGGCGCCCTCAGCTTCAGAGGACAACTTCTCTGCTATTGAGTAGTCAGGGTAGCTTACATATACAAACAGGGTCGCCAGGCTCGAAATAGAACCTGCATAGACCACAAGTAGGGTAGAATTTTGGTCTCTCTTCTTCTTCTTCTTCCGAATCGTAACCGAAGTCATCGTCTGATGAATCGCTAGAAAAGTCGTTGTCTGGAGAAGCGTCTCGAGAGACGTCCTCGAGGTATTCTCGGTCATCCGAGTCCATGCTGCGTCGGGATGCCCTCGATACCATCGTGTAGGCATTCAAGAAGGAAAAAGATGAGAAGGAAAGAGGAAAAATAAAACAACCAGAGAACAGTTGCTAGGGTAGGGTATAATACTAATGGTCCGGCCTTGCCTTCCGTAACAGCTGTCTGCCACTGTCACTGTCACTGTCACTGCTAGGGAACTTAGGCAATTAGCTGTTGGAAACAATAACAAACCTAGGAAGGTGCCCGTAAAAGATGATAATTCCTTAGGGTATCATAATAATTAGTCCCTAAAAGCATAAGAGACGAAATAGTTGTCTCGTCTTGTCGATGCAACAAATCTTCACTCACCCGCTTATTGAGCAGATACCACACATGACGACCTATCATTAATGATGGGCTCACGCATCTGCCTACCCAGGTGTATTAATTCGGTTTCTTTGTCGTTGAAATTGCACGGACTTCCTTTGTTTGTTCCCCGAATTGACCACCTTCATGCCCAGCTTCATGTAGCTTTCCCCTTCAACCACGAAGTCAACGAGCATGTCGTCGAGAACGAAATGCCCTTGCCAAATAAAGGACTAGTAAGAAAGAACGAACATTCAGATCAATGCATTAATCTCGCGGCTTGTTCTTGAAGGGTGCGCGATGTACTTGCAACAGCTGTTGAGAGCCCGTTATACATGCTCTCTCAAGGACAGTCACAGTCGCTCATGATCCCCATATTATTCCAAGATCATTCCAAGGAAGCCTTTAGGTGTTCACAAGGCGACAAGGTGTGTTCATGATACCCGGGACATATTGTTCGTGACATCTAGGAAGGGTTATGTGACTGCGCGAGGGAAGCAGTAGACAACACCTGAGCGACAAGAAGCTGAGGTTAATCATTCTTGCGCGCATTCGTACCAGCACATGGGATTGATGCTTGACTCCAGGCGACATGGCTATTGCATTTCTGGAGCTCGGGCAGGTCAACGAGATCATTGCAGGTTAATTGGATGGATGTAAGAGCTTCTGTCATTAACTGAGAGGCAATGCTGGTATGGATGAAGGCGACAAACGATAGGAATTCTGGCAAGTGATCAAGATTTATATGAGTTGAGAACTGTTCTTGACAGTAAAAAGGTCTTTCGATTGAGTTATTCGCTATGCATGGATGTTACAAGAACATGTCAGTAGCTTGAGTGAACCGCCAAATGCACCACACTATTGAGCAAGCGAAGGCTTCGCACAATTGACAGCCACAACAGTACATCATCACCATTCAGCAAAAACATCAAAAAAAGAAGTGCCACGATGTTTGCAATCGTTTTAATATAGGAACAGCCCGATGCGGGGGTCGAACCCGCAACCTTGAGATCGCGTACTCGTAAGAGTCTCACGCTCTACCGATTGAGCTAACCGGGCGTGGCTCTTATTGGATGATGGAACGAGGAGCACAAGCGTCTTGTGAGGGGCATCGCGTGGTGTTGAGGGGCAGTTCACGGAGGGGCAATGGACTAAATGATGAGAGGCAGAACAAGCGTTGTTGAATTGGCTTTATGGAAGGGAAAGTTAATCTTCGCGGCCTGTACACCGTGTAATCTCAACGGCATCCTGAATTGTTAGTGGATTGTCCAGCGGGTGAGAATGATGGGACTTACAGGAACACCAGTTGGCTCAAAGCTGTGAACCAATTTGCTCTCATACACCAAACACGGATCACCCTCTTCATCATTAAGCTTCTCCTCTCCCTCACGCTTAAGATACTGCTTCGCCGTCCTATCCGCAAACTTCTCCGCATCACCATTGCTCCCCTTCTTCGCAGCTGCCTTCTTCTCAGCCACACTGCTCCTCACATACGCCAAATAAGGCGGGTTTCCAGGCTTGATGACGTTATCCGCCGCAAGCACGCTGCCCGGTCCAATGAGACCAAGACGCTCGCAGAGTTTCAGGTCGCTCGTGTAGGCGGGCTTGTAGTGGTCTAGGAACATGAGGTCGATCTTGCTGATGGTCTTGTTCTTGTGAAGACGCGCGAGACCGGCGTCGCTGGGGCCGACGATTACGCGGGCGATGGAGGATAGGCCAGAAAGGTCGAGGAGGGATGTTATCACTGCTGCGAATTCGGGGTTGCGCTCGAGGGAGTAGTAGTGGGATCCTCCTGCTTTGCGGACGGCATTGGCGAAGAGGAGGGTTGAGTAGCCTACATAGCCACCCAGTTCAACCTACACATGTCAGCAATTCTCTTTAATCCAGGTAAGGAGGGAGTAAGTGTACCATGACCTTGGGCTTCACTTCAGCGATAAGATCTGTTACGATCTTGCCCTTGTCCTCACCAACGTTCATGAGATACTTCTTGGTGCGACCAAACTCATCAATTGCCTGGAGCACACGCTCCGGCGAATCACGCAGCTCATCGATGTCGTCTCTTCCGTAGATATAATGCAAAAGCTCAATTTCTCTTCCGTCGTCGAAGAATGTCTCTTCTTGCTCGACATAAGCTTTGTTCTCGTCAAAAGAAGGCATGGTCAACGCTGTAAGTATAATTGAACTACAAAGTAACAAACAATGATTGAACTACAAAGAGATGTCTCAGGAGGGGTAACAGCTATAAGTACCAAAACATAAACAAAAAGGAGTCGCGTCACGTAGTGTACCCGTCATTCATTCCCCCTCAATTGCTGCAAGTCGATGAATGTGAACTTCTGCTGAGACTCTTTGATTGCCCCACGTCGGGACCCCGAAAACTGAAATTGGGGGGAGAAACAGCCCCGAGATGAGCTTCAAGGTGGGGGTTTTGGTGAGGGACAAGACATTCCCATGACGCGCACATGCAATTCTGTTGGCTCCTTCGTCATTTTTGAGTAACACTGCTCTTTACAACGGGAGATAAACGCGAGATAAGGTTGACTAGTTACGATCTACAGTTCGAGAATCTTCTTAGCTCCGCTGTAGCTTCATTGTTAAAGTTGTAAAGAACTTGAGGACATCCTCGACTTCACATGTCTGTGCGGATGTCTCACTTCATGCATGACTATGACCTCAATCGACACATCAACTTCAACCTCGTAATAAACTTGTATTACCCTTATCACCAGTCATATTGACAATTAACTGTCCCTACATCACCACCTATAACCGTACCCCAAAGTCAGAAAACAATTTCTCCATTCCCTTGCGAAAACAACAATTTTAAAGAAACGTTCCCTATAACCAGACCCAAACCGAAGCCAACCCCCGTAAACCGGTAGAAACGAGAGACATGAAAGAGAATACACCCTAACCTTTATCCACCCTGAACCCCGAAAGATGCCCTTTTTGTGCTTTTTTTTAATCGTTTTGTTGCGTTTTCATCGTATATAAAGACACTCCTTGTCAATCGCCGAGGGGTGTGTTGTAAACGATCCCTCATAAATACCCTTCCTGTCATTTCCATAGCCATGGAATGCACGCCGACAAATCAGATGCCTCCATCGTGAAGTACTCCGAACGCGCCGCTCAGATGATGCTAACACATGCCGTAGTCGATTTCGCAGGCTGATCGGTCGTCGTAAGCAGAGTAAACGCCGTAAGAACCGCCCTGTTGGGTATATAGTTGTCGCTCCCAGATTCGTCAAGCTCCGAAGCCTGTCGCCCAGACAGCCGAAACAAATTCCGTCCTGTCCATCATTTTCATACCCGAAAACTCTTTTCCTGCCCTCAAAGCACAAAGAGACGAACTGTTGACGCCTCTGTGATGTTTAAATGTAACTCCTATATCACCAGGTCGTATCCTCCAACCACATAAAAGAGAAAAACAATGTCAACTCCATAGTTGATGCCGTTCCTTCAACACCTTTGATCTTGACCGCATTACTCAATTCTCGCCAGACCTGAGTATCCTTTAATGTTCGCGCCGTCTTCAACTCATAAAAAGAGTTGTCAAAGACCAATCCCCAATCCTGACCGCAATGCGTGTACCTCTGCGCCGTTCCCAATGCAACGTTCGAATCCCAAATCATGTTGCTACTCCTCATCATCATTGTCTGGAATGTTTTAACCCCAGACACTAGCAGGAGCACCCAGACCAGATGACTGACCCCAAACGCCGTTGCCACGTCCCCAGCCACCAGGAGAAGCGAGGGGAGTGGTTGATCGCTTGGACGACGTGTTCGTAGGTGTACCAGAAGGTCGGGTTCCGATAGGGGCTACCGAAGCGCCGGCCTGGTTAGCCTTGGAACCAGGGTTGAGGTCTCGGGAGGGAGAGCCTCCCGTTGGGCTGGATGTGCTAGTGCGGCTCTGAGCATTGTCAAAGACCTTGTTTGTGGGACCCGCAGCCTGGGGGCTGACAGTGCTGTGAGGGCGCGAGTTTGGTTCGGTAGGGGGTCCGTGAGCGTCACCAGAAGAGACAGGAGTACCAGCTTCACCAGTGGGAGGAGCACGACCGACATTGTCAAAGGCAAGGGGCGAAGGGCCACGGAGGCTTGAGGGTCCACTGGGAACAGGGGCACCAGTGCGAACGTTTCCAGTCTCATCGACGTATCCAGCCTTCTCAGCAAAAGGTCCCTCACCATAAAGGGCACTTCGCTGACGGGCAATCAAGTCTCGCGTTTCCTCCTCGGACATGTGCTTGTTGGGCGGAAGGGGCACCTCAGAAAGGACGGCTACGTAGAAAAGCTGTTAGCCCATGCTCAACAAACTCGACAATATTACATAAGTGGTGCAAAAGGTTTTTGAAAGGGAAGAAACACGAGCGGCGTCTGGGCCAACGACATTTTCGGCCGCCTATGGCCACATTATTTTTCTCTATTTGCCATCTTGTTCCTTTGCGATAGTTGAATGTGCTACACAGTAGAGGGAGGCCTACTTCGCTGATATTGCTGCTCTGTGTGCAGGTTTCGAAGCTCACGCTCCCGTTGAGCTGCCATCCGTCTCTTAGCCTGCATGACCTGCTCTGCCTCGTTGGAGCCTCGTGAAGGTTGGTGACGCTGATTAGCGTAGAAGTTTTGAAGGTTGGGTCCCTGAGAGCCGCGGGCATCATCAAAGTTGTTCACTGAGTGAGGACGGGAGCCGGGGGTGTGATGGGAACCACGGGAGTCTATTGATGAGCGTTGTTAGTATTGTTGATTCCAACGTTTCGCCGTACTGGGACGCCCGACTGTGTCGGGGCCTCGGGCGACATTGAAAGAACGCTGGATCATAGACTCACGGCGGCCACCCATTCCATAACCCTTGCCAGACTTCTGCAGGTTCTCGTAAGCTCGGTCGACCTCTGCAATTTCTGGTCAGCTTTTATAAACACTGTCTGTCGAGTTGAAGTCTTGTCTGGGATTGAGGATGCAAATCACATCGCTACAAGCAAAGGAATTGAAGTAGCGATCGATTCCAGCAAACCATTCCGCAGGACGGGTTGACATACCATCGAATTGATAAGAGAAGGCGTAGTCATCCTGAGGCTGAGGGCCACTGGCGCCTGAACGAGCAGGAGGGTTAATAAAACTTCCATTTCGAGGTATTTTGCCTCCCGGCGTACCTGCGCGGACCGGAGTAGTCGAGCCCTGGTGCTCCCAGTTGTTCTGGGTCGAGGACGACCACTGAGACTGAGGGTTGTCGTAGTAGGACATATTGTATGATCTTCGGGTTCGGATGGGGAAAACCGGGATAGAGTAAATTCGGCTCGGGGTATCTGAAATTTCGCACTGGAAAGATCTATCCAGAAAAATGTATGGTTAGCTTGTTGTAACTGTGATACCGGATGACGACAGTTTGCGACGGGAGAATGCAGCGTAGAGCGACGACAATGTCACAAAGAAGGGCGACAATAGGAGATGGTGGAGGAAATTTGCCGCCGTGGCCGACGTCAAGATGCGCAGCATCGGCCACCTAAGACAAGGATCCATCAAAAAAGCACCACCAAAATCTCGCAAAGCCCCTCGTCGTCGCAACACGTTTACATATCGCCCGTGATCCTGTGCGTCGACAAATTCGACTCACCCAAGACAAGAAATTGATTTAAGCTTCGTAAATGTAATGTCTGTTGCCGCTTTGTTGGGGAAGAAGCGCAAGGGTTACTCGCCACGGGCCGCTTCTAGTCGGGAATAAACGACGCGAGGGTCTCGGAGGGACGGAAAAAGTGCGAGGAATAAAATCGCAAGAAGTCGGTGACGAGACGAGACGGGATGATACGACGGACCGGGAAGACGCTTTCGAGACCAAAGCCGCTGCAGTGCAGACGGGATTATCGAGAGGAGAGTTGGATAATGGAAAGAGGTACCGTAAAGGTAAGAAGGGGAAAAGAACCAGAGCGGAAGGGAAAAGGTGGTGGTTAAGATGATGAACGAGTCGTCGACTTGGTCAGGGCGTGACGGGATAGGTTGGGTTAGGTCGTTAGGATGGGGGGAGAAAAAAACCAGGGCCGAGCGAGCGGGAAAGGAGAAGGAGCGAAGCAAGCCTAGGCCTCATCCATCAATCAAATGAGGAAGTCACGTCGTTCCGTGGGGAGTGGACAAGGACAGTGGGCACAGGCCAGTGAGTGAGTTAGATTTGGACTTTTTGGTGCTCCAGTTGGCAGGTGCCAGGCGCTATCGAGGCTTGCGGGTAAATCGAGTACTTAGTACAAAGTACTGGTTGATTTACGGCATACGATTTGGTGGGATTACAGAGGGCATTTAGGTGACAGCCTGGTCAGGCTAAAAAGTGAGTACTTCCCACCCAAGTATCTCGTTTGGTAGAACACAATCTACAGTGCAGGGTGCCTGCAACGTACCTGCCGGTTCTAAGGTTGAATGGCCCTAGAACTTTCTGCGATCTCGGGATGTTAATTAGAGACATACCTACTGCTGCCGCCTGTAACCGGACTGATTGTTCCGAAGAGAAGCAAGCCTGGCATTTGTTTTTGTTTCACTTCTTTCGATTTCAACTTATCGCATCTCTTGTCGCCTTGTTATTTGATACAATTCACAAAGCTACAAACACTGACTGCAGTTACAGAAGGAAGTCAGTGAGTACCTTGAACGTCCCTGGCCCTGGTTAAGTGCTAACTGGTGGCCCGTTGTCCGTTGAACGCCCAGACGCCCCGTCCAATCCTCTTTTGATTCGACAACGGGGCTAATAACGGAGTGCGAAATGACGACGTGTGGGGGGTGACCTTTTTCCTCGTTTCTTGGCCTTCTTGCCAGCAAGCAATACAATTCCACACTCCACGTTGACGCTCCACGCTGCCAGAAAGAGACGGTCACGGTCACGACTGTGGGTTGCCAGTGCTCTTGGAACCTGAAAACACTGTGCGAATTCGCTGATTCTCGAAGCGATCAAACATGAAGTTATCATCAACTTTCAGTGTACCATTTTGTGTCGGAACTCGGAAACCCTCACTGAGACCATCCCCAGAGGAATGCCCTGAGCTAACACGCTGGACCCCTAAACATCGAGCCAGTGCCCTTCCCCAGGCATGTTTATCCCGGAGTCTCACTAAACCTCGGCTGAAGCGCATCGCGCCATCTGTTGCCTTGCAAGTCCTCTAAGCTTCTCGATCTTCTGGGATTCCCAGGGTCTTTGCCTGCTCCATGCTTCTCTTAGAAAGACACAATCTCCCCTACGAAGCACGGTTCAGGTACCACAGAATATACGAGGGACGAGCTAAACGGATCGCTTAGAGACGCACCTCATCCTGCAAACTTGGCATTCAAGGTATAGCTAGCTAACAGCGGGTTGTGCTCTACTGGGGAAGGGAACACAGGTTCTGGGTCGACTACAGAACGACACAAATACGAAGGCAATCCGCATGAACCACAATGTCAACAATGAATGTTGCACCGCAACAGCTTGCCAAAGCCCACTTACACTATCTGCAATCAAGCTGTGTGTTTCCACCTCTTGGCAACCGGTTCCCCTTCTCCTTTCTTCGACTCAAGCCTTATCGGAGTTATTGTCTTTTACATGTCCAAACAAGACCATCATCTTGATACTGTGGATACGCAAATTACCTCCATTAGAGGCTTGCCCCTTTTCCCAGGATATTGACTTGGCTTGCCCTGTGCTTGACTCGGGGGGTTTTAGCGGGGACGGTCTTGGACGCCGGTATCTCGTTCTGAGATGTTCCACATCGACCAAATTCACCTGCAACACATCTCCGACATGGAAATCTGCAACATCAAAAGCAATTCTGTTTCGGAGGGCCGCTTCCAAGTACCGTACGAGGGTTACAATTGACATCTGCAGGTCTAACCGATTGCCATGACTGTCAACTCGATGAAGGCCGAGCGTTAAATAGCATGCATGATGGCGGCTGGCACCTTGTGAACTCCCGCGCCATCTTCTATAAAAGGCTATCTTCATGCTATGGCGGACCGCGATCCCTGTGACTTTTATCAGTTAAAGTTATTGCGCTACGGCATGTTTGGGCAATCAATGGTTTGCTGTCCAGCTACGTACTTCAAAACAGAGGATGAAATGGACCGGAGCCTCGTTTCCCAAGCACTGTGTCGCAAAATGGAATGGTGGTTTGTTCTCAAATCATTTGCGGCGTTCGGGCCGTTGTTCGATTTTCTCGGAGCTGGATAACTGTCAGCCAAAGACGGACCTCCACTCAAATTGCCCTCCACCACCCAGTCACGGCGCATGTCAACATGGTTCGATTCTAATGATACCCTGGCGGTCATTGGCATTACACGACACATCTGACGTTCTTGTTCCGCCTTGATTAATGAGTGTCCCTCATCATCTTCATTTCCGTCATAATCGTGGTGTTTTACGGATACAGGATCGGCGTTTACTCTGCCTCCACCGGCACTTGGGACCACGGAATTGCTTCCGTTTTGCGATGACCTCTCAAGATTCCATTGAAGATTCTTAGACTTGCGCTATTTGAGACCTGAAGTGAGACATTGTTTGAGATAGATCTCTCTTGGCATGTAATGTGGCATGTGATCTGGCCCTGGCTCTCTTTATCTAAGATGACCCGAAACTCGCTCAATCATGAACAGGGACGGCCCTTCGACACGTCCGTTTATTGTTCAGCTGCTGACGACATTCAAGTTAGCAGTCTGAGCGGCAGGGATTTAAATGGACGGCCCCGGATGGGTGGGCGGAGTTGTCCAAAGGGTCCACCGTTGAGGGAAACCCACCTGTCAATGTCAATGTCATTGTCTGTCACTTGGCTGTGTCTTCCAGAACATACTCACAATGACTGGCTCAGCACTCGATAAGCCTTTGCAAGCGCAGAGCCAGGTGTGGTGTTTGGCTGTGCGTAGTGCCTACTGATGCATAGAACTTGCTTTGCGTTGACAGGACGCGCATATGAGTTAATGACGATGTAATTGTTAAGTGATTGCAGCAACAATTACACTTCCATTCCCGTTTCCGTGCCACATATTCAGTCAGCTGAGTCTTTTATCGAGCCAATATACGACTCTGACATGGGTCTCGACTCCCAAGTCGGGCAATCAGTTGTCTCTTTTGGCCGTCGTCGGCTAAAGGTACCCAATCTTGAACCTTCCCCAGATTGGCGTCTTGGCTATTGGCTGGGTTGTCCGCATGCTGCGCTCGTCAGCCTTCAACAATGCGATCTTTATTACTTGAGTCTTAAATCTGAACAACTACACAGCCTGTCTCATTATTCACATGCCTTGTGGCTACGTGTTGAGTAGATGGCAATGTTGCCTTAAATTGAATGGAGGTTCGCGCGCTTGTACTCTGGGTTATTGCCATTCTCAAGCATGGAAGAATGCAATGAGTTTCTCAGGGCCTGGAGTCGTGACTTAATAATGGTGAATGTGGGCGTTAACCATGCCGTCAATATGAACTACACTGCACGATGAGAAGTTGACGACTCGCATATGAACTCATACAGAAGCAGACTATACAATTGATACGGAGGTTATGGGCAATTGAGCAAATAAACAAATTCGCCCGCATTCCCGATGCAGCGTTCTTTACGTCTCAAAGGCTGTTAGGTCACGACTTTGCCTTTGTTGCATGTTGATGAAGGTACTAAGGTGATTGCCAGACGCGGTGTTCAATGTCTATATAGCAGGATATTGTATCCAATCCTGCTGAGCACACTTTTGTAGACACCCATGGATGTGTTACTGTCAAGATCTAAATAGTGTCCGATCGTAGTGCGTGATGTCCATGCCACAGACCTTCCAGCTGGAAAGGCCAAGGAGGAGGCACATATCCAAGAGGACGCTCTAGATCGTGACGATTGTATAACATTTCGCTACCTGGCTACCAGCGGTAGGTGTGCAGGTCTGATGAACTATCTATGGGCTCATGGCCCAGGGATAGTGGCCTATGAACGGCGTAGCTCTCAAGGACGTTGTGATCATGGCCAACTATTCAGTCGGTATAATGCTCACTCTCTACTTAGCTTTATGTTATCAGTAGGACATCATGTTATCATTTTTGAGCCAGGTCTTCCCTTGATACTATAATCATTCTCATAGCTATCCTCACTAAGTAGAAACCAGTAAAACTACCAGTAGAGCTGGACCTGAGGAGGATTAGGAACCGAGCAGAGATAAATATCAGCACTGATCTTCAAATGAGTCTTGGTTTGATCCGAGCTACAGACAGCTTTATGTCCCTCCAGTTCTTTTAAACTTTCTAAGCAAGGATAGGATATACGGTTCTAAGTTTACACCTATAGCCTCGAAAAAACCTTTGAATGTCCCATGATCGCAATATCGTTGCACAGAACATTCACCTGGAATATCAAATATACGAGTTGGATTTTTGAAAAGCTAGCCGCCTAAGTACGTGACCATCATAAACTGACTACCATCCTGCTTCCATTGTATAGCTATCTGTACCAAGTCTTTTGTCGATGCCATAGTGTTTCCTTTGATTCCGACTTGGTATAGGTGCCCTGTCAGTGACCAGAGGGATCGTGTCCAGATCCCATAGCGGCCGAGACTGCTTTGGAACAAGCGTTTTACTCAATCTTGTTCATCAGGTAATGCTTTTGTCCGTAGAACATGAGACCTAACAGTTACCCAAATGTTGGAATCTTGTGCTTCTCAACCATTTATGTGTCCCGTGTTTCTGGATGAAATTGCACACTCATCATACAGTCGTGAGCTATCACGTACAGTACCTTGATCATCACGATCATTGTTATTAGACTGCATTTTTATACCAACGTGAATGGA
The DNA here is from genome assembly GCA_004367495.1 of Fusarium scirpi. Classification (NCBI taxonomy): domain Eukaryota; kingdom Fungi; phylum Ascomycota; class Sordariomycetes; order Hypocreales; family Nectriaceae; genus Fusarium; species Fusarium scirpi. The sequence continues at coordinate 28,804 of QHHJ01000047.1, forward strand.
ACGTTGCTACCCGTCTGCAAAAGATCAACCTTGAAGATTGTTCAGTCACCTTACTCATAGAGCTAATGTCAAACAAACCGTCAACCTTGTGTTATAATGGGGGAGACTTTATTATTGAAGTCTCTGATAGTAATGTCTCAATGTGTATATTAAAGTGTATTTGAAACGAGTAAACTTGATCAGTCTGAAGAAAGATATTGAAACAAATCTCAACTTATCTATCCGTAATATCCGTAGCTTTCCATTTCCTCAATGTCAAACTCATACTGAAAGTGAGAATGGCCCCTGAAACCATTCTCCCAAGGATCCCCATTCCTATAGAAGCCGTCCGAGTCGGAATCAAAGTATTCTCCCCCCATGCATACGATAGGAATCTCATCGAGAGCATCATGCAAATCACCCTCCGAAGTATCCAAACTGCAAGAATCACCTTCAGCGTGCAGGAGCAGAGCAGTCAGATCCTTGAACCTGCTGCCCTTGCACTCAGGACATGTGAAGCATTTCTTCTTGCGGTTGTAGAATTTACGGTAGTCGTAATCCATCAAATCATCCATGAACGCCGCCGCGATTTCCTCGCCGCTGTAAGCGACGCATTTTCCTGATTCAACGTGCCGCATCATTTCAGATGCCGTATGGAATTGTTGGTAGCAGTCGAATTTCTCGCCGATGCATGCGAAATCGTCTAAATCTTCCCATATGCCGCTCTCGCCTTCTTCCTCCGGCTTGTTTGTAGGGATGTACATTTGATGCTTTTGGCGTTGATGCTGGTCGAGAGCATCTTGGGTGCAGAAGCGTTTTTGTCCGCAGACGTGGCAAGTCATGGCGAAGTCTTGATGGACCGGCCTTTCATTCTTCTGGGAGGTGTTTTTATTGTGCTTTGTGCGCTGATGCACGTTAAAGCCACGTGTACTGCCAAAGGTCTTGTTACAAGCTCTGCAATGCAGGGGATTGTCCTTTGCAGCTTCTGCAGCATCCTGTTGAGTCTCTGTGACTTTGTCCTCAGGGATATCCTCGGTTTGTTCCTCCTTGAGAATCTCAGGCGAAGTTGACTCAGCAGACACAGCTTCTTTCTCCTTCTGCCTTATGAACCTTTCCAAACGGGCGAGATCTCCTGCTGTCCTCTCTTCCCCGACAATCATTTTGGTCTTAGACTGATGTTCCTTGAGCTCTGCTGCAGAACTATAGTATCCCGTACAGTTGTGACATCGATTGTGGATACTGATCTCATGTTGTCGTCGTTCCTCGCTATTCTCGTAAGACTCATCGCAATCATGATGCTGACAAGTGCGATCGAAGAATGGATGGACCAATAAGCTGACCCCACTGGCGATAGAATAATCCAGACAGACAGGCATCAATGGACCAACACCCTCGCACTCTCCCTCAACCTCGTAAATCGGATAGCGCATAAACTAATGGTGAGTCTGATTGTGCCACTCGAGTGCGCGCTTGGTCATGCAAGTTTTGTCGCACCTTCCACAAGCATAGGGGAAGGGTATATTGTGCTTCTCTCTTCGATGGCTGGTAAGATCAGCCTGATTGCCAAAGTTCCTTTTACGGCAGATGTCGCAAGCGATGCTCTGTCTGTGATACTTTCGAAGATGTGCATTAATGGCAGATCGACTGTGGAAATGCCCCCGGTCGCAAAATTTGCAAGCATCGGGGTTTTTCTCTATGCGTTGCTTGGTGCTGTAGAGACGTTAGCAGATGGCACGATACAGTAGAAAATCATGGGATTCGTGAAGCGTTGTGGATATTACAGCCTTGATACTGTATCTAGTTGGTTCAAGACAAGGATCTGACATCAATGCAGTTCGCGCCTCTGACCATATGAGTATAGCGGCTTGGATTGCACGGGGCGTTTCGAAATCCCTGAGTTTCCCGGTGTGGTGGATGGCATACCTTTTTAAGAGCCGCCTCGTCCGGGAACGCCTGATCACAGGGCTTGCAAATGGATGGCCAAACAGGCTTATGAAATTCCTCTTCATGAGTCTCGAGCAGGATTCTGTGTATAAACGGCTTATTACACGAAACACAATATCGATGCTGGCGGTCCTTGATATGTGCATCCAAAGCCTCCTGAGAGCCATAGTCTTCGAAGATTGGTGTGTCCCAAGCTTGGCGTTCGAGATATTGTTCAGTACAGAATGTACATGGGAAGTGCTGTGGTGTGTCCAAAAGGTGCTGGTAGTAATCCTCGTGGCTTTCGTACTGCTTCTGGCATGGTTCACACCATGTGTAAAATTGTTTCCGGTGTTTATATGCGCCGTATTTGTTGGAAGCCTCTTCTGACCGGGTATAGAAGGGGCAGTAGCGACACTGACACACAACAGTGTCTTCATCGATGTCGCTGTGGTCACTGCCGTCAGGATCTTCCAAGGCGATGAGCAAGTCCTTGCCTTTGGTCTCTTCTAACCAATTCCGTAAGACACAACGCCTATTCTCCAAGTGATAGAAGAGAGAATGCAAGCGAGCATACTTCATCTCACAACCTGGACATTTGTAGTCCAGCGTGAAGTCTTGAAAGAAGGTTCTACAATGTTTACGTTTCTGTACAACTTCCTTGATCAGCTGGGATGTCAATTTGGATTGACAAGAGCCGTTTTCCAAGTGCTGCATCATGGACGAGCGAGTATTATATTTCTTCAGCCAGGACAAGGTATTGGTCTATCATCGTGCGTCTTTTGTGCTGTGTAGATGTGAGTTAATGAACACGATGATATATGAAAACTAACCTGTTCAAGGTGGTCTGATTTTTGAAAGCCCCTATCACACGCTTTACAGATAGAATCGTCGAAGTGATATTTCGCATTATGGTCACGCAACTCGGCTTTGCTGCTTAGGACGAGGGTGCATTCCAGGCAATGGGGCTGATCTCCAACTTTTTTCTTGAAGGATAATTCGGGAGATGACAAGCGCTGTAGATTAGGCTGTTGGTGGAGCTTGATACACTTGCGTGCGGGCTCCATGATAGTCGAGAAGATATTCCAGATCAGAGATTAGGTACAACTCTCAGGATTGTTTTGCTTGGAGTCCTCGTTGTTTATATTGCTTTTCTTTGGGTGGAACGGGCTGTGGCTCAATTCAATTTAGTTCAACAGGCAACTCCGTCTTAGGAAGGGAGGCTACCCTGTACCTCTCCAAGATTTTTGCACCAACTGAAACGACCACACAGTACCCACCTGCTGCCTCAGGTTCCAGCATGTTTGGAAAGCGAGAGAACATCCAACAAAGGTTCAATGGTGCTTCTGTACCGCTCGGCACGTTCAAATGGAGTCGTTTTGAAAAGCCTTAGCTGTTTGTTATTGTAAACATGGTCAATCTCCACGGGGTTACTAGCTAGTTGAATTGAGTTCAAAGAACAAACTCCCTGACCTCCCAATTCTATGCATCACAACAAAAGATCATATCAATGACCTCATATCTATATACTATCCTAATCCTAAGAAATACTGTACTCCAAGAATACGCCATGCTAAACTAAACCCAAGATCTGACAACCCATATACCAAACAAATATCAACAAATCCTAATAATCAAACAATTGGAAAGCATCCTGGTTGTACTCAATATGCACGAAAATCCGATAAAAATCCCAAACAGCAGCATCACAATTCTCACTCTCAGCATGCTGAAGCAAAGCACTTAGCCTCAAAAAATGAGATCCGCAGTTCTCGCAGCGAAAATCATCCTCGTGATGATGTCCGACTGATCCGTAGTCCTCGTACCAGTCCGCCACTAAATTCTTGATAATGCGGAGGTTGGCGCCTGATTCGCATGTGCCGTGCTCCATATGGAGCATCATTGCTGAATTTGAAATAAACATTCGTGGACAGGCGAGACATTTGATGTTTTTCTCCAAGTGGACCTTTTCGTGCTATGAGAGGGTCAGTAAGACATAGTGAAGATAGGGTGAGACAGAGTGAGACTTACGTTTAGAAGATTTGATGGTGAATCAAAGAATCTTTGACATGTGGCACATCGATTATGCATCTCAACATCATGCGCAATCAAATCCTCCTCATCATAAAAAATCTCATTACACTCCAAACAAGCGTTATGAAATTCTTCAAGATGCTCATTCAGATCTTCTTCAGTATCATAATCTGGCTCCCCATCACAATGCGTACAGACATGATGCTTGGATGAGTTGGCAACATGCTGCTCGAGCCCGCTCACATGCGTAAAATGCCTGTCGCATCGCCAGCAGTACGTGTCGTGATGCTTTGCGAGAATGTGCTGGTCCAGCGCTGCATCATCACGAAAATAGCGCTTGCAGGGAGCGCAGTGGCTGCTGTTTGAGCAGTCGAAGCTTGAGGCTGCTGTCTCGGGACTGGCGCTGCCATAGTTTGATGGCCGGGTTGGGCTGGAGCTTGGTGATGGAGAGGAATGCTGCATTTTTGATTGGGGAGTAGCTTTCCCGAGGTGGTGGTGCGGCTTGATGCGTAATTGGTCCTTATGCGCCCCCTTCAACAGAAGGGCAGTACAATGCACCTCTGTAATGCGGATGCACGTTACAAGCGACGTTGTACAAGATTTGAAACTGGCGACAGTGGAAGATTGGACGAATGCTGGTGGTTTTACCGACTGAAGATCATGATTGAACTCCTGGCAAAAACCTTCTTACGGTAATTAATTTATCACCGTTGTTAGGGGAGATCCCCCAGAGCCTGATCGCCCATGATTGGCCGACGACAGCCCACTTTAGGGGTCGGGCTCGGACTCAAATTGCACTCAATAAATCTGCTTCATCAAGTCGCTAACTTGTTTTTTGTCCACCGCGCTTGGCAGTCGCAGTCTGTACTTGACTCTAAACAATGAGCAGTTTCGTGAAATAAAGGGTTTGTTTCATGCAAGTTTTACTGGGCCGTCATGCAGACACTCAATTGAGAACCAATCACAGGGTGAGACAAGTGGTACAGCAGTAAACCCACAAATTTACAGGGTATCTACAGAGGAATCTCCCCCGAACATCGTCCCTTGACAAGACTAGCGTCTTTACCCGTCAACTCATCAAAATACTCCAACAATTTCTCAACAGGCACCATTTCCATGACTCCCAAATCCGGATGCGATGATTTAAGCGTCTTTCCACTGAATAAAACTCTGACAAAATAATCTTCACCTTTTTTGTAGAGCTCAAAAACGACTTCGCTGCCCATACCTGGCCAGACCATGACGTCGATCTGAAGAATGCTTAAAAGACGACTAACAGACCCGTCGTGCGCAAAGTTGTGCAGATATAGAATGTCTTGTACGCCGGATATGACGTCGCGGAAGTGACTTGCTAGTTCGGCGATCCATACACCCCATGATGTAGCTGATGCAGCGAGGGAAGATGGTGCATCGCGGTATATTTGGGAGTATTCCCATTGTCCGAGTCTGTAGACTGTGTTGGCAATCTTCTGCTCGACACACGTTGTTGAGTTCTTTCCGTCGACGAGTTTGCAGGGGAAGGGCTTGTTGTGGCATTGTCGAGCCGATAGGTTATCGTAGTAATGATCGAAACTCTCGTGGAAGCCCTCATCGTTTGAGGGAACGCCAGAAATATCGTCAAGTGTCTGGTAAAGACCTCTGGTCTTGTCAAGATGCTTCTTCCACTCGACATTGGAAGAAGACTTGATAGCGCTAGTAAGTTTACTTCCAACGCTGCATTTGTACTGCGGTTCAAGACTATCCACGCCCGCTTGTTGGATATGCAGAGGAGCTGAGTCGGTGGTCTGATACATTCCGTTGATAAACATGCCAGCGACCTGACTCGTGATCTGATTGTTGGTGACTCTGAACTTGACTTTGCTTCGCCAGTCTTCTTTCCGACCAGGAATGAAGTTGAGAAGATCGTGGTAAACCTCGTAGAGATCTTTGCCATGAACCCATGAATCATCGAGACCCTCGGCCGTGATCTGGGGAAATTGGCAGGATCCGATCCAGCCGGAGGGGATGAATGGGTTGATATCTGAGATGAAACCTTTCCAGTATCCCTGAGCATTGGGTTTAGGCTCGTCGGTGAATTGTCTGCCAAAGTAGTATAGACCTTGGTTGTCGCAGTTCCATTGATATGGCTCTACAGGAAACGCGTTGCTCGCATAAGGAGTGCGTTTATGATGGCGTTGAATCTGATACTAGTAAGCCTACCACTCCAATCAAAACACATGTATATTACTTACCACTTCAACATACTGAAGCTCAAACTCCTTCGCCGGCTTCTTATACTCCCTCTTCCTCGCGTGTGGCATGTTACACCAATTATACGTCCCATACTTCTCATCAGGCGTTTCCGAGCTATCGAAAATAAACCCATAAGTACCCTCCCCATTAATTGCTGAAGTCAAGGAATTAATCTGGTTATCACTAGGAGGATACCATTTCAGCTTTGACTCAACAGCCGGCGCTGCTGAGAGAAGGGCGAACAACGAACTCTGACGCATGTAGAAGAAGAGTGTGCAGAGCAGAAAGACTGCGCCTATGGCGAAAAGCCTGCTCCTACTGCGGAGCGGAGAGGGCGACATTTTATATGAGCGTTATCGGGAGATAGGTAAGGATTTGGGAAGGGAGAGACTAGGGTTGAAGAGTGAGGTTTGGTGAGGTTGGAAATTACGCGGTTTAATTGGAGCACGTGGAGACGTGACTGGTTGAGACATGATTTGGAGTTGGGGCGTGATGGTCGGATATATCTTGGCTTACTGCATTTGTATAGTGATTGAGAAAACGTGCATTTTTGACCAGGATTCTCTGGACGAGTTCTTTGCTCCGAATAAGTTCTGTTTGTTCCGCACCAATTGTGAGGATTTCTGGGATAGAGCCGTTATGACGTCAGGCTGAGCATTTCCAGCAACGTTCCGATAAGATTGTCGAGACGGATATCATGAGGATACAGATATGAGCCAATCGTGATAACTACTTAATAAGAATGCGTTGGCAATTTCATAGCGGGGATGATGTTGCAGTACCATTGGTTTTGACGCGCGCGTATTGAGACTGAGATGCTGATTAGTTGAAGAAATGGAGCAGTGTTGGCTGTTGGTTGGGACTGCTCCGCCTCATTTATGTTGTCTGCCTCGGCCTCTTGGGCTGATGATCTTCATCGTCTCTAAATATTGCAATTTCCATCCTAAGAGAATTCCGATTTTTAGCTGTCTTCTTCCTTTCTCTGTATCTGGTGACTTTGTCTTCAAACAACGTTCTAGCTACAAAAGAACTCCAAGATGACCGACACAGAGGAGAACAAGGCCGATAGACCACTTTGGCTCGTCAACATCGAGAACAATATAGAAGAAGAACTCGACCAGTTCCCGTCCAATTCTCCATCCTACGAGATCGTCCGCGACCTACTCCTTGCTCCCAAAGATAGCGATACAGCAGTTTCAGATGCCGTAAACAGGTTTTACGATTCCTACACTGCCAATGAACAGAGAGAAAGGAGAGAACCGCCTGATTATATGGCTGGTTTCAAACTGAACACTATCGCGAGCGTCGTGTTTGAAACCGCGCGCGATGTGTTCTATACGAGTTTTGAGCATGATCGGCTTGTGGAGTTTTTGGTTGGCATCAAGAAGGGAGCTGCAGCTGAGTATGATCCTGAGGTGAGTGAATTTATAACAGTTTCTGTGTTAGAGATTACTGATAATGGTTTGCAGAATCCTCTTTTTATGTATCACAGTTGGGGTCTTGAAGCAATTGTAGAGGAGAGCTGGAATGCCGGTCGTGGTATGTAACATAATCATCCTCTCAAATACCGATATTAACCAGCGCTCAGTTGATGGAAAGACACACCACCTCGCAGACGAACCAGAGCAAATCTGGTCAGAAGGATGGCTTAACATATCCGGCCTCATCTCCAAGCTATACCGACAAGGTCTACTAGATACTGATGGCCTTCTCTGGGTGTCTGCAGACTTACAGAAAGCTTTTGAGACAAAAGAAGACGAGAACGTGTCTTCTGATGCGGGGCGTCAAGCTCAAGTTCTGGCTGCAATTAACCACATTCTCATCGCAGGAGAAGCTTTTGCTAAGGATGTAAAGACGGCCCCTAAGGGACAGAAACCTGAGTTGAGTGTGGACAAGTGCAGGGTTTGGGCTGATAAGATGAAGGAGATTGCTGATTTAGTTGATGAGAGTGCGAGATGGAACTTGAAGGACAGGGCGATGGAAGGCCACGATTTGATGGTGGAGCTTTTGCCAGAATAAAGTTGAGCCCTCCAGGCAGCTCAAACCTTAGGCTCATCTCCGTTGAAGTCGCCAACAGCAACTGGGCAGCTGGGGTTTAAATACTAGATTTGACCTACTTTCCTCCAAGATGAGGCGTGGCCGAGCGGGATCCTTCCTAATGACCTAAGAATTCTTCTATCCGAACCTAAAACCTCTTTCTCCCCGCTTGGCCGCGCCTCATCTTTTTGTAATTTCTTTCACCTTCGAACCACTCGCAGCTGGCCACCATGAGCTTACGAAAATCTATAAAGGGACACTTTTTGATTCAAGAGTAGAGTCAAAGTATTTGCATTTCCATATATCGCTCCTCATTATATAACCCAAAAGGACTCCGTCGATTATACCACTATTCATGCAGATATTTCCTCACGAAAAGAACCCGGACTTCTTCTTCTTACCAGTCTTCGGCACAGGCGGCGGCCTAGCCGCCCTAACCTTCTGATACCGCGCCTCATACATTGCTAGATCATCACCATCCTCATCTCTCGGAGGCCAGGTCGTGACCCTGTGCGGATCATCATCATCCTTAAACCTTCTTATGTACTGCCTCCCTCCACGACTCAAAGGCTCCATCGGCGCCCGTTCAAACCGCTTGGTATCACCCTGGGGATGATATATAACGCCCTGTACTCCATAATCCGTCTTCGTCTCCCTCTCCACAGCAACGACCCCACGAAGAGGCCCAGGATCATTAAGCTCATTGCGCACAACCCGAGCTCTGTCGTTGTGATGTAAGGGTTTATTTTCCCTTTCCATCACCGCTTTGTAGCCGGCAGCCTTTTTGTCAAGGTTCATGCGGCTGTTGATGGGGAATTCGTAGAGGGGGACCTCAGAGGGGCGGTTGCGCTGCTCGAAGGGTTCGAAGGTTTTGTATTGTTGTCCGTTGAGCCTTTCCTTATTGCCGTATTTATGGGGATACCCTTGCTTGTTGACTTGGTTTGGGTCGATTGGGACTTCTTGGCCCTGGTGGCTGACGACCTTGGCTGGGACTTCACCGCGAGGGGTAAAGTATTGCTGAGGGATGTTATTAGCAAATGGAAATATTGAGTAGACTGGTAGTCCTACCATCTTGTTATAGTCATCTTCCGAGCTGCGTATTGCCCTCCCCTTCTACTCTTGATCCTTTGCACTACTTTTTTTATCCTTCTGAATACATCATGACCGACCAAGACACGAAGCAAGAGCCTCCAACATGGCTCAGCTATATCAAAAGGTGCACGGAGGACGAAGAGGAAAACTTCGAGTCAAATGCACCATACTATGAAATCATCCGTGATTTGCTTCTGCGCCTTGATGAACCAGATGAAGCAATCGAACAAGCTATCAAGAGATCCTACGACCAATACACTGGTGAGATCGATGATTACAACTCGCGCATCGATGATGAAGATCCCGAACCACCCAAACGCCAGGAATACGACTTTAACCTCCTCGACAACACAATGACGGAATTTGTATTGGAGATGATGGGCGAATTGCCTTACTTAGATCCCAAGACGGATTCGCTTTCCAAGTTCTTGATTGGATTGAACAAGTATACGAAAAACATGCGTCGGAAGGTACGTGAAACGCGGAAGCTATAAGGTACGAGAATGCTAACTGCGGTGTAGAGCTCCGGGGACATAATATCTGCTGTTCGTGAAGCTTGGGACGCAAGTCATGGTAAGAACTCCTCGTCGCCTCTTCCTACGCATACTAATATTTCGATAGCGGACTCGATGTCATTCAATGCCGACCACTCGGGGGTTGAAGGTGCGATACATCGCTGGCTCAACGTCGCAAGTCTTATCGCCAAGCTTTACAAGGCAGACCTCCTTGAAGACTATGGACAGATGTGGATCGCTCATGACTTTAGGCGGACATTCGAAGAGAGGAGTGACGGCGACATCACAAAGCAACCCATCAAACAAGCGCAGGTTCTTGCCGTTGTGATCTACATGCTAATTGCGGGAGAGCCGTTTGCTGAGGCTGCCAAAGCGGGCAAGGATGAAATGACTACCGACAAGTGGAGGCTTTGGGCTGAGGAGATGAAGAAGGTTGCTGATGTTGTTGATGAGAGCGTTAGGTGGGATTTGAAGGAAAGGGCGAGAAAGGCGAGTGACATGATGGTGGAGCTGTATCCTGAGGCATTTGAGCAAAAGGATTAAATGGGTGGACAAATAGAAGCCCCGCAGGAGTAGACACTTGTATTATAGAAGTTTAATCGAGCCTTTTCCCATTGATGACCGGAGCTCTATCTTATGCTCGAACCATGCCCCAGAAGAAAATTAAACGCCTTTAACCGTCCCGTTCCTCTATAGCTCTCTACCCAGTCTGTTCAATCATTCTTCACTCAATCCGCTTTCTCCTTCCCCTTGCCCTTATCATCATCCTTCTCAGTCGTATCGGCGTTCTCAGTCGTATCGGCGTTCTCAGGCGTTTCCGCGTTCTCAGTAGTATCCGACTTCTCAGGACTCGTCGACGTCTCAGGAGTATCCGAATTCTCAGGAGGTCCGATGATCACATATGGAGCTCCGAAGCGACAGCCGCAGTGGGTACAGTACGTTGAGCCCAAAGGGTTTCTTGACTTTTTGATGCAAGGGCGATTCGAGCATTTCCATCCGTCCTCGGTAGCCCTAACCCTGACTGGGCGACGGTCGGACATAATTGCTGATGTTTGGTTTGTGTTCAATAGAGTGTGTTTTGTATTGTAGCTTTTGCACTTGATGATGATGGGGATTAACTGATGAGAGCAGACGGTATTCTGATGGTTTGTGATTCTTGTGGGATGTGGGATGGATGATGGGAGCAATGATGTCGGAGGCATAGCTCGTGGCTCGTTGGTAGCATGTATGACAGGAAGTCACGAACGGCAGGTGCATTTTGTGAATCCGAGTCGGGAAACTACGATGGATTTGTCGCGGCTCACCTCGTACCTGCCTCTCACAGATTTACCCAGTGTCGGCGCTCTTTCCACTAATCAGGCATCTATTCCTCTCAATCATATAGCCTACTCCTCATTGACCAGAACATATCGAAACCTTGGCTTTCCAGCTTGAAGGTCCTTCAACACCTCATTAGCCTCCCTCATAGGTCGCTCCTCAACCCAAGACTTCAAACCCTTATCGGCCGCCAACTGAAGCATTTCTCTCATCTCACTCGGGCTAGCAGTCTGTGTAGAGGTGAGCTTTCCTCGAATGGGAAGCAGCGAGAAAATGTTGATCGGGATTGCCTTTTCAGGTGCACCAACTTGGACCATCGTGCCGTCCATTCTCAGAAGACCGAGATACTCTGTCCATGGCATCTGATACATGTTAGTAAATTACCAGGAAGGAAAGAAGATTGCTTACGTTTTTTCCATCGGCAGTGTTAATGATCAAGTCAAATCTCCTCCTATTCTTCTCGGCCCAGCCCTCATCGGCTGTAGCAATATGCTCATCTGCTCCAAGAGCCATAGCATCGCCCTTCTTATCCGCGCTCCTCGAAACGGCCACTACCTCAGCCGCGCCCAACGCTTTGGCGAACATGATACCAAAATGTCCCAACCCACCAATACCAATAACCGCCACCTTCCTACCCTTCGCCCCGAAATGCTTCAAAGGCGCGTAGACAGTCGCTCCGGCGCATAACATCGGCGCTGCATTCTCAGGAGCTAAACCGTCAGGAATCTTCACGACGAATCTGGACGGACAGCGGTGCCACTTGGCATAACCGCCTGTCGATGTTGCTCCGCAGCGATGGGTACCGCCATATGTATTCAGAACCTTGGAGCAGTAATTATAAAGACCCTTGGAACACTCTTCGCAAGGACCGTCACGTTCAAAACAGGCGTCGCTTTGGGCGCCTACACCGACGGTGTCTCCTACTTTGATATCACCAACGGCTTGGGAACCGACACGGGTGACTTTGCCAACGATTTCGTGCCCAACGACAATGGGGTATGAAGTGGTTCCCTGAAGAGTTAGTATGGTGGTCGAAGATGGTGAAGAGCACCTACCCAGCCGTTTTGAGCAACGTGGTTGTCTGTTCCGCAGACACCGCAATGGGTGACACGAATCTCAATATCAGTTTCTTCGAAGGGCTTCAGATCGTACTCTCTCCAGACGAGATCTTGTTCACCTGTGGGCTTTTCGGCGACCCAGCCTTCGAACTTTGTCGGTGCAGACATGTTGACTATTTGGATGATTTAGTGTGATGGGTGTTGAGATGTTTCATGTATTTGCAAGATTGATAGATCTTGTAAAGCCTTTTATATGCAGCCCCGCCTGCATGCCAAGACGCGGATGCGCATTCCTTCGGAGTTTAAGGACTTTATCTCCACGATGTCACGTATATTGAAGCCCGGGCACCCTTGAGATCGGCAGTCTGTATATCGCCGCTTGGAGTTTCCGGAGTTGCTGACCAATTAGACTGGTCTCCCAGTGGCTTCGTGCAGCCCGATCTAAAGGTCAGGCGTTTCTGAGAGAAAGGAAGAAGCCGAAGTTGAAAGAAAGTTGAAATTAGTTACTTTGGTGGCCGTATACTTTCCAAGTAATGACAGAAGCTAATGCTTTTTGGTTCATGGCATGGCGTTCCCATCGCGGAAGAGGGGTTAAGCTTCGAAACTCAAACATTGCGTCATACAAATAAACATCCGACGATGTACAACCGGAGATTCCGTTCTTAATAATTCACTATTCAGTTGCTACCTCAATATCCTCACCCAACAAATATTTCCATTGTTTGCATGTTAGTGGCTTGCTGACCAAAATCATGGCTGACATCGCCCCATTCAAGGTCAGCACGATCACGTTACCTGTCAATTCTTACCACTGACCAGGAAGTAGATTCAGGTGCCCGAGAGCCTACTTGAAGAAGTCAACATAAAGCTCAAATATGCTCGACTGGACGATGGAATGGCAGATGTGGAATGGAACGACCTAGAAATCGGACATTCGTCTTTCAAGGAGCTGGTCGAGTATTGGCGCGATGAGTACGATTGGCGAAAATATGAGACTTTCTTGAATACCTTTAACCACTTCAAGACTCCGATACAGGTTGATGGCTTTGAGTCGCTGGATATTCATTTCATACGTCACAAGTCTTTGAGGAAAGATGCTATTCCACTTCTGGTTCTGCATGGCTAGTAAGCTATACCTTGGCAGAGGATTGGCTCATAACGCTGACTGTGACGCAGGCCGGGATCCTTCCTGGAAGTTACCAAGATTCTCCCTCTACTTACCGAACCTGCGGACGGCAAGCAAGCCTTTCACATAGTCGCGCCCTCGCTGCCAGGCTATGGCTTCAGCCAGTACTCCAAGAAATCCGGGTTCGGACTAGAACAGCATGCGGCCTGTTCTGCAAAGCTTATGAAGAAACTTGGTTATGAAAGATACGTCTGTCAGGTAGGAATGCTCACTGGCCTTGGAATGGGACTCGGGACTAATTGAGTGAAGGGAGGTGACTGAGGCTCAACCATCGTGAGATACATGGCGTTGAACCACCCCGACGCCGTGCAGGCTATCCACATCAACATGTTTTTGGCTTTGCCACCCGATGAGAAGAAGTCACCGGAGAAGTTTGCTCGGTATCAGAATAATGAGTATAGTGAACAGGAGTTGAAGAACCTTGAACGAACCAATTGGTTTGCGAACAACGAGGTGAGTCCGTTCTCTTTTGTTTTCAGCATCAGAAATGACTGACACACACGCCATAGAGAGGCTATCAACGTATCCAAGAAACAAAGCAAGTCTGGCCCTGTATTTGGCACAAAGACGTCAGAGAACCAGCTGAGTGGATAGAATCGAATTCGATGAGAATATTCAAGGGACAAAGCTACATGAATAGCGATTTTACTCAATTGATCTATAATCTAGCCACGCCAGAAGCAAGAAATCAAACGCCCGCGTGTGCATCTGACAGATATATCCAATTCTTCCTTTGTTTCCTCCACGTTATGGGCACTTGGCTAGGTCTTTAAGTCTCATCTCGCCCTTATTTTCTTGAGCAGGGGCCGCATCTTGATCTCCCTGTAAGTGCGGACTTTGGACAAGAGTTGTATTGTTGCCCATTCGGGGTTTTAACAACAATCGTGTCGGCGTTTGTCTTGACAACGATTATATCATCGTCCGGTTTCGTGCCTGGCGGAACCTTTTCCCACCCCACAGGGTTCAAAATTCGGTTCATGGGTAGAATGGCGAGTACATAGATGCGGAAGACAGTGCTCTTGATAGTTGGAGATGTTGATGTGCTTGAGTTGCTATCGACGGCACAAAGAAAAGACAATGGTTTATATAGTAAAGGTAAAGTGTATATTCACCGATTAATACTACCTTCAATTTATCAATGCTGTTACCTAAACTACATACTTCGAACCGTGAATAGGATTCCTATCCTATTAGTTAAATCAGGGATAGACTAAAATAAAGAAAGTGGACAAGTTGAGCACATAAGGTAAAACTTAGTAAGAATATTCACATCAGCTAAGAGCTACGTCAAAACTCGTTCTAATCAATTGATCTACCAACTAGGTGTTTCTAAAGTAAGACATAAAACCCGTTGTATCCAGCTAGTTCTTTTTATTTGCTTTGTAGTATTCCCTGTTGTACTGCTTCTGCTTCTCAGAGCAGTCTTTACAAGTACCCGACCAAGTGTCCTTCAATTTTTGATTGCATCTCGAGCAGATACCAGCATTTTTGCGAGCCTCTCTACTTTCGAATCCCTTCTGATTGTCATTTTCTAAGCAGGGGCGGCACTTTAATTTACCTTCCTCCGCTGGGATTGAACATCCGCTGGGATCGCTGCATTTCTTTCCTTGGGATTCTGTCTGACTAACAGTCGTGTCGGCGTCATTTGAAGAGCCCGCCTGAGCTGGTTCAGGATTGAGAAGGTCCTTGACGGGAATCTTAGGAGATGGGTTTAGGAGGTCCTTGATAGGAAGCATGGTGGGTTAAAATATCTAGAGGCTAGTGATACTAGTAGTTGTTAATGTTGTTAATGTCTTCGAGTTACTGTTTTGGATACTACAGCTAACGTCTAGATGCCTTCCAATAGTTTATATAGCGAAGGTGAAGCTTTCACATGACCAATTCACAGGATCCTTGTACATTCAGCTCATCAAAGCTATCTGAGCTACCTTCTTTGATTCATGGACATGTAGTCTACGTTGTCAGTGATAGTTGGTCTGGGACGAGCTTGAGCAGGTGAACAAATGCCATTGTCTACATACGAAGGCTGTAGATGGGGAAGGAAGAGAATCACTTTGAATAGCGACGGTCCGAAGAATCCGCTACATGGGTATTGCTGAATGAATGTACGGCGGATTGTTTCCCCGATGGACCGTCAGCAAGATCGTACTCTGTCACTACAACTTGTTGTACAAGATAGCGCGTTTCCCAAGCTCGTAGTCTATTTAAAGCATGACTTTCAGCTTTTTTAAACTTTATGCTAGGCTCACGCTATATCACGATCTGACCACCAAGGCTCAAAATGAAGAGTGAAGCCCGACGCAACAGTAGGAATTCTCAAACCACACTTTGCAATCCTGAGGCCGATCGACCGAAAGCTCCGAGAGTCATGAAAGCCCAACAATCAACAGTATGAACAACACATAATTGGTATGCTTTCATAAGAGATCTACATCAATTTGTTGCTTTGTGTCATGATATAACCAAACTTGGAACCCCGCGTCGTCGGGCGGAGAAGCTGTCGCTGTCACCATCTTACAGGCTACGAAATATTAGCTGACTGGGCTGAGTGAGATGACACCAACGACCCCTCTTTGTTTGAATATTCAGGCTGATGAGGGGAAACATGCCACTATTGATTGTCGTGAATATGTGGTAACACGATGCCCACCTTTGCGTGCTAAGGCGGAGTGTGGGCACTATGAATAGCAAACACCCAATGTTCAGGCCGTTGGCGGGGTCCATTATTAGAAGCTTGAATGATGGGAACAACTCAGGTCCCCCGATTAGAATAGGGATCTAGGCATTCTGCTAGCGATCTCGGACGGAGAGGCTATGGACGTGGCACTTTGGCTGAGAATTGGTTGCAGAATGAGATTTTATACGAGTCGAGAAGAATGCCTCCATATCAATATGAAGGGTTAATAATTAGTATAAATATGAGGAGAGTATCCAGCTATTCGAAAGGAAATCCTCATCACAACCAACAATCCTCTCAGAGCCTCTCACTCAGTTTCAAAAGTTCATACCACAATCTTTATCTTCCATACCAATCCCAACTATCAGAATGCTCTTCTCCAACATCCTCCTCCTCGCTGGCATCGCAGCCGCGCTTCCCGAACCTATTGAAGAAGACACCACTCTTGAGGCCCGCGCTCCTGGAGGCATCAAGCTCATCAAGCTCAGGGTCAGCAAGAAATCAACCTATACGGGTGTCGGCTTTCCAGGACATTGCAAAAACCTCCCCTCCAACATCAAGACCTTCATCGAAAAGTCCCCTGACACAAAGTCGATTCTCAGCTGCTTTGAATGCACTGTCTATACTGGACCCGATTGCTCTGGTGACGAAGTCACCCTTGAGGGACAGAAGACTTTCAAGTTTACCAAGAATCCCAAGAAGGATACCTACAAGAGCTGGAAGTGCGAGTGCAAGGACGGATGCTAAATACGTGCGAGACATGGTGCAGTGACTTGGGACGGTCCTTATTTGAGAAGTGTCTGCTTTTACACTACGCTCCTTGGACACGACGCTTTGTTTGGCTCACTTGAGATTATCTTTTTGTATCTATTCTTCCACTCCTTTGAGAACTAGTTTACCATTCAATCAAATTTTACTTTGACCTTTACCTACATCGGAAGATTCTCTCGCATGCAAGGGACTTTTTAAAAACTAAAATGTGATGGCTAAAATATACAAGGCATTGCTGCCTGAGTTGAGATGAGGTTTTACGCAACAGCTTTCAGGATCCTGCCGTTAGGGTAGCAGGAAAGGTGGCCCCGATATCCCGATACACGAGAGATTCCAGATTGTCTATGCCAGCTTACGCTACCAGACTGGCTCCTTTATTCTGGAATCCTAAGCCTCAGAAGGCACCACTTCTGCTATCAGCAACATGAACCGCTAAAATTAGATATACTGCCACTAAAGTGTTACACGACTCTTGCAGCACGCCGTGTCCGACACTTGTCTCTGCCCCGAAGGGCTACATTAGTGACCCTCATCGCTGTCATCTAGAACTTGGGGTGACCTCTTCTTCCGTAAGCTTCCACTCTCGGCTCCATCCTTCTCCGCCTCCGAATGGGCGTCAGTGACACTCTGATAGGTACCACAACGTCGGATGGTACCGTGTCGGCTTCCGACGGCCCGAAACTGACACTGTTGCCAATAAGCAGCACCTTAACCCGTAGCTGAGGTGACCTCTTCACCATCTCGGCAAACAATGTCTGAAATGCTGTGAACCACGAAAACCCTTCAGCTGGTAATAGATTGCGGTCTATTATTGCCAAGTCGATGACTAAATAGATTTGGGTTCGTGCTCGAAGGAGTGCAGAGCCCAAAAGCTGGAGCCAGTCGTCTTCGGTGTTTGCTCTGTGGAACTGTGCGCATTGGAGAGACATGGTGCTCTCACTCGTACAGTGCTGCGATAGCTTGAATGCTTGCAAGATGAGACTCTTGAACAAATCCGTGATTGAAGCCCTGGCATCTTGAGAATCATTCTGTGGACCTCGAAGTGCCCAAACTACAGGAATACTTTTCGACTGTAGTTGCTGAATAATATTGACAGAGAACTTCCTTGAAGCATGTCGCGCGCGTAAACCACCTTTTACGATCGCTATCCTTGACTCTGGTGCTGTGGACCAAGATTGCAACTTGGGAGATTGCCAGAACTCATTCGTTGTCTCATACAACCTGACCCGATCGTGCCGTATTTGGACTGAGACGTTATATCGGAACGCTTCCAAAGGGTCGCCAAGTTTACCCTCTGAGATGTGAGACATGACCTGCGAGAACTGAAGATCCGACAGTCGCTGGTTTGTATCTAATGCTGCATTCGAGTGTAAAGCCTGAAATGTGTCAAGTTTGGCGATAATGGTCTCGTTCGAATCCAAGATAGCACGTGACTGAGGAGACTCCAAGGAATCCAGTTTGGAAACAATTGAGTTCAGCTTCAGACTAATATCTCTGATCTCCACTCGACTACTAGCAGCTGCCAATTGGTCGATCTCTCGTGAGTATGCAGTGACGTCTTCGAGAAGGTCTTTGTATCTGAGTTCTGGTGGCCGAGTGATGCTGTGCCAGAGATGTCGCATTGTGCCCTCTTGGCACCACTCATGAGCTCGAATAAAGAATCTCACCAGACTGGCATATAAATTACTGACAGCTTGACGTATCCGATCTGTTGGGTAGAGGACCGTCATGAGCTCGACACGGGGTAAAGAGTCAGCGATTTGAGATAGGGCCTCGGAGATGAGAGATATTGTCGCTTCATGATTCTGAGCAGCCTGCATATGATGAGTGAATCGAGAAGCAATAGCTCATGAGGGCCCCAACTTACTACTAAGAGAAACTTCATGGCTCCCCAGACAAGCGAGACGTACTCCGGATGGTGTTGAACTAGGACATCCATAATATTGCCATAGTAACTGATTCTTGCCCTGAATCGCTGTATCCATTGCTTTGCTTTAGGAAAACACTTCTCATCTGAATATTTCGCGAAAGACCTCTGTGCAAGGTCTTGGATATCTTGTATACTGGAAAACCCTTCTGAGAGCCCTACTTTCTCGCGGTCATGGGTGAGGTCTGAAGCGAACCGATTGAGCCCTTCTTGAAAGGCTTGTTGGGCAGTCGGAAATGCAAAATTGCTACCCGAATCTATGTTTTAGTGACAGTGCCGCAACTGGTTTGTGGAGAGTGACTTACGCGTGCGTGGTCGGCCGCGCATGAGTATTTGGCAAGTACCAAGTACCAAAGTAGTCTGACATAGCATGGTCCATAGTTTCGCCGTCAAAAGGTACTAGAAACCGACAATTTGAACTTGAATTTCGTAAGTAAAAGGAATGGCTGTCGCGAGGGTTTCTGTGGTATTTGCCAGGAGAGCGCCAGCACAGCCTGGATGGTGGTTCGCCATAGTTACCTTGGGCGTATCGCTGTGCGGCTGAGTTGTCTCGCACTAAAGACCTTGTCTTTGTTACCATTCGTCTACGCACCTGCACGACCGGGGTTCTTCGCCTTGGCCACGAGCATGAGAGGCGCATTTGTGTCACCTCAATCCTCCGGGTTGGGGCTGTAGGCGCGAATGGACAAACAAGGCTGGCGGTAAGGCAAATTGCATTGCGGGGGAAAGCTGCCTCCCTGCGCAGTTCATCTCCGTTTTCCTGATTTTTAATCCCATTGATCCTCCCATTGCTCTTGCCTTGATAGATCTCAAGTAGATGTTTCTGAATATTTGATAACTGTGACCTACCCAACTCTGATTGTCGCTTTCCTTCTCTTTTAAACCTCCCTTTTTGCTTCTCGCTAGGTACTTAACCTTGACAGAAACAACCCCTCAGGCATACCTCCAAAGACGACGGAAGGGTCCTGGCATTTGATTGGGTTTACCTCGTGGGCCCCCGGAAGTCGAAGAAAACGATCACAACGAACTCAAGAGGCTACAATCTGAACTTGGTTGAAGCGACACGCCTCAGTTGCCGAACTGGTATACAAAAGAGGTGTTGCCAGGACTTTACAGACCGAGCCGAAATCGGTAGTAGCCATCGCGGAACTGGGGACTAAAAGGTAACAAGAAACCTGTGTGTGGAAAGTAGAAACAACAGTTAAAGTTACTTGGGCGAAAGCTACCTCTCCAAAAAGCCACAAGAACTCGCAGACACCGAACCCGCCCGAAGGTCTACCCGTCGTTTGACTATGCCACGAGATCAGATTTTTGCAAGTTCAACTGAAACGGAAAGACTCGTCGCTCTTTCCAGAGACCAAGGAGTAACAGACCCCGCCCGGACAGACTGGCCGTCAGGCCTGCCCCTATGGGAACTGGCGGATGATGAGTTAGGATCAATCACCAGCTCTGACGAAACCTCAATTCAACATCACACGTCACCAAAAATGGCTATCACGGGTGTTGATCATGTATCAAACAGCGACAGTGAAGCCGGGTGTGGCCAGGCTCCTGAAAATCATGTCCAAATAGCTCAGCTGGAACAGGAGATCGAAAGACTTCGCAGGCTTCAAAGCAGCTTGAGGTCAACAACATGGCTTGTCTTACATAAAATCCAAGGCCAACATGGCACCTTTCTGGCAGAGCCATCATGGGTGCTGAAGCCGGGGTTAGGGCTCGATTTCAATGGAAACTCACCCCTCGCCGATGAAGACAGATATCTCCAGCATAGGCTCGATGCTGCTTTCGTCATATACAAATACTACGACCCATCGCCCCAAGACGAAGACGTTCTCAAGGCGAAGGATGAAGGAACGGCGTTGCCAGACCCTAAGCCTGTTCGTGAGGTCCTCCGGGCACTATCCGAACAGATGGTCGATGCAATGGACGCATTTGCCGACTCTCATGAGACATTCACACAGAGGTTTCCTAAATGGGACTCCAATGACGATATAGATTCGCCTTTCCTGTTCTGGTACTACTACCGAATGTCAACCAATTTCGATCTTCTGGCCGAACCGCATCGGAAGCTAATGCAACTACTCACGCAATGGATTGATCGCAACTACAGTGAGATATACGCGCAAGCCGATGAAAAGTTATCTCAAGGCTATATATCTGAATCCACCATGCCATTCTTCATAAAGCCTGGTGAAGTTCTGGTATCGAGGGAGGCCAATTGTATTCAAGGTTATATCGCCCAATCGTGGCCTACGAAAGCCCACGTGGCTTTATCCCGCCTCAATGGACCCCGCAATGGCTCTCAACGTTGGACAATTGATGTTTGGTCCTACAAATACAACGGAGACTTCTACATTAGCAGGACGAAACTGATCTTCACTCTTAAGTTCGACGAAAATAATCAAGACGTCAACATAGCGGGGCTGAATATCCTACCGATAAGACTTGGTAACTACGATTTTCAAACGATGCTTGGGAACCGAGGGAGGACCATGTGGGCTTGTAGGAAAAGGAAACTGATTGCTTATCATGATACAAGTGAGAGTGATGTGGCTAGTGTGGGTTACAAGATCTCCACTCAGCCTGACACACTAACATCGACTAGGAGGGAGAACGCTACATGGTCGATTTCGACACTTACAAGCAACTGTATCCAAACTCGGATAGGTGCAAGTCAGATAATCCATTGCCGCCAGGCGACTTTAGGGGAGAGACTAATACAGCCCTCATGGATAGCGATGAGATGCCTGAGGGTCCTGAGTTGTTTGTATTCCCCAGTACCACTGTTGGATACAACCTGCGACAGAAGAAGTGGCGTAAGCAGAATTTGACATGAGCTTACCAGATACTGACTTGCTACATAGAGGACCTTAGAGTTGATTGCATTCAACCAGTGCATTGGAACAAGCAAGCTTTCAGACATCTTGTCATCGACGAAGAGATCAAAGATATCATCCAGGCCCTTATTACTAGTAAGCTGGCAACAGACCAAACAACAGATCTTATCCAAGGCAAAGGAAACGGCCTAATCATCCTGTTGCATGGGGGCCCGGGTACCGGTAAGACATTCACAGCCGAGAGTGTCGCCGAATTAGCTGAGAAGCCCCTGTTCCGCGTGACTTGTGGTGATATTGGTACGAAGCCGGAAGAAGTCGAGAAATATCTCGATTTGGTTCTGCACCTGGGCAAGACCTGGGGCTGCGTCGTACTGCTCGACGAGGCGGATGTCTTTTTAGAGCAGCGAACTCTCACGGATCTTGAGCGTAATGCTCTCGTTTCTGTTTTTCTGAGAGTTCTCGAATATTACGAGGGAATTCTGATTCTTACCTCGAATAGAGTGGGCACTTTCGATGAAGCTTTCAAGTCCCGTATTCAGCTCTCTTTGCATTACGAGAACTTGACCAAGTCACAACGATGCACCATCTGGACAAACTTCCTCGATCGCCTGAATGAACTCGAACAAGAAGATGCGGTGGTCAAGCCAATCACAGACCGGAAGCGAAAGTTGGAAGAGAATCGAGGTATTGACTTCGATGACATCGAACGGCATTTGGCGGATTTGGCCGAGGAGCAGATGAATGGGCGGCAAATTCGGAACGCGATTACAACGGCGAGACAATTGGCCAAGTTTAAAAACGAGAGTATGACGTATCGGCATTTGGAACATGTTATTAAGATTTCGAGGAAGTTTGATAAGTATCTTGAGAGGGTGAGAGATAGTTATACGGATGAGCAGGTTGCAAGGGAGGAAGGTATTCGGTAAAGTGCTATACACCAACTGTAATGAAAATGGGTTTAGTATCTATCCCCGGCTTCCCAGACTGTTAATGTCTTGTTCCATATGACCTAAGTTTCCCACCAAGCAATATCCGGAACTGCAGCACCCAACACAAGCCCCTCTGTTTTTAACAATCCGCCCTGACGAGGCATTCTGGCAGGCGATCGGCACCTTGTATGCTGTGCCGCCTCTCCCTACGAAAAGTCGTATGATGACGAGAGTTGTTGGACATGAATACCTTGCACGGCCGACCTGGCCGTTATTCCATATCCAGACAAGGTAATGAACTTCAAGGTTTATCTCGGCTAGTTTCACGAAGCAAGCAGTGCAAACCAACAAAATGCGTTATTTCCGCGATTGGCCCACCCGGAATGGCACCTTTCCTCCGGCCCTTACACTAAGGACCAACAGCTGCGCATCGGATCACAATGGATAGTTGAACCGACCCTTGTTATGCTGTTGGTTTTGTTGAAACTGGTGCGGAGATTTGTAATGTAACAATGCTTGCTCGTGGTATCTAGAATGGTACGTTTGCTATCTGTCTGTGATTCGCCCGGGTAACTAAAACCCTGGGCTGGATTCCCTGAACCACCTGCTATGTTGCAGTGTTAGGGTGACGAAAGCGCGGGAGGATAACTAAGAAGTGGGTAAGACCACTACTGTTAAGAGGTTGTGAACCTGCTAGATAGGCCATGGACTCGACGAAACGCTCAGTTTTACTCTCAACACTGCCTAGACAACCACCATTTTACCACATTGATCACCCTCTTCCTCTCAAGAGTTAAATTGTTTATACTTGAGTATCAGCTCTTTCGGTACCTGCAGCGTACCCTGCGTTTTCTATCCTGTATTCTTCAATCCGTTGCCTCACTCAGTTGTATCGCACACTCCTCAGCAGCCAAAATGCCTTTGATGCTGTCTCTAAGCGATGTTCCGGACTTGACAGTCCTGGAAGGTGTTGGTCCACGAGGCTATCTACGCTATGTGTTTCCCATGCGTCTCGCAGAGAATTACGACCGCGAGGAAGTCTTGAAGGTTCTTCAAGATGGCTACGAAGCTGCGTGTCATCGAATCGGCGTCTTGGCGTCTGAAGCTGTACCAGACTGTGATGCAAAACAGGCCAATCTTCTCAAGTTACAGAGACTTCCCAATGATCGGATCGGAGATATGACCACCAGAGACTTAAGGGGGCAAGGACAGTATTCCTGGACTTATGCGCAGCTCAAGGAGAATCATTTTCCTCTCGTAGCTTTCGACAGCGAATTGCTTATGCCTGGACCTATTTGGCCACAGTCAGGGAAGCCTGTTCCCATATCTTTGGTGCAGGCCAACTTTATTGAAGGCGGTGTTCTCATCGGATGGTGCATCTTCCATATGGTTGGCGATGCTACCACGTACCTTGTGTGGACCAAGATCTGGGCCGAAGAATGTCGTCGCTGCCAGGGAATCCCAGTAGCATCTCCGTTGATGATCGATAACGCCATGATGTCCGATAGGCGACGCGTTTCAAAGCCCTCGGGTCATAACAAGGGACGAGCCGAGGACCACCCTGAGTACACTATTCTTCCCTTCACTCCCACGGGGCCGTCTCCAGCTATGCTGAGTTCAACATTTCGTGGGCAGGTCTTTTATTTTTCGCCTTCATCGCTCCAGGCCCTCAAGGCTCAAGCATCACCTGTTAATACTACCAAGCCCACGGACCAGAAATGGATCTCTACCAATGACGCCTTCTCAGCTCTCATGTGGCGAACTGCCATCGCCGTTCAGGCTCCAATCAAGGATCTCAAAGATAGTGAGGATCCCATTTCTGTCTTTGGCATCGCCGTAGATGGTCGTAAGCGTATGGAACCGCCGTTGCACCCTGAGACGCTAGGTTGCTTCTTGCAGTACATCGCTGTCTCTGCACCTGTTCGCCAGATATTGGGCAGTATGAGCCTGGCTGATCTGGCTGTTCTAATTCGGAAGGAGATGCTACTGCGGCTTAATAACCAGTTCACCGACGACGTTGTCACGCTTGTTGATCAGCTTGAAGATGCTACTAGACTGGTCCCAACAGCATTTCTCGATGTGCTAGGCAATACTTCAGTCCAGACATCTTGGGCTGAGTTCAACCTAGCAACTGTGGAATGGGGAAACCTATTAGGAGACAAAGTGGAGGCTATTCGTTGTCCAAACACGGGTATCCTTCCAGGATGCCATGTTGTTTTGCCCACCTTACCTGATGGTGGTATTGAGGTTGTGTTTGGGACTGAAGGTAAGCTGTTGCAAAAGGTGTTGGAAGATAGTCTGTGGATGGAGTTTGCTGAGGCGAGATGAAAACACTGTATTTATTTATGTCTGAACAGCACCAGCCCTGTTGTAGACTTGCAATAGATTCAAGTAAGATGTAGCCTGAAATAGGTAAAGAAGAGAGGAAAGAATTAGAGCTTAACTGGTTGAAATACGGTACTGTCAATGCAACAGAGATGGACAGTATTACTCAATGTTGCTCTATAACTAATCATTGCTAATACCTCAAGTGTTAATAAGAGTTAACAACGAAGTCTAATATTAGTTTCTCTTGCTCTACAGCGGGTTCTATAAACATAGTTTACAAGCAGCCTTATCAACTTCTACCTGTGGGGATAGATAGGTATCTTGAGAGGGTGAGGGATAGTTATACCGACGATCAGGTTGCAAGGGAGGAAGGTATTCGGTAGGTGAGTATGATCAACTCTCGGTATGGAGATAAACAAGCGAGCTACCCGTGCCCACTGCCCCGTTGCATGTTTCTCGGTCGGAGGAAGGTGCACTTGCCCCATGTTCACGAGCCAATTGGCTTTTACCACGACGTCACCGTCCCTTGCAGTCGGCTAGGTATGAACGGGAAGGAGCAGGAGTCGCTCGCATTCGTCGGGAATACCTAGCTCCGCCGGTGCGAGAAGGATCACCAACCTTGAACATCGAATCCTAAACTTATCCCCATAGAGAAACTCCCGATTCCTATTGTGATTTTCATCCAGGGTTCCTTTGTCGCGTCTAAGAATTCTCTCCCTCAATTGGTTGCTTGTTATGAAAATATGCGCCAAGTGCGCTAAACATACCATTTCGTCGGCGAAGCGAAATGACCTATGCTGTGCCTCTTGTCGACTCTAGCCGACTTGCAAGGCTGAATCGTGGCACTTTAGCCGAGTTTTTTCATAAAGGAAAGGTCTGCACCTTGATTCAACCTCTTCGAACTTTGCCCGCTGATTGTGATACACATATTCCGTTAACAGTGACAATCGTAACAACAAACAACACCTATCAAAATGCCCAGCACAGAGTTCTTTGGCTACAGCGCCCTCAACCTCGGCCCTCTAACGACAACATTCACCGCACCCTCATCATGCGCTACCCAATCTGACCACCTAATCTTCGCCAACGTGACGTCGCCTCACTTCCCCTACCGAGCAGCGGAGTCATGCACCATGAAGCCCTTTGGAGACTGCTATCCCAGCGGAGATAAATGGGATTCCGAGGCGAAGCAGACAACAAAGTTTGTCCAGGGCACATACCAGTATTTCTCTCCCGGCATAGCTTGCCCCAAAGGCTGGGAGACTGTGGGGCTGCTGAAGCATGGGAGTAGCACTGGTCAATTTGGCATCTCGGGCGTGTTGACGGTATCGGAAGACCCGGCAATTTATGGTCTTGATGACGAAGAGAAGATACAATTTCTTCAACCAACAGACTTTTGGAAAAATGTTCTGGACAGGGCTGAGACAATGGCGGTTTGTTGCCCGACGTAAGTACAAGACGATGTATCATCGATGGACTTCAAGACTGACCTTTTTGTAGTAGCTATATCGGAGACACTCATGGGTTTTGCAGATCCATGATCGCTCCCTTGATGTCGTACCCAGGCTCTCCAGAGGTTTGTTATGTCCGGTCCAGATATAACGACGATCAGATTGTTTTGACAACTTCCGTGGGGCCGACAAAAACAGTAGGGCTTATCTCAAACGTACCCAACACGAGCGGTACAGTCACTACGCGCACCGATATAGAGACTGCTCGTTCAGAAGACTTATCTTTGTTCTCGTATGGGAGTTTTGTACCCGCTGTGACTTTGATCTACAAGGAGGAGGATGTTGAAGAAAAGAGTGGTGATGGGGATGGTGAGACCACTACTGCTGCAGACGAGACAACCGCTACCGAGACTACCTCTGCCGAGACTACTGCGGCTGGTGAGAGTTCTGCTTCAGGCATTCAGAAAAACGGAATCACCAGTTTGTTCGGTGTCACTTTGGGAATTTTGGCAGGCGCTGGCATGTTGGTCGGTTGGTGATGAAATGCTGGGAGTCTAACATATCATCAGCAAACTCGGGAGATGGGCGATTATAATGGGATTTTGGAAAGAGTCGGCTGAGATGTGAATCATTGAAATGGAGGATGGTTTCCATTATTTGTCCTCGTGAGTTGATGCTTTTGATACTCTCTTTTTCGCTGTTCTGACTTTCTGTTATTGACCTCTTGTGTGTCCAGACTTTTGCGACGCGAAACAATCAACGTCGTACCAACTGTCCGAAGCCGTCCTTTTATTCAGAAACGTTCACAGAAGCAATCAGAAGATTTACCTCACTTTCAATGTCGCTACACCAGTATAAAGATGCCTATCCCGTACATGGATTGTCGCCGGTTCCAGATCTACCGCAAGGCAATATTAACAATTTCAAACCAAAAGGTTTTACCTATAGGACTACCACACCAATTACTATACCACAAAATCGCTTCGCTTTCAAATTATAGAGATGGGTGGACCAGTAAGTCTTCACTTTTGATATTGGGAAATTCCGGCTGGAACTGAAACTTGTAAGAAAATGTACATAGTTGCCCATTCGGATAGCAAGTACGTTAAATGTAAGTCACCTCGCTCTCACATGGGGCATCCGAATGAAAGATAACAGGCCAGGCAAGCAGGTCTTCCTGGATACATGGGATCGGGCCAACAGGAACGATCCTCCACCTCGAATTAGGGATCTTTTCTTGGTCAATGACAACGACCTCTTCAGCACCCACCGCGGCCAACGTTTCAAAGAGTATTGTGGCCGCCGTGGCGGTAAGTGGGACTATGGCTATCACGGCTCGTTGCGTGAGTGTCATGTCGGCAATCGTCAACTTGGAGTGAAAAATGGGCATCTCGTATGCTGTGATTCTGAAGAATGCGGCATTTGTGGAATAATACGCAAGTCCTTCAAAATCGGTCGCTCAAAGTGTGAGTAAGGCATTCCGTTAGACAGTACGAGGCTGATATCCTCAGCGGCTGGGCTGTTCGGAAAAGGAATATATGCGTCTGAATGCTCACTCAGTAAGTTAGATCTGGAAGGATGAATAATACTGATCATAGTGGATTCAGAAGCCGATAGCTTTTCCCACAATATTAATGGTCAGAACGACTTGCACATGGTTCTACTCGTCAAGTTTGTCCCTAGAAGGGTACAGCATATGCGGCAACCGTGCCAGTTCAGAACTGCTCCTGATCCAGGTTTTGACTCTGTAAGAATTATTTTAGTCTCCTTCCATGGTTTCCTATGCTAATCATTTTCTTGTTTAAGGTCGAGGCGGTCCTTCGGCCTGCTGGATCAGTATTTCTACCGGAATCGGTTGTTTATCGAGAGGATGCGATTGTTCCAGTCGGGGCGATTACTTACTGTCGGGGCAATGACACTGATGACCGTATCAATCCCAGTTCCGGTCCTAGTCGCATTCTCAGTCCTACTCGCCGTCCTAATCCAGGTCCCAGTCAACCTACCAATCCTGTTCCTACTCGCCGTCCCAGTCCTCCCAGTCGCAGCCCCAGTCGCAGTCGCAGTCGCTGTTGGAGTCCTTCCAGTCCTCTTAGTCCTCACAATTGCAGTTCTGGTTCTGTCAGTCGCAGTCCCAGTCCCGAGTAATCACACCATTGTTGATTAGTCACTGGAGACTAATTCAACAATTTCATAAACGTTCTCTTATATATGAAAGATGGTAACCCGGGCCTTCTTAGATAGCCGATATATTTTTATTGCAGGCACAATAGTTTTATAGCTCTAGTATTCATTATATATAACATAGAATATGGCAAAGGCCTAACCTTGGTTCATGTGTCCTGCGTATCAGATTTTAATAATCCCATCTTTTTTATTCTTCCAAAGTGAACATAAAATCGCAATACTCGGCGATGGATCTCATTAGATATACAACATATGAATAACGCCTTAAACCTTGCCACTGTACTTATTTTCAATAATATCATCCATGATCCTTTGACATATCCCTACGTGCGCCACCTCAGTCATCCTTGAAACAAACGGCATAAGCAAACTATGCGACTCAACAACAACCTCCTCAAACAACTCCCACTCCTCCGTCAACGTCCCGTCACTACTCGGCGTCCCAGGATCTTGGGCTTGTCTCACAAGGCACTCTATCCACACAGTAACACTCGCTCTAGCATCAACGCGTGCTCTCACACCATTATGAATTTTAAGAAAGGTAATAGGCCAGGTTTCATCCTGTGTTAGACCTGCGACTAGCTCTAGACGCTGAAAGCATAGAAAACTGCGCACGCTGCTGTTTGGTGGGCCGAAAAAGGGCTCGCTGTGCACGCGCGCTGTGTCGGGTGGGATTTCGGAGAAGCTGGTGAATACGGCATTGTGTTTTAGGAGAGGCGTGTAGGTTTGTATGTGCGCGAGGACGACTTCTGGTGGCACGCGACTAGGTATGGGAGCAGTGACGAGAATGCGATGCTTTGAGCGCATCGCATCGCTGTGTATGTCAGTTCTTAGTCATGGCTTTGTCATGCATGACATCCTCCGACATGGGGATCTCTGCGCTGTTCTTGGCTCGAGCTCTTACCTTTTGTTTCGTTTGTTGGCCAATAGGTATTGTTCCCCGCAGTAGACAGACTTGTGTAGTGAACCCTTGAAACAACTCCAGTAAGCATTAGAGGGTTGAAGCTAAAGGATGCATTTAATGATGACAATAACAAATTGGTATCGGGGAGTCGGATAGGAGTTGTTCAACTCCCCAAGCCCAAGGGAGAGAAATAATGATGAGAGGAAAAGTGAGGCTGTTGATTTTCCCTTTTCCGCTCGGGCCCTTGGAATGAAAATTGATAGTGAGGCACAGTAATTGGTCGATCGATGCCCCATAATGGTTGGGAAAAGGGAGAAGTCAACTTTGTTGGCCAATGAAAGAGTCCGGACTTCCGCTTTGACAGTTCTATTATTAGCATTTTCTGTCTCTGCCGTGTGGGGAGACTTCAATGCCGAGATAAGCTGTGGACCAAGCTCCAGGTTATGTCGGGTCTCTATTAAACTCTATCAACAAGCTGAATATGCAAGAAGGAATTATCTATCTCCATCCTTGATACCTCGGGGCAGTGGTAGATGATCCAACTTTCCCGAAGTCTTCAACTCCCGTAACCATTTCTTCGCACCTTCATATCCCATTTCTCTTATACTCTCAAATTTCTCCATGTCAAATGTTCCAATCTTATCCAAGTCATGCAACATATACAAACATTGCGGTGTATTCTGGATGGCCTTGATCTCGTTGGTATTTGTTGAGAAGGTAATGAGTTCCAATAGCTGCAACGATCCCCACACATTTCCATCTGTCCCGACGGCGCTGTAAGGCGAACTCTTATGCGGCTTTCTTGAACTTGCACAAGGAAAGATCATTTGGGCGAGGTTGTACCACCCAGACACTGATTGACCCAATGTTTGAGGTGGTGGTGCACCGCCCATGTTCGAGACATCAAAGGCCAGGACAATCTCGGCTCCCATCGAGAGTGCCGGAAATACAGGAACATTTGCTGAAAAGCAACCATCAACAAGAATATCGCCTTCTCCCTCAACAGCGAATGGCGGGAAGATCGGCGGGATACTCATTGATGCTCGGACCATTTGCCAGAGGGAACGTGCCTGGGGGTACATCGTCAAACTTTGACCACCTTGACTCATGTTCGTAGCGTTGCAATAAAACGCTAATCGCAGATCACTCGAGTCCAGATCCTGGTCCATAGCCGAAGACACGTGGTTGGTGAACGATGAGCCGGACGTCCATGCCAATATGGGCATAGTAAAGTCTAGTAAATATCGGTACCAGCGGGAAACTTTACTAAAAGCCTTGGCTGCTTCAACGGTGCGGTCAATCGACATGTGGCTTGCATATAAAGCGCCGACAAACGCGCCCATAGAAGTGCCACCGACTATGTCAAACGGTATACCTTCTTCCTCGAGGGCTTGAAGTGTGCCCAAATGGGCAAAACCGCGTGCACCGCCTCCGCCAAATACGACGGCAATTGAACGTCCCGTTATACGACGAGCTAGGCGCTCAAAGTCTCGACAAGAGTCGACACTGGTGAGGCGGGTTCTTTCGATGTGGGAAGTGGCTTCAGACAACCATGGCCGTTCCTATATCGAGGTTAGCAAACCCGAGTCTGCCTAAGCTGTTTGTAACTTACCTGGATGTATGGCCTCGTTATCGCTTGCGGACAAAAGTCGTCCTCGCCATCATCTACTAAAACAAGTATCTTCTGAGCCATCGTTCCGTGCCTCTCAAGCTTCAGCTCGACCGGCGTGATTCGAGGGTCACAATCATCCATGGCCATGAGAATAATAAGATCAGCCTTTACACAAACTGTTAGTGGTATCCAGACTGTATAATGATTGGGTGTCTCACCGTTGCGATACAGATATCGTTCCAAGTTGAGTCAACTGAATGCTCTCCAATCAGAATAGTGAGATCTGAATTCTGTTCAACGTGTCCCACGTAGTCTTCTAGATGTTTGTTACCAGCATCAGTGAAGACAGTATTTCCGACGGCGCTAATGACACTATGCGACTCTACCAAGGATACGGCATCCTTCTCGTAAATGCCTAGTCTTACTAGAGCAGATGATAGGAGCGTTGCACATTTGGTAGCTGGGACTTCGAGAGAAAGCGGGAACACCGCAATTGTTCGAAGCCGAGTAGAATCCGGTGTTTGTGTAGTCTGTTGATGATCCTGTGGTGCTTGGGCGATGCTACCCCAGAGTCTAGATCCAAGTTCTGGAGCATAGTTGACGAGCTTCTGATAAGATGCTTTCTGTAACTTTGCAATCTCCGTTTTCCGGATTGCGTGGGCTGCGCATGATCTAGGTCGGTTTGTGTGGAACTCGAGGACGCCAAAGGGGTTTCCTGGTCCGTACTCCTTGATGTGGGCATCCATATCGCTTGGTCCCTTTTCAGTGATCCGGACACGTCCTCTAACCACGAAGCAGATAGAATCACTGTTATCAGTATGTTAGGAGATGAATCTCAGCTTTATGTGCCACGATGAAAACATTACCTATCATCTCCCTTCCTATAGATCTCCCCGCCTGCTTTCACGGTCGACCAGTCTAGGGCGAAATCAATTAGGGAGACTAAAGGAGGTAGGCAGTCATGCATCTTGGCAGCGAGCACTACCAGTATTTGAGGGCATAAATCCGTCAATCGCCGAAGGAATGTCCTCGGAATGAGACCGACTGTTGACCTTTGTATGGCTCTGAAATCGAATTGGGACTTGTTGTTATGAACTAAGCTGCTATGCCCTATTATATCACCTGGTCCGATCTTGAAAGGGAGCATCTGTCGGTATCTCGTTAGCAGTTAGTCGTCAGTGAAATCACGGGATATCCTTACCTTTGCAGATTGTGGACTCATTTTTTCTCCAGCACATGACTCAATGCCGCCATCTATTACTAGACATACGCCGGGATAGCGTTCTCCTCTATGCGCGATATATTCTCCCTGTGCAAACGACAAGACCTCAATGTTGGACTCGATCTCATCCATGATTGCCCGATCTACATAAATGCTGTTTCTGACGTTGAACCCCTTCGGATGCATGAGCATGTTGAACATTCGTTCTGCAGTTTGTGCTCGTATGCGCTTGTTGTCGGGCGTCTTCTCTTCAAAGTGCGGGATGCTCTGACGTTTGCGCTCTGTCTTGGAAAGAATGGAATGTGATTTGAAAACTCCAAGCTTGCTATCGTCGGTTGATGTGCTTGGTGTCTTCTCGGTATTGATCATCAACTTCAGGTTCGGGTTGCTTCGGCTCTTCACAAGGGGGAGCTGCGCTTCTTTGTATAGGTCGGATCCCAACATCGATTGGGGTCTTGAGGTAGAAGCAGTGGACAGGTTCGATGGCGCACGGCGTCTAGTAGGCTTATCATCGTATGGATCTGGGGTCCCACCGCGCGATGAACTAGCAGGAGACTCTGGAATTTTGTCGTCGCAATAAGTTCTCGGGGGTACGGAATCGTCGAAGGGGTTCTCGTAAACGGACGTGCTGTGTAGGGAGGCCATAGTTGCTTCACATTCGAGTACTTGGTCCCGTAGGCCAAAATGTGTTTCGGAAACTGGAAGCGTGACGAGAAAAAGCTTCTGCAACAGCCCTTGGATCATAGGAGAGCGTACATCTTCAGAGATGCTTCCCGACTGGCCCAGATTGACTCGGCAGAGCTTCAAGTCTGTGGCGGCCTCGTACAGCACTCTTGCTTCTCCAAACCTGGGGGGCATTGGCTCATCATTACTTTCCTCGCGTGAGAGGATGGCGAGTATGTGCGATGTCGAATTCAAACACGCGCCTCGTCTGAGGGTCTTCGCAACGGCTTGGCCTTTGGACTGTAGAGAGGCATGGCTCGGGGAGGACGAAATGCTATCGGGGATCGTAACGGTAACTTGGCCTTCAACGACGAAGATGAGAGATGGGGATGGATTGCTCCAAGGGTCGAACTTTGTGCCTGTGCACGGCAGATGATTAGCCAAGATCCTTCGCCGAATGTTTGCACGGATATCCACCTTTCGAGAGTTCGAAGTAGTCCACGTCCTTTGTAACACGCTGCAGTGCCAAGTTCTCGACAAACCGAGTACCTTCGTAGTTGCGCACTAGACCGAATACGTCGGTGTCGAATTTGTGGAGGACATTCATGTCAAAGTATAACTTGAGATCAGATTAAATGAGGTTTTGGGGATACGAGAAGCGATGACAAACTGCCGTGTAGCCGGAGATTTCTGAAAAGAGGTGACCCAGAATTAAAGGAAGGAAAGAAAAGTGCAGAATGAGTAGGCGCGACAAGCGACCATCGAGCGACGCAGTAGAGCGAAACAGCGAGTAAAGAGCAGATGACGTCTGTAGAATCGCCGTCCCAAGCTAATGTCTTTGACCCGAAAAGGAAGTAAGAAGCAAGAAAAGACATGACCGAACCTATTGTAGTTGAATGCGGCGACCAATCTTACGGTAAGCGCTGGTCGCAGGTCAGCACGTTAGCCACGGTGATGGGACGGGCTTATGGCCGATCTAAGCTTATTTAGACCTGGTATTTGGCATTATTGCAGGAGGCGAAGACGGAAATGAGCCACATGGACTGATATCAGATTTTGGTCCGTTGCTTTGCTGGCCGTGTGGCTATTGTGAGACTGGCGGAGTTTGTATGATTGATCTAAGCCTGGAAACATCACTTCGGCGATCATCTTACTTGCCAACAACACTCCAGACTACGGTTTTCTACCTACTATTACTACTATGAATACAAGATACAACATCGGGTACCTACTATAAAAAGTAAAAGTAAAATTCAAATAAATAAGAAGCTTACTGTAAGAAGATTCATGTGGTAATTATAGTTTAAATAAGAGTTTTTTTTTTTTAAGAATAAATCAAAGGTGGCTGAATTGAAAGCCATTGTCAAGAAAAAAAAGTTCAAGGATGACGATACAATTCTCCAAAAGGCAAAAAGTGAGGTTCTGCCCGGGCTCGAACCGGGGACCTTCTCGGTGTTAACGAGATGTCATGACCAACTAGACCACAGTACCAAGCTGTTTTTGTTGGAGTACCAGGGTACAGTTTGATATGATATCCCTGAGCAATTTGACAGAATAGGCATAGGCCCGTCGTTTTGCCCCGCTGACTGGAATTCAAATGCAAGGACCAACCATTCTCCGCCTCCTCCTACCCTGAACGTAGAAATAACTTCAACATGCAGTCATCACACATCGAGCAGGTCTGGTCGTATGAAAAAGACCGTCCAAGCAATTGACGTCCGAATGAACTGAAAATGAAATTAAAAATGAAATAGATTGAACATTGTAGTTTGGACTCAGACGCAAGGATCAGTGTTTTGAACGAATTAGGAGCTTCTCGATCTCCATACCTCAATCCACAAGAATTCAGTTGAATAGCCCCAAACTCGGGTCTGAGTCGCTTAAAGATGACATACAATTGACTTTCGCTGCATTTACTTCTTACTGTGTCTCATTTCATCGCAGCAATTATCTTCTTCCCACGATGCACGTGTTGTCAAGCTTGATCATTCCAGGTTCCCACTGGATGTCGCAGTATCTCAAGGTCTTTTCACATAAAAGCGACAAGCCAGCCAGCCACACCCTGCAATTTGAGACCTCGCTAAGCTTAGCGGGTCGTGATAGCGCGCGAACTATTTGCGGGCTAGGGCGGGCCGAGACACGCATGGGCCCAGAACAAACTCAACGGACGGTTCAGCTAGCCTCAAGCCTCCAGAAACGGTCGAAACGGTATGAACACGTCCCGTGATAGTAAGTTCAGCTCGTCTGAGGAATGGTAAAGTAAAATTTGGTAAATATCCAAGGAATTGTGTGGGAGGGGGTACTCAGTAGTTTGTGAATTGGCAACGCTATTGATCAGCACGCTTCCGAATTGGTGCTAGATATTCAGCTCTGTCTCAGCTCACCCACCAGAGGTCTCGAAGCTCGATGTAGATTTATAGAGTTTCGAGTTCAGATCTGTCACTTAACTATTTAATCTCAAGCTCCTCCCACGGTTTAGTACTCAGCATCATCAAATCAACCTCACTTACCTTGAACTTTCTACACTAATAATTCTCTTCACAATGTCTATCAACAAAGGCGACGTCCTCACCATCCCTGTCTACAACCAGGAGGCAGAGCAAAATGCCGTCGAGGTGCAATGGTCACAGTCCTTCCGCACCCGCACTGCTCGCTACTATATCGTCCAAGCCCACAACCAATCCAGGGACAACGCCGAAGTCTTGCTCTACGTCCAGGACCGCTTCTACAAAGACCTAAACAGCAAGGTTCCTGGTGCTCGGCAGGAGGGCGGTGCGCATCCTATTATCTCTCACTATGTGGATGCTAACTCTTGATTCAGATTCCTGGGTCGTTACTATCGATGATCATTTCCAGTATGGTCAGAAGAACAGGACCGGTGAGGGCCGTTGGGTTGCCCTTCATGATAAAGATAACAAGCCATACCAGGTATGTTCACTATCATCTTGAGTCTAACGACATTCAATAACCCTGATAGCATCGATTTATGATTGTTACTATCCAGAGCAAGGTTTCCGAGCAAGCCAAGAACTTGGCGAAGAAATTTGGCGCTGGGGAAATTGCTGATCAGGTCATGAAGCTCGGAAACAGCTACATTGGTGATTACCTTCATACCTTCTAGAGTCAGTTTAGGGGCTCTGTCATGTTGGGGCGTGGACCTAGATATGGATGTCTCTAAGCCTGGTGTAGTAGCTTAATAAAAGAGCTAGTAGCTATCTACTCGTATAATAAACATAAGGTGCCCAAACTGCCGGCCTAAAACCATCTTCCTCATCATCACAAGCCACAATATCTCTTCCCCCTCTCACCTCCAGCTTTTCTCCAGAGCCTCGTGTTACACCTTGCTGCAACCAAGTATTACGAAGCTTCCGCACAGCATCATGTAAACCCTTCCCAACCGACCCTTCACTCATATCATCATCTCTAATCTGGCCGTACACGGTCTGAGCAACCTCAACACAAGCCTCATCTTCAACTTCCCACAGTGTACCGACAACATGTCTGAACCCAGCTAATTGACATGCACTGATGAGATGCAGACTTTCGTCTAGTAATCGCTGATCTCGGATGCGACTTGTACCACAGGCTGACAGATATGCCAAGAAGGGAGGATTTTCTCGTAAGTTGAGATTAAGCAGATCCGCAACTGTGAGAGGTTGTGTCTGCCAATCATCTAGACGCAGTTCACTTCTCAATGGATTCGTCTCATCAGTCTTGCCGTGGCCAGCAAAATGGAAGATCTGACAGTCTCTCAACTCTGAAAGAACCTGCTGTGATGTCCTGTCGGGTTCGACTGTTGTGAGAGCCATCGAATTACAAAGATCTCGGACTTTCGAAATTTCATTCTGCGCGAAGGGTAAGCTTGCATTGCTACCCGGAGTATTCTGCATAGCGACCATGACTGCCTTTGCAGAGGGTGGTTTATTAGCTTCCAGCCGAGCTTCCATAATTGCCTTGATAGAAGAGCTGTATGAAGATATGACTCTGTCCAAAACAGTGTCTCCAGAGCCATCGGTGTGATAACCTGCAGCATGTAAAGGGAAACGGCTCAACGCTCCTGTTGGAATCCAGCAGATTTGTGGCCACTCTTCACCAACAGGCTGTTCCGTGTAACCAAGTTTGTCAAGAATGGGCCCAGTGATTGTGTCCCAAAGCCACTCCAAGATCTCAGTAGTCCCCAAGTGCCCACTCTTGAGCTTCCTTTCTAATTCACCTTGTGAAAGATCGGGAAGAGGCAAAACATCGACTGTGACGTTTCTTATCAAGAAGGCATCGCATCGATGACTAACGTTGATGACTACAATGGGCCCGACCTTCGTAAACACAGCGAAATTAGCATTCTCAGTGCCAAGTCGATACTTTTGTTGCCATGTGTTAAAGTTGTAAAGAAGCTCATTGAAACTCTTGCTTGCGGCCATCCTCTCGGAAAGAGTAGCTCCTTTGTTTGCTGGATTACCAAGCTGATCAAGGGTGCTTTTGAACTTTTGTTTAAAGTTAGGATTAAGATTCTGAAATCTCCGATCGTTGAAGTCAACCCGCAGATCATACAGAAAATCTGCAAACACACCACGACCCTGTTCAAGCAGATGCAGAGTGTCTTGACCGGCATTTCCAACTTCGATGGAGAATGCTGCTGCTATGGATGCTAAACCACTGATCTTGGCCAAAAGGCTTTGAGCGTCCGAAGGTGAGAGATATCGCGGTGTGTACTGGGGAATTGATTCGAGTATGTATGTAGAGACTTTGAAACCTTCTTGCCAGTTTTTGATCATGGCGTACGACTTTAGCAGTCTTTGTGCAATGTCCAGTCGATTGGAAACATTGGGACTTGACATGGAATACCAGAAGTCCTTCTCGTCTGCTGCGACCGAGAGAAGAATGCCATCTTCGGATCTAGTTCTTTCGTACTTAGTAGCGTAGCAAAGCCCCAGAAGACCAGATGTATTGTTGAATAGCGGGTTACCCGAATGCATTGTCTTGGATGATTGTTGCGCATAGACTGTGGCGGCTTCCAGCTCATCCATGTCTCCAGTGTAGAGGTGTCGCGAGAGATGACATCTAATAAGACCTTCAAGGATCAAACTTCGTATTGTATCCTCAGTGAAGCCACTATGGAGTTTCAAAGCCTCGTCCAAGTTGCCTGAAGCTGAGCCTGAATCGTCCAAGACCTTTGTCTGCTGGTATTTGTCAAGATACGCATGTCCAAGCCATGTCATCAGCTTTATCTTATCGAGTGAACCGGAGAACAAGTCAACAGCATCCCGATAGATCTTGACTGTGGTAGTAATATCTCGAAGATCGCTGGTAGCTTTATATCTTGAGCGATATGCTTCAGCAAGGTTGTGTACCAAAGTGCGTCGGATGGCTGGGTCCTTCGGGTCTAACTTCATTGCTTTCTCGAGTAGATGTAGCGCTTCGTCCAAATCGTCTTGGTTGCCAAAATGTACGTAGGCAAGGTTCTTCGATCGTCCCAGATGTATCAACCAGAAGGCATAATCCGCGCTGCCCTCTTGTACATGTGTGAGGCACTCTTGATGAACCTCGACGGCCATCTTCAAGTCTCCAATATCCCAATCGTGGTACAATTGATCCGAGAGTAGCTTCCCAAGTCGTGACAATACGTCGTAACGGAGTCCATCATCCTGAGTCAGGCTACTGAGAAGCTCTTGAAACTTCGATATTGCCATGGTGAGGTTGTGCCTTGCATCACCCTTGTCCTGATCGTCAGCATCAGTGCCACGCAATCTTTGGTACAAAGCCTCGTAGATACGCCCCAACAGGTGTAAATGGTGTTTGTACTGGATATGCTCCTCTCCAATGCTCTCCATTGCCCTTTCGCAGAGGCCGAGCGATTGATCGATGTATATCCTGTCATTCGACTGCAGATAGTAGTCGAAGCTGGCCTTCGCCAATGCAAATATCCGGGGATGGCAGTCCAGTTTGTCAGGTAGATATGCATGCACACGGCCTTTGTTGGCAAGTCGAAAAGAGCCTTCCCTATTGGTACCAAGATGTAGAGTACGGAAGTTTTCACCGGGCGCTTTCTGGCAGTCGAGGTACAGGCTGCTCGTTTTGAGCTTGGCTTTGCAGTTTTTAGACTCTTGGTGGACTACATTTGACTGGCCCAGATCGCTGGGAGTCCCTTCCCTCAGATATTTATCTTGGAGGCAAATAAATAGCTGATACGAAGACAAGTATCTATTGAAGAGATCTGCTGTTGTATCTCCGTTTGTCAAGTTGTAAGCAGTCAAGCAGTTCTGGATGGCTTGATTGAGATCAGTCGATCGCCCAGTCCTGGTAAAGCGACGGTGGAGGGCGATAGAGACTGTTGCTAAGTAGAATGACCTTCCAGGATCGTCGGAACGAGATAGTTCGAGAGATCGTTCTGCCAGTGTAATCATCTCTTGAAGCACGCCAGCCTCAGTTGCAACGGGGAGTCTGGGTTCAGTTCTTTTCTGTCCGTCCAAAACAAGCCCCGTGTTTAGACAAAGCACTAGACAGCACATATGCCAAGGGTAGTCCTGGTGATCTTCCGAGACCAGCGCAAGAGCTTGCCTTGCATATTGGATGGCGGTGGTATCGTCATACGATCCACCACGAAGTGACAGGGCGAGAGTACTCTGACAGGCTGCCTTACCGGCGTCTGTTGATTTCATTGAGCTCACAGTCGCCCCCAGTTGTGCGACAATAGCTGCATTCTCCAGATCATCAAATATCCATGGGATGGATCTGTGGAGACCAGTAAAGCACATGTGATAGCGGCCATCAGTGCGTTCTGTATCTCGCGACGTCTCGATCGACTGTTCAAAATACTTCCGTTCGCCTGTCGTCGAATATAGCTCGGAAAGCAAGGACGACAAATTGGCATTCGACAGATGCTTGGTCACATGCAATGGACCTAGGCTCTTCCTCTCAATCTCAATAGCTTGTTTGAGGTGCTCAACGACTGGCTTCCTCAAATACATTTCGTAGAGTGATATTGCGAGCCTGTGCCGAATGATGCTGTGATGATTTGGGTATCTGTTCGGAAGTGAGGCCTCGAGCTGCCTTGCCATTTCCAACGCAGTACTAAGTTCCTCAAGGTCATCCGTGATGCTGTACTTCCAAAGAAGAGCACCCACCAGCTGTGTTGAAGCTTTTCTCGCGTACGAGGGGGAACCGGATAGTGACAGTTGCTTCAAGGATTTAATTGCATACTCGATATTGGGCAAAATCCTCTCAACACGACATTTCTGGTAGTGCAGATTGACCAAAGCGTCGAGCTGTAAACAGTAAACCTCACCATCGTCTTCTGATAGGTTGGGCATCTCTATTATAATGGCGATGCCTTCTTCTAGCTCAACCGTAGTTCCCTTCCACTCGTGATAAAAGGCAAGTGACCCAACCAGCTGTGAACGGTATAGCATGTGATCTGAACTTTCGGTAGAGCCCTCGACCAACTTTCGAAATATTTCAGTAGCTTCTGTTAGAAAATGCGGAAACCGTAGTTCCAGGTATAAATCTTTCAGTCGGCTTCCCAATTGGCTACGCAACGTGACGTTAGGTACCATTTCCTCCATGGTCCTCAAAACGCGAATTACTTCCTCAAGATCCCCTAGCATACCTCTTTTCTCATAACGTTCATAGTGCCGATGGGCGAGTTCTTGAAGAGAATGAATTCGACTTGTCTCAAATATCGGCAGATACGCTGGCCATTCGAGAGCCTCGGATAATTGAGTCGAGTTCGGGAAGACTCCGGTCTTTGCTACCCAGTCACTGGCCAGGATCCCGAAAAGACTGGTGGTTGACTTTGGAGTTGGGGTTTGTAGGATATATACCACACCTGCTGCGGCGGTAATGGATTCATGAAGATCTGGATAGTTGTCGGCCTGCAGATACCGCTGGTACAAGACATGGCTTTTGAACCTTTGACATCTTGTGATTACCGAGTGACGACCACCTGGTTCAATGTTTCGAGAAATCTCAATACTCTTATCAAGCTTCTCCAGGCTGTGAGTTGAGTAATAAAGGTAATAGAATGCTTCAGCAAGACATTGGTTGATTCTTTTCGGATTACCGAGATTTCTATCCAAAGCGATCTTGGAGAGACGGATGGCATCATGGCAATCGGCAACGTCGCCAAATGCCCGGAATCGAGTAAGAATTCCCTCAATAAGGATACATGAAGGATCGTATTCGTCCTCTTCAGGGCCGAGCTCGCACATATGGAGGGCCTTGTCGATATCCTCGAAGTCTTGGGTCTGGTCGAAGCGAGCGAAGTAAGCCAGGGTCAGACTTCTCAGCCATATCCATCGATCAGGCCAGTCTTCGGGAAGTAGCTCGAGTGCTTCTTCGGAAATCGCAATCGATTCATCTAAGTCGGCAAATACTGAATCCATCGCGAGTTCCGTAGGACTGCCGACTTTAGGAGGACCGTAATATGGATAGACGTGTTGTTTTGCAGCTTCGATAGCATCTTCCATATCTCTTGCGGCCTTTTTACGACGAAACCGTAGGAACAGCAAGTCTCCAAGAGTCAGCAGACATTTCGCTCTTTGGAAGCCAGTGCTGATGTATACGATGGCCTCTCGTTCGAACTGTATTGAGCTTTCCAGAGCGTCTTCATCATCGTGGCGCTTGTATTGACGATGTGTGAGCTCGGTCAACTCGCAAAACGTTGTCCTATTTCTCAAACAGGTAGGTGTTGAGAAAAGCTCCTCTTTCTTGGATTTGATGGTCTCGCTAAGCCATTCATCGTCGCCATCGAAAATTTCCTCATCCCATTCATGGACATCGTCTGGTGTGAAATGGCTCATTCTTCATTGAGCCGAGTGGAGCAGTTTCAAGCGTCACCCAGTAGCGGTGTTTGAAAGGGTGCGAAAGCCTCTTGCTGGACTATAAAACGACAGCGTTGACGTAAGGAACATGTGTAAGGAAGGAAATCATAGACATTCATTTCACGGGTCAGGCTTGGGATTGGATTGTCAGCATCGCCGACGCGGTGCCTTACACGTGATGCTAGTTCCGATTCCACAGCGCTGGAAATCGTAAACAGGTATGGATCCCTGTAGGGCAAAAGTGCTGGGGCCTTTCACAATGAGGAAAGCACTGTCACATTGCATTTCAGCTCCCGCGCCATCACTTACAGCCCGCCCAGGCGCTCTTCCCACTTTCATTTCGGACGGTTACAGCGCCGAATCCTGTCCGTCACTGCCTTCAGCGCCATCGTGGGGCAGGGATATTCAACGTAGTCCACCTCCGACAAATCTTTGGCATATCTTTTTTTCCTGATAATACTTTGTTTGCCATATAGTCTAGCCTTTTTCTTCTACACAATTTCGGGTTCCACGATACAATCAAAATCTGCCTTATCGGATCATAAATTACCTCGATATGCACTTGACACCACTTGCGCCACGCGAACATGAACCTCAGGTTCTGGTTGGTTACAACGCTCTTGTCAGGCAGATCGTTGGGCATTGAACCGTTCCATACAGATGAGTTCATAAGCAAAGGATTCGCTGCTCTAAATGTGCCTAGTCCTCTTCCCCTCATTCACGCTTATCTAAGACGATTATGGCTGACCCTCTGTCAATTGCTGCTAGCATTGCTGGTATCATCTCTCTGACAGACACGGTTTTTCGCTATACTTTCCGATACACCAGAACCGTCTCAGGCGCGAAAGACGAAATAAATCGACTCAGTGAAGAGATCAATTCTTTTTCTGCAGTACTGCGAAGCTTGCATGCACTTGCATGCGATTTGCAGGCTCAAGGACAAGAGTTCGACTGCGCATTAAGAGTGGACCATCTTTCACAATGTCAACATACCTTCGAAAAAGTGAAGAAGAGGCTCAAGAAGGCATGTGGGGACTTGGAAGGTTCTTCGAAGCTGAAAGTGGTGGCGCGGCAATTGAAATGGCCCTTTTCAACGTCAGAAACCAAGGAACTACTAGCAGATGTGTCGCGACACAAGAATACCATTTCCCTCGCTACCTCGGCTGATACTATGCGCCAACTCTAGTTGCTGCTATCAAAGCAGTCTGATCGCTTCGATAAAATCGACAAATCTGTCGAGAGGGCATCGCAAAAGATCGAAATCGGTTTCCAGATCCTTTTAAACAGCGAGAAAAAAAGTGTCTTAGATTTCTTCAAGCCTCCTAGGGTCAACCCACAACGAAATCTAGACCAGAGCATCAAGTTGCGACAGCCAACTACGGGTACTTGGTTACTCGAGTCAGAAGAGCTCAAAGAATGGTACACTACACCTGGCTCGCGTTTATGGCTGAAGGGTATTCCAGGTGGAGGCAAAACTGTTCTGGCTGGTGCCATCATTCAAGAAGCACTTAGTAGAGTCTCGATTGCGTCAAACGACATAGGTGTGGCATTCTTCTTTTGCGACTACAAAAATGAAACAACCCACTCGCCAGTGAATATACTTGGTTCAATCGCATATCAGATCGCGTTGCAAAAGGATGGGGCCTTTGAACTGTTGAAGAATTATTATGAAGAGCTTCATCCAGAACGATCGCTGACTCGGTCACCCGATACCGATGAGTTGCGAGCTACGATTAGTCGGATGGCTGAGCAATTTGACCACGTCTACATCATATTCGATGGCGTCGACGAATGCCAAGACGAAGTTGAGGATGTGGCTACAGCAGTTCAAGATCTTGCAGATTGCACTGATAATACTTCGATTGCCGTCTTTAGTCGCGAGGAAGACGAAATCGGGGCCGCATTGGATGATGATTTCCGACACATTACCATTTCCGCGCGGACAGAGGATATCGAGACGTACATACGAGCGGAGATGATGTTGCGAGAGTGTAATGGGAGACTAATTGTGAAGGATGCGGTGGCGAAAGAGAAAATAGAAAGTGAACTTGTTGGAAGGGCCAATGGAATGTAAGAAACCAGTTGCTGCCTGAGGGATATCTACTAACGAGTAACTAGGTTTCGTTGGGTTGCCTGCCAGCTGGACTATATGACTGAATTGTGGACCGATGAAGATCGTCTCGAAGCTCTTAACCACCTGCCTGCTACCTTGCATGACAGCTATTCCCGGATTCTTAGGAAGATCAACAAGCTACCCGTCAAGACAAGAGATATGGTGCGACTATGCCTACGATTTATGGCGAGATCCATGGCGCTTTCTCTGTTTGTCAGACCGGCGACTTGGTTCCCAGAGGGTTCAGTACGGTTGGAATTGTTTCCAATACGCGTTTACCCGCTATATACATCAGGGTTGCCTTGTAGCCTATGAAGAGAACAACAAGGAATGTGGCTTGGTACCGTTCATCAGGATGTTGGATGACATGAACAGGAATTATGCTTCGACACCTTCTGCCATGCGCAGTGAGCTCTTGATCAAGTCACTGGCACTTTCGGGATATTGGAAGGCGAATAGCAGGTCGGCGATTCGGTTTCTCAAGGCAACGATTGCAATAAAGGATGTGGACACTGTAACGTGTCTGCTCGACAAATCCGTGCCTACTAACGACCCGGGTGATAATGGCGAAACAATTATTCAGTATGCTTTCGGTGGGGAAACTGCGTTAAGCCTTTGCTCAAGTACCAAGGGCAGGATAATCCTCATGTCGATCCTGGAGACTCAA
Source organism: Fusarium scirpi (assembly GCA_004367495.1). Taxonomy (NCBI): domain Eukaryota; kingdom Fungi; phylum Ascomycota; class Sordariomycetes; order Hypocreales; family Nectriaceae; genus Fusarium; species Fusarium scirpi. The sequence goes on from QHHJ01000047.1 coordinate 73,278, forward strand.
AGCTTAGAGAGTCTGAAGGCCGGATCAGCGGCCAGCCCGAATGGTGGGCTCATCTATGGTCTTATCCATCAGCGTTGGCAGAGGTCTGACGCCCGTTGGATTCTTGAGTATCTTGCCAGAATAGGGGTCGACATTGATGGTGTCGATGAAAGTCCACAAAGTGCACGAGGAGCGACGCCTCTCGCATATCACCTCCAACATGATTCGCTCGCTATGTCAGAGGTTTTGCTAGATATGGGTGCCAGCCTGAATGGCAAGGACTATTTCTTAATCAACTACAGGCCTGTGCATTTATGTTCGGCATCCAGAAACGTCGCCTTCTTGAGAAAGATCTTGGAATTATCAAAACGAACTAATGCTCCGGTGTTATGGGAAGCTATGGCTCAGTGGCGATTGAAGTTGACGACAGGCTATTATTTTGATAGCATGTCTGGCATATAGCTTGTTACAAAGGCGATCGCAACTGTGTTAACTTCTTTCTAGAAGAAATCAACATCGATATTCAGTCAACAATCAGGCTTGGCCACACGGCGCTACATTTTGCAGCTATGAATGGCGACACAGCCACCATCATGCGACTCACTCATTACGGCTTCGACCGCACGGGGTGACAGGTGCATAGTGACCAACGCCGGTACTACCGCATCTGTCGCAGACTTCGACACTCTTGGTCTGGTAGCACATGGCTTGATACCTTTGCTAAAGGTTAGCATGTAGTCATGAGGAAGAAGACAGACACACTCTTGGCTGGGAGAGTAAGCGATGGAAGACGATGGACCGAACTTCGCAGCGTTGAACCAGAATAGAGTCTGGTAAGAATTGAAGGTAGAAAAAGGGATGGCTGTGTAGGATTAATATATGCGCAAGATATTCAATATGGCAGACTTGATTCGAAACTGACGAAATGCTCTTTTGGAAAGCTGCCCAATGTGAAGAAGACACGCATTATTGTTTCTAGCACTTTGCATAAATGGCTCGAATATGATAGGGCCATTCTGTGCGAAACCGTACGGCTACACAAACTATTGAATGTGGCGCTTGCATCTTTCGCCCGGCTAGATCGATAGCCTGATGTGCCAAGGTGACATGTCTCTCAAAGTGTAGAGTACCCACATTCTTGCGACCAACCGGATCTCACTCATGTCATACCGGAGTGCAATATCAGATAGGTAGAGGCCTCAGTTTATCTACTGTGGATAACAAGTCTATGGACACCTCGTAATATCAAATACATCAGCTACCACTTAACAGTCCCATTTTCCACCTGTACCTCAGCAACATCTCTGCACTCTAGTATTAAAGGTGGGATCAAAGTCTGGAACTTATCATGAGGCACACGTTCTTCACCCGCGGCTGCAAAGTCTTCAATATCACCTTTACACCACCACATACCACGCGGTTCCATCCGAAGACCATAGTTTCCATCTGGTAATTTACTCAGCATACTTCTAACATTCACATGCCTAACAAGCGGCTGGCCTGGGCGTAGAGTAGTTAAAATCTCCAACTTGGGACGTGGATCTTGCGGATTGGCTGCACCACCGCAAGGGCCTGGTTTTCGTGTTTCGCGGACGACTTGCCCTGTCGCAATATCGAAAACCTGGATTGTCGAGCCAGGTGCAGGTGTCTTGGGGTCGATGATACGAGGACGCGGATCCAGGCTTGGAACCTCTTCGTCTTGTTGTAGTGGGTTGTTTGGAGTGAGGAAGCGTTGGGTATGGCGGGTTTGGACGGTGATCAGCTCGTTGCCATTGTTGATGACTGTGATCTCCAGTACTGGAGAGTTGTCCTGGGCCTTTTGCATTTGCATCTTGGTTTGTATCTCTGGGGGCCAAGGGAGGGACTCCACCGCTGTGAACCTTGCGCCACCATGGGCCTTGCTGCTAACAAGCTTCTCTTTTTCACTTGGCTTTGAGGACTGCCCCAAATCATCAAGGTAGACGTGTTCGCCGCCGAGGTCGCCTCCTGATTTGTTCTGGATATGATACTTCTTCCCCGACTTGAAAAGCTTCCCAAGGTCGCTGTCCGGAGAGACATGGTAGTAATATATCGAGAGATGATTTCTCCAGTTCCCTGTCCTACCAACTGGCGAGGGAAGAGTCAAGTGGGGTTCATTGCCATCGGTCGACCTCAGGTGCCCTGTATCGATTTCTATGTCATTCTCACGTAGCGAGAGTAAGCCGTGAGAAAGCGCGTAAGGAACATCCAGAATCGAGTTATTTGCGCTCAAGCGTAGGGATCGAGGGTCTTTATCATTTGATGATCGGCGGCATAAACCGAAAGCGACGCTGTATGGTAGTTTGCCTGACTTGTCAAAGACACGGTATCTACTGGTGATGTTGATGTAAATCTGCAACTCTGCCATAGTTTGAGTCGCAAAGTTGGAATTGAAAGTTTCAGATTATGTAGTGTCGGATATAAGCTGAGGGTTAACTGAGTTGCGATGATAACTGTATCCGAGATGTTGTTAAAGGAAGGGGTGGTTGTTCTTACACGTCATGGTGGCGAGTTTCTGTGACTCCAAGTATGACTCTAAAGCTTAGGTAAATGTGACTTTTGACTAGCCAAAAGACAGGGTCGCTTACAGATACCTCAGTCCGCCTACCTCCGACTCATCTCACCCTTGTTAACCAAGCTCATTCTGCAGAGTGGAGAACTGGTCGGACAGAACCAGGTTTTGCTCTGAGGTTGGTCCAAACGCAGTCGAGTCGGAAGATTTCATCCCTGATCATAGTCATTGGCCTCGCTTGGCCACAGGAAACGTTGCAATTGGATCACATCCTGGGTGCCCTGCGCCTTTAAAGAGGTTCAGGCCATCGGCGATTACTGTAGGTGTCGGGTGATCAGCCTTAGCCGAGATGATTCAGAGCTTCGTTCGTACATAACAGGGCGGAATAATGCCGATCATGGGGCTGTAAAGGACGAGAAGGATCACCGATCCTCCGACCATCCAACAAACCAATCGCGCCGTAGGAGTCTCATCCATACATATATCCACAGGTCAAAGCGTGTGTACATCGGTTTGCGCTGTTAAGCTTGCCTTTGTTCACGAAAAATGGAGATGCCAACCCGGAAAAGACCCACCCTCTGCGTAGCGACAATCTGCACCGTTTGGTAGACTGTGATACCAAGTGAGCCAGGCCTCTGGGATCAAAACAAATTGGTTCCTAAGCATAAGAGATAAAATAATTTGGTCACTTTATGCTAGCTTAGACTAGCACTTAGGGCTACTTTATTATAGTACCCTAAGGCTTGGAAGATAACTCTTCTATCACTCGCCTGCCAGGCTATGGATGCAAGCTAAGGATATAGGACTAGGGGTTAGAGAGCAGAGCCTATAAGAGCTTGTTCCTTAGTATAAATGACAGCCAGTTGCCGTTGCTTTTTGAGTAGGAGAGAGATCACAACAGGAGCAACACAACAACTCACCAATCCTGCCTTGAACCTGAACCTTCGTTATGTCTTTTTCTAAAGTCCTCCTCGCGGCTCTGTCCATCACGGCTGTAAACGCTAAACCATTTCCTTCCAAGGTTGCTCGCGCTCCCGCCCCTTCCCCGTACCCTCTCGGCGACGCCTGCGGCAACGAGTGGAAATATCTCAACTTTGATCCTGCCAATGAGGCCGACCAACGTCTGCTTCGACAGCTGCACGATGTCATCTGCATTGGCGAGGTGCGCTCTCTTGCTTCGAGAGGATATACGGCTGCCGAAGAAGCAAAGACGGGCACTAATGCTGTCTTCAATCTCTTCTTTGACACTGAGGACGATGAGGACGAGACCCCTGACGAGGTCGGCGATGTTTTGAGAACGATTCGCGGTGATGACAGCTCAAGTGCGAGCTTTATCGGGCCTGTGGTCGGTGAAATGGTTGTTGATAATAAAGGTAAGTTACAGTAATGCTAGGTGGGTGTTAGAAGAGATATCCTCTAAGGCTTAGGCTACTAGAATAAAGTAGCCTAAGTGGTGGCCTGACCTAGCATAAGGTGACGAAATTATTTCGTCTCTTACGCTGTCGGACAATTCTTCTGGCACCCTAACGAATGCCTACATTCCTATTGCAGTCAGGCATGCTAACATTTCATCTAGACTTTAGTGAAGACTTGAGCTGTGACGATGAGGGTCAATTAGCCTACACCGAGAATGACGAAGGAGATGGCCTCGAGAAAATCCATTTCTGCCCTATCGCCTATGAGAAGCCTAATCTCGAAAGCATCGACTGTGGCGCCCTTGACAGCTACCCTAGCATGAAGATGGATACGTTTTCTCGCGTTGTCTTGCACGAAATCACCCACGGCAGCAATGTCGGCCCGAAGTCTGCATTGGCAGCACGAATCATCGACGTGCCCAATGACGATGGCGAACCAGCTTATGATATTAGCCGCGCGCACGCCCTAGTGGAGGAAGACCCAGGCAAGGAAACCATCAATGCCGATAACTATGCCTTTATGAGTCTTGATGCTTGGGTCAGTTGGCAATGCACTCCGCGAGAGAATAGGGATGCATGGGCCAGTTTTTTCCCTGATCCCCCTCCTGCCTACGAATAGCTGAAGACAGGAAGTCATGGTCAACCGCAAGACGGTGGGCGTGGGAAGCGTTGATATACATAGCAGGGTGATCTTGTATGGACGGTGGCAGGGGATAGTTGTCAGGGCATCAGAAGAATAAGCCCCCGAAAGCATAAGCGATGAAATAATTTGGTCACTTTTTATTATCTTAGATTAGCACTTAGATACTTTATTCTATTAGCCTAAGCCTTAGGGAATAATCCTTTTGTTACCTACAGGGAGACCTGGAGAGTATCCAACTGATTATAATTACAAACGACTAGGTCTTTCTCTCACTTCACTATTTCCAGCTTGCAATATTACATTTTGATGAACCCATCCGAAGCCACACAAAGCATAACTGTCTACGGACTAGTGAATATTGCGCCAGCTAAGATTCAAACATTTACAAGCTGCAGTCCAAGGCCAGCTAAGAGGGCCACAGCTGGAATAGCTGTCTGCTTCGCACCTGATACAGTTGTCGTGACCAGCGCAGCGGTTGCGCTGGAGGAGCCTGTCTTGGTAGCTTCGTCTGTCTCGTTGGCTCCGCTCGCCTCACTGGTCTTCTCGCTGGCTGATTCATCCGTCTTGGTGGGCTTGAGAATCTGGGTGCTGTATAATGTTAGACTTGAGCCTCAGTGCAATCAGAATACTCACTTCTCATCAGACTCAGCGTCCTCGTTGTCATCACCCCCAGCATCTGTCTTCTCATCATCACCACTCTTACCACCCTTCTCCCCGATCCCTCCCTCTGCAATAGCCTTCTTAGAGCATTGCTTCTCATAAGTATCCTGATCCACAAACTCTTGCGCGCCATCACAAAGTTCTTTGAAGAACATAAGACAGTACCCGTAGTACGTAGCGCTAGCGTTCGCAGGCTCGTTCAGCGTGGGATCACAAGAGCTGAGGCAAGAGACGAATTTGGCGCTGCCATCGCCTGCGCACATGCATGTTGCGTAGGAACGCGTTTGGTAATCGCCTGGACAGCTGGCGTAGACTTCGTCCATGCAGGTGTCGCATTGATCGGTTGGGTAGGCGCCCAGCAGAGGATTTGCTGCAAGGGCTTGGAAGGCTAGAAGAGATAGAACGAGTAGACGAGACATTTCGAATTGAGAAGTATTTCTTGTATGGGCTTGGTAAAGAATTCAGATAATTAGAGTGCTTGGCAATTAGATCAGAGCATTGAACAAGACGACTTCTTATACGGAAACAATGGAGCTCCGTGTCTCTCCGCTGAACAAAGCAATAATACAACCTTTCGCAATACAATCAATTCCATTGGTTAACCCCTGAAGCCTCAATCACGAGTCCTTCAGCCGCTGTCACAGCTCAACGCCTCCCTACCGGTCCCGTGTGGTCTAGACCACCGAAATCCGCCAGGGGGACAGCCATCAGCTGAAAAGCACTTACCAGTAAAACGTGGCTGCGACAATATTTGGCGTCCGAAGAAAGAATTTTGGCTTTATTTCCCCTGCATTATTGCATTTTTGGTGGTGGCTTTCGACTATGAGGCGTTCACTAGGGTGGTGGGCTTGGCGCGTAAATTGTGACATTCAGCCCCAGGGCGGATTTGGAACAATTGAGTTTGCCTTGTGTGGCCTCGAGGCTGAGGGGGAATGATTTATCAGATGATTTATCCAATTCATTCACCGAAACAGAACTGGTGTTGTAATGCACGGAGGGTCAGTGAACCCACCGGGAAAGAGATACTGTACTCCTCGTCCAATGTGTTGCCAATTGTGTCATCTATAAAAGGTAGTTTTGGATAAGAAGGACGGGTCATTGAACAGTAAAGATAACAGTAGGACAGTTTCAGTAGGGTCACAAGACTGGTCAGTCAACATGACCAAAAACTTCATACCGGAATAAAAGGTCCCCGACAAGAGACCCATCGTCCATTAGTCCCTCGTGGTAGTAGCTCCAAGCCACAAACACTTCCGTACAAACCCCGAGTCTCAAACCCCCCTTGTATCTCTTTGTATTGCTTATGATGATGTACGAGAAGGCACATACAAACTTCAATATAAATCTACACTCAGACTCTTTGCCGTTTAAGACATCTATCTTCAGTGTCCGTCAACAGCAGGCTTTCTTCTCCCTCTTTCTCCACAATCCGTCCCCAGCCTATATCATTCGCAGCTACGTATCGCAATAAAAGCTTGGCATAAGAAGCGGCCGTTGCTGCCGCATAATTCTGCCATCTCTTGTTCTTGCTGGAATCAGCATAGTCGCAAATTCCACGAATAACAAGGCAGGGAAAAGTATTCATAACTCCGGCAGCCTCCATTTCAAAACACAAGATGCCATGGTCCCGTGCCCAACGATCCCGAACACTTGCGTCTTTGAGTACCCTGTTACCTGAGGCTATAAGTCCATAGTGTATCTCTGGACAATTTGTAGATCTGGGCGCTCTGGCATGGATGTGAATTTGCCGTTCTGTACAACCTCCGTTTACTCGGCAGGTGGAGCAATCAATCGTGACTAGGCAGTCTTCATCTTGTCCAGGGTACTCATATCCAGCTCTCCTTGCAATAATTATTTCGAGGGATGATTGAAGCGGATTTGGTGGGAGATCGGGATCAGATCGAAGGGCGCTGATGGCAGTCATCAGACAACGTGGAGGCGGGTGTAGGCTTCCAGTAAGTTCGAAGGTATTACCTTCGATCTCTTTCCCGCGATCATACTGGATTACTCCAGAATACTTGTTCATCGGAAGACTCACGACTACGTCGCCGAGCCTTATGTCGTTCTCTTGCGTAGGGGCACCACCTCCAATGCCAACAAGGAGACAAAACTCAATATTTGGAAAGGTTCTCTTCATATTAGATGCAGAGTCGGCAGCTGCATTCGTGCCATACTCGCCCGACGGAAGACATGCTGCAACAACTATGTGGTCATTTATCGTTCCTAACGCGTAGGTATTGCTGTCTCCTCGTATGTATTTAAGATTCTCGTGGTTTGTATCGAAAAGTGCCCTAACTGCAAGAAGCTCGAGTGGCAAAGCACAGAGGATTCCAACCGTGTAAGATGATCGCGGGTAGATATTTGACCGAATCGAAGTCTCGGAAAATGTGCTCCCAGTCTCTGATCGGCTTGGAGATCCGTCGAGCTGTCGCTTGGTCGATGAGATTGACCGGGCCCTTCTGCTGGTCACCTCCAAGTCGGCATGCTTTTGTCGTAAGGATATACTGTGTGAATGCTCCATAGAGCCACTGCTGATTGGCAAGAGACTATTGACTTCCGTATTTCTCCGTTGGCACTGTGTGAGCAACGGTTGCCCCCAACTGCCGAAGTCAAGATCCTGCGCAAATCGATCAAGCTCTTCAATCCGAATATCATTGTATGCCTGGCTGAGTTCTGTCTCTAAGGGAAGAACAACCTCGCTATAAATCTTGGCTCTCAAAGCAGAGTCCTCTAGTTCGTTTCCGTATTCATCCTGCCAAACCTGTGGATCTAGACAATTCTCCACGGCGAGATAGAATTGGGAGTTTTGTGGGATATCCTTTCGACAAGCTTGAAAGACGTAGTTGACATCAACGTATCTTGTAAAGGCTGATGTTTGTAGCCCACATTCAAGCTCAACATTGAACTTCTGAGCTAATACATCAAAGGAAACCTCAAAGTAAACCTCCAATAACATCATAGCCAGAGTGACTAGAGTTGGACAACTATGACTTAACAGGTCGTCCGGATCAATATCATCTGGATCTATATCTTCGTCGCTGAGACTAGATTGATGAACTGGGTTCAGGTAGTTAAGTAACTGATTGTCAGGGGTTGAAAGTTGCGTATGTATGAATGGCCTGAGAGGTATGGCTGATGAGGGTGTACGGAAGAACAGAACATCGGAAGAATTCCATTGAGGTTGTAGCCACGTTGTTTTGTGAAGGTGAAATACGGCTGAGCCAAGAATTACAGCTAGGATCCGTTTTGTCTTCTCGGTGAGGGAGCCAGGTCTGGTTCTGAGAAACTCATCTAAGGATACAGCGCTCTGTGATCTGTCGATCGGGTTGCCGCTCCTCTCTGATCGTAGTTTAAACAGCTCGTTTTTGGCAACCTTGAAAACAAGTCGGTATGACCTATTGGATGCAATTTTGGCTATTGGTTCACATAGGTTCCTCACCCTCTGACTTCGGGCTGCAGTGGGGCATCTCTGTCGGGAGCATGCAGCGTTCTCTTCACCAATTGTAATTTTGACTAGCCTCTCGTTGTCTGTGTGGACCAGAACCTCTTGCCAGTCTTCCTTTTCGGATAAGAACATGTTGAAGTCAACATTATTTTCATTATCGAATTGGGAGTCAAGCACAGGTTTTCGATAAGTGCCTAGGCAAAGTCGGGCCCGAAAGTCATGGGCTGGGGTGCATGGGCAGTTGGCACAAGCCTGCATGGCTGCAAATATAGACTGGGCGGATTTCCAAACGGGGTGGGTTGGCTCACCAATGTTCAACTGTGGAGCAAGATCCTCAGCAGCCCATTGAGATGAGTCCTCGGGATATTTGAGTCGTAACTCCTCCTCGCATAAGTCCAGAGATTTCGCAATCTCCCGATGCGTCTGGGGTGTGCTTCCGAAGTCCAAATAGGGTCGAATAGCTTGAAGCTTTATGTTGTTGTCTCTGAGAGTTCGAATATTCTCATGAACGCTTGCCAACTCCCGGATCCAGGTATCGATAGACAGGCTAAAGAACTGGGCTGCAAATACTTGCTTCAAAGGAACCAACAAAAGCTCGCCCAGGCTGTCGACATTGTCATTTATAGAAATTAAGCGACTTTCTATAATAGTGCAGTAAACGATAAGTTTCGCATAAAAGGCTTTGAGATCCTCGTCCTTTTCATCCAGTCGTAGATCTTTGGCGATTTGCTGTATCAAATTATATGTACGGCGTAACGAGCTAACTTTAGCTTTTCCACGAGCTGAAGGGAATTTAGAACCCATCTTAGACATGAGCTTGCCGCTATAGCCAAGAAGGCGAGCTAAGGTTGCCTCCTGTGAGCGGTTTTCTGAATGTTGAAATGCCTGCTTTCAGGAATAAGGCTGCGGCTGATTGAACCTGACAGGTCATAAGATATGCAACTTATTAGTAATGTTAAAGCACCTATCATTGACGATTAACCCCTCATCATACCTTGAAATAATGCCTCAAATATCAGGCCCCCAATGTTTGTTTCACGGAGTTCGAGGCGCGATTCGTATTCTCTCTTTACAGACCGTTGATCCGCTTCAAGAAATGGGGTACAATGTCAAAACCTACCGTTCAGTCGCCAGGCGAGACTCCATTACAGACCTCAATCATAAATCACGCGAAGCTTTGTGTCCAGTCTTTTCAACAATGCCTTAATGACGCAAGTAAAGCCGACAAAATCAGTAGGCCCCTTGACGGCAAATTATCTCTAGTCCAAGTAGAGGACCAAGTCGCGCGATTTTCCGTCTGGGCTGCCAATCTTCGTGTGTTCAGTTCCAAGCGAGATTCCTTGGACAGTCGCTTGAGGGAATCGCCTGACGTCAAAAATGCAATTATCGGGCTCTTGCAGACATTGACTTATCGCGCGACGACCTGTAGGTAGCAAGCAAAGACCTTATCTATTAATAAGAAACTAATCACGAAACTTTCCATTCTAGGCTCTCGTTCACTGGATGCTATTTCCCAGGAGGTCGAGAAGAAGACTACAGACGACTCCTATGCGGTTTTTCACATTGCACTCGAAGAATTGCGGGATGAGATTACTCTCCTTCACAAGATTTCCAATACTATTCGCAAAGCAAGCAAAGAAACCCAGAACGCCAGAGCATCAGAAACCTTCAAGATAAAGGACGATGAAGGGAACGTTGTAGAAGACACTCTACAGCAGCTCTTCCTTAACTACGTCCATGATCGATTTCCAGGAGTTTCTGAAGATATCCGAAAGCGTCTTGCAGATTCTATGCTTCTACGCCGTAGACGAATACTGTACCGCAGGGAACGTTATGGGACGATAGCTACCCGCGCCCTTCAAGTAGTTCCCAAGCCGGTTATATCATATCCGACTCCGGAGCCAACAGAACCCATGACGCAAGGACCCATGAAACGAAGAGCCGTGCAAGCGACGGCCCGGAGTAATACACAGTCGACAGCACGGACAGCGACCACAGTTTCGCCAGAGAAGTTCAAAAAAGCCGCCGTGCCTTCTGTGATCTCAGTGTCCAAGACGGTGGCCCTTGGCGATGTCAAGGAGCTGTGCTTCCCCCCTCCACCCAAGGCGAGACTCATGCAGAGCTATAACAAAGCAAAAGTAATGATTGAAGACCAGTGTAGAGAAAAGCATGGCTGGCTTCTATCTTATGACTATCCCGTCGAGCTGTATAAAGGCTACTGGGATGAGACTCGAGATAATTATGTGCATAATCTTGGGGAGAAAGTGAAAGCTGCCAAATTAGAACGAGATGAAGCATTAGCTGGGGCTTGGAAAGGTTGTATCGACGCTATTGGAGAAGTCACTTGTCCATATTGCTTTCACATGCTGCCTGTGGGTGAAGTAGTCAATGAGAGGAAATGGAAGTAAGTACGAGTCAAGAAGCCCTGGGCCTTCATTGGCTAGATTCTGGGATTATGCTAACTATTTTCAGACTTCATGTCAAGAGCGATCTCGACCCTTACGTCTGCTTATTTGAGAAATGCGACTCTCCGAATCAGTTGTACACTCACAGCGACGCATGGCGGAAACACATGAAAGAGCACACATTACGCTGGCGATGTAATGCAAAATCTCATGGACTGTTTACGGCTGAGACTAAGGATCAATTCCTTCACCATATGGAGAGCAGTCATCCTGCCAAGTTTACTACCTCTCAGCTTAGCGTCCTAGCTGACCGCAGCGCCCGCACTAGCGGTCCATTGTTTCCAAGTTGTCCACTTTGCGGGATTGATACGACGACAGATAAGTCGATAGAGGATCATGTTGTAGGTCATATGAGACTCTTAGCTCTTAAATCGTTACCAGCGTACCAAGAGGATATGGACAATATTAACCCCTTTGAAGACCACCACGCCAGCATCGATACTTCTGGAACTCACGACAGGAGTACCATCAATAATGAATTAGCAGATTTACCCACTGACTTATCCGACAAATTGCCTATCATTGGATCTGATGCCAGCCAATCGCCAACAGGCTCTGTGGTATGGAGAGGCGAGGATAATGAAGAATGCCCCAAGCCCACACCGGATCCAAACGCCGAACATGACCCCATCAATGAAGAAGACTCTATCCTAGAACAGAACCCCAGCAATGTAGGATACTCTACCCTAGGACATGACCAATGGCTATTTATGTCTGGATTCGGAGAAGTCGATAGAAATCAGTGGGATGATCCGATCCTGGAGTCATTTCGACAACATTCATTGCGACATACTTTACAAGCTAAGCCAGTCATTGAGGCTAAGCCAATCATTGAGGGCAAAGATTCGCATTTCCGGTATAGCCCAGTTTGCGTTATATGCAAAGGCCCAGGCGATGAAGATTGTCAATGCGAGCACAGAGCTTTTGACACAGCCGTCGAGATGGCAGAAAGCAGGAGAATGCAAGGTATTTACGCAGAGGTACGAAAATGGGTTAGGGAAAAGGGCGGAAATTATATGCGCAGTCTTACAACGCCGGCATCACAAATGCCACCAGGGCAGGAAGGCCCACCAAATAACGCAGCCGGCATTGAAGAGGAAGAAGAAAAGGAAGACCAAGAAGAAGATCAAACCAATACCCGTGACGAGGTAAAACAAGCATCTCTGTCTAAGCTTCCCAAGGTGATGGATTATTATTACAGTCTTGTTGACTTGTATTTGCCTGATGATGATGATCCTTCTGTTCAAGGGCCTCCGGGCGGTATCATCACCCGTCTGAGGAGAGAGACCGAGGTGATTGTGCCTCATAAAGCCGAGTACAGTTATAGAGATTATGAAGCAGACGCGGAGAACTCTGATGGAACAGTTTAGATATAGATTTATAGTGGAAGCTCCAAGCTATAAACACTTCCGTACAAACTCCAAGCCTTAATTAGTCTGAGCCACTGGCTTCTCTCGCGTTGTCTCCCTGCTTTGGTACGAGTTCAACGGTCGAGTCTCTCGAGGTCGATGTAAGTTTGCCGGGATACCATACATAAAACGCCACCATGACCAAGAACATCAGCACCGCGTCAAACACAAATGTCGGCCATTCTTTCTGCATCAAATATCCCTCTTTATCCATGATAAACTCCACCACGCGAAAGATGTTTCTGACAAGAATGAAAGCTGAGTTGACGTACAGCATGTTGAGGTATGACTCCCAGCGAACTTCAACAAGAGCATGCGAACGCCGTAAATGAGCTCGGAAGCGTCTGTGGAATACCACGCAGATAATTACAAAAGCAAGAAATAGGATTATCTGAGAGATAAGACCGACAATGACGATGATCTTACCAATGTTTGCCAGTTTTTGGTTAGCCATTAGGCCACCGCCGTTGCTTTGGATGTTGAACGTGATAAAATCGCCGATGACAAAAAGCCGAGTCGTTTTCCGAACGGTAATGAGAGAGAACTCTTCACCCCCGACGGCGCGTACAATACGGGAGTATACCATATATAATGTCGCAGCGAAAAAGACTGGTGGTAGGAGGAGAAAGAGTGATTGCATGATGTAGATCGCCAGGGAGTTCGTGGCGTTGTATGCTAGGGTGCGGAAGACGTAACCGAGTACTTCGCCTGAGTTCACATTAGTAAAGAGGACAAGGCAGGCGATGAGGTTTGGAACTTACAGATACCACCGATGAAGAATGGGATTGTGAACCAGTGTTTGCCTTTATACATGCGGTGACCTTGGGCTAAGGTAATGAGAAGAAATGCGACTGCGAATGCTATTGCGCCAGGGAGACTTGGAATGTATTCCCAGAGATAGTAACTCCCTTTGAAAGGTTTGAGTTGTGCCATGTTGAGACGCGGTTGGGTAACGAAAGTTGTTAGCAGAAGTTCCAGTTGCAATAGCACTGAATGAAAGAGAAAGAACAATGACTTCTATACATCTTTATACGGGAGGAGAGAGGCAATGAATCATTTAAATTTATTTCTCCTTTCCATATCTATTATCTTACGGAGTGACAGAAAGCCTTTGAGTCCCCTTTGCTGACACGCGTGTTGCGTGTCCCAAATTAACCATTAAACAGCCAAAACTCCAGGTTAGCAATCCTGCCTGCATCAAGACATAAGTGGGTCTCGGAGCAAAACACGCGTGTTAGCTAAGCAGCCTGCAAGGTTTAACAGCATGGCCTTACCCAACATAGCCTAGCCTTGAGCTGACGACAAGGGAAAGGAGCAGACCATGTCAAACTAAGGACTAGCGTCAAGGCCTGTGCTGACATTTGGCGACCCTTCAATTGTTCTTCTGCATTTCAACATCTTGGAGCCTTCGTTACTTTTATTATTATTGCTCTCGAATCAGAAATAATTTCGGATATATACCCAGTACACTCATTAGAAGTCAAGTTATTATTTGTTAAAATGCTTCGTCGTCGACATAAAAAGTCCAAGAAGGGCTGCGAGCAATGGTAAGTGTGGACGTGCTACAACACCTTCAATCAGCTAACGTGGATGTACTCAGCAAGCAACGTCATGTCAAGGTATGAGAATGTCATCCAATTACGATCAATGACTAACACGCGTGTTCAGTGCGATGAAGGCCGCCCAACTTGTCGTCTCTGCACCTTGACAGATCGAAAATGCAGCTTCTCAAGCTTAGACCTACCATCTCCACCTTCAACATCAACCTCGCTTCCAAGCCCAGACCCCAACCATGCCTCAACGAGTGCCTCCTCGCCCACACCCAACAGTATCGAAAATGTCGTCAACATGGAGCATATGGAACTATTCGTCCATCTAATCACCGACCGAGACCTCTTCAGCCTCGGCGACACCGTCAAGGATTACAAGGCTACCTTGGATGTCTGTATCAAGAAAAGTATCGAGGCACCTTATCTACTACACCAAATGCTAGCATTCTCTGCACGGCATTTAGCTGTGATACATCCGGATCGCGCCACTCATTATCTCGAACAAGCAATAACTTTGCAAACAAGAGCTGTTTCTTTGTTCAACGCTACTAGAAGAGAAGTTGATTCATCAAATTGTGTTCCCATTCTTCTTTTTTCAATAACTCTGGGCCATCACCTACTAGCGGACGCATTAGCCTATCGTGGTTCAGATGGATTATATGGCTTCCTGGAGTACTATACACACTGCGTGGATTTGAATCGAGGTATATACAACGTAGCTGCCTCCGCTTGGCCTTTACTCGTGGAGTCAGAGATCGAACCGGTCTTGTCCTGGAGTAGGAAGGCGTCAGCGAAGGAGCCAACAGGTAGCCAATGCGCACCGATTTCCCAACTCGTCGACGACTCCACGGCTCTTGACAATAAGGAAAAGAAAGTTTGTCACAGCGCAATTCAGTATCTTCAAGTCGGCTTTGACGCCATGTCTTCGGGAAAAGAGGATGCTCGGTATCGTATGATATTTCAATGGACCATGTTGGCATCGCCAGAGTTCAGAACTTTATTATCTGAGAGGAAGCCTGAAGCTCTTATCTTGTTGAGTTATTATGCTTTGCTTTTGCATTATGGAAAGAGGCTGTGGCAGGTTGGTAACGCGGGAGAGTATTTGATTGGTGTTATTCGGGATTATCTTGGGCCGGAGTGGCACTTTTGGTTGGAGTATCCGAGTAGGATGATACGGGAGACAGTTTGATATGGCCGATTTATTATGGCCGAGAAAACAGGGTGTTGGTGGATGTTGGGATATGGAACGTAGGACTGGCGATTGGTCTGCTCGGATTTTGTGGCCTCTCATTGGTCAGAGAGGGGGACACCCTCTTGAGACCCGTTCAAGCTATGTTCAAGCGTGCTAAAGCGTCCGAGATACCGTCAATTAATCCTTCTCGGGTTCGTATTTGCTTAACTCCGGGATTAATTGCATATAATGGTTTCGTTGGCGAGAGGCTCATGACATATTTAAGGCAGGGCATGCTCAGGATATCTGCCCCAAGCACAACTCAACCACCAATATCAAGGATTAACTACGCGACAACTCAACCTTCACATTACTCACTTTCAAAATGTCTGACCACAAAACTTACTCTTTTGACCCAGCCAAGGACATCCCTTCCCTCACTGGAAAAGTTATCCTCATCACCGGCGCCAACACCGGACTTGGCAAAGCTACAGCCATTGAACTGGCTAAGCACTCCCCAGCTCATATCTACATCACCGCTCGCGACCAAGCCAAGGGCAATGCAGCCTTGGAAGAAGTCAAAAGCACAGCCTCTGAGGAAACAAAGGTCTCCCTTCTTCAACTGGACCTTTCAAGCTTCGAAAGTATCAAAGCAGCTGTTAAGACCTTCCTTGAAGGCGAAGAAAGACTCGACGTCCTGTTACTCAATGCTGGTATCATGGGTGCACCGCCTGTTCTTACTAAGGATGGTTATGAGATGCACATGGGCACCAACCATCTTGGTCACGCCCTTCTCTTGAAACTGCTTTCGCCCGTCCTGGACAAGACTTCTGGTGCACGAGTCGTCCACTTAACATCTGCCGGCTTCCGCCACGTCGGTTCCTCAGGCATAGAATTCTCGACCCTCCGTTCTGCAACCAGCCAAACCCCCCTCCCGCTTCGCTACGCACAGAGTAAACTCGCGTGTCTTCTCTACGCCCGCGAAGCTGCTAAGCACTACACCTTCACCAACATCGCTATCAATCCCGGCGAAGTTAAGACGGAACTGTTTTCGCGGGAGGCTGGTGATGAGATGATGAAGCATCTACAGGAGAATGTTGTTCCCAAGATGGCAGGCCCCATTGAGGAGGGCGTGAAGAATCATCTTTGGGCTGCTACGGGAGAGGTTGAGAATGGGGAGTTTTATGAACCTGTTGGGGTGAAGGAGACAACGGATGTTGATGATGGGATGGCGAGGAAGTTGTGGGAGTGGACCGAGGAACAGTTGAAGGATCAATCTTTGTAAATCAAGCTGCTGCCGTTGTTTTGTATTCTTGTAGCTAAAACCGAACTATTGCTCGGCCTTCTCAACAGGCCAATCCTCCAATATCTTCTTAAGACTCTCGAACCGAACAGGTTTCCTCAAACAAATATTCATCCCAAACTTATCAACCAGCCGCTGATTCTCACTATCAATCATACTAGCCACCATCCCCACGATAACAGCCGGCTCCAGCCCATTTTCCTTCTCAAAATCCCGTATCAAGAGGCTTGCTTCCATACCACCCATAACAGGCATCGATGTATCCATGAAAATCAATCTGCACTGTTCAGGATTCGCTTTGTACACGTCCACAGCCTGTTGGCCGTTCCAGGCTATTTGGTATGTGTGTTGAAGATTCAGATTGTTCATGTGACGGACGAAGAGGCGTACGTTTACATTGTTGTCTTCTGCGAGGAGATATTTTGCTTTTGAGGGGTTGGGGAGGGTTGCTTTGGGGACGGGAAGGCCTTTGGGGTCGTGTACGACGATTTCGTCTTGTTGGTTGTCTGGTTCGCTCATGTTGTATTACTCTTGATGGAGTTGTTGGGGATAAGTTTAGAAGAGTAGGTGGAAATCAGGTGATGGATGTAGATCAAATGGAAGCCAATAAGCATCCTTGTCACAGTATTCAGGTGGAACCATTTTATGGATCTAGGACTTGAAGTTAGATTGTCCTACGCGCTTCATTTTTCCTGTTCGAGATACAGTATGCCTGGGACTACTAACAAGAAACTTACCCCGGCCAGGCATCATTTAACCCCATAAACAAGCTCAAAAGACTATGGCAATAACCTTTCCTCCTCTACCCACTCATCATAAATTTGCCAAAGCTGTATAATCATTCCTTGATTTCATTCTTGTGAAAAATATCTAAAGAGTTGTCAGCACGATCCGTGTTAACCCGAAACAATAAGCCTACCTGGTACCTCGGGCATCCACCCGTCTCGGTATTTGCAAAAGAATTCGCCTTTCGGAGGAAACTTGTCCGGCTCATCAAAAGTTCCCCACATGATATATCGGAACTTGTCTGCAGCTGCTTCCTATACAATTCTCAGCATAATCCAATCTTATCGATGATAGAAATACTTACTCCGTATTCACAGATGAAAGCACCACAGTTATCGCAAAATTCTCTCACGACGCCGTTTTCTTGCTTAAATGTCTTTGGCTTTCCTTCGTCGTAACTAAAGCCATCCAGTGCGACCTGTTCTACCAGTTAGATAGGAAACGTCAAAGGGTATGGGGATTGTACCTTTGTAGTCAGACCAAAGTTTGTACCAAAGGCCCTTTTACAGCTTCCGCAGTGACACAGGGATGTTCGCGCGTCGTCGGGTGAGTCTAGCGAAACGCTATACTTGACGTTGCCGCAGACGCACTTTCCAGTGTAGCTAGGCATTTTAGTGTAACTGATTGACGAATTAGAGGTAGAAGATCGATGAAGTTTGAACCATCAAGGTGTTTGTGAAGAAAGTGGTTGATATAGAGGTTGCTTTCGTGGGGAGGTTGAGGTGGAACAAGTCCTGACGTCAGAGCTATGACGTTTATAGACGTAGGTCTTACGTTCCACAGAACTTCAGTTTCATACTCGATATACTTTATATCTCCAATATGTTCTATGCAGACTTGTGCAACATTCTAGAATACCTCTTTAATCTCTTGCTTTAGTGATGACTGGGCCATGGGTGAAAGACTTGGCTTGTTTGGCTCCAATCGCTGGAAGTGCCGATGGCAATACGTGCACAACCTCAACTTACATTGGGATACACCTAAAAGTTCAATCATACTAGTGACATAAAAACAAAGCTCAAATAATAGCGAATAGATATCAGACCATGGGAATTGATAGTCGGACATGGACATTTTCAAAGTCCGATGCTGACACGAACTCGAACAACCCAAAAAGTGGAGACGTCGGAACTTAGAAAAGACCGAGATGCACCTTCCAAAACATCAGCCCAAGAATTCATTTCATATATCCTCATTCATTCACCTCAATCTATCGGGCTAGCAAAGTCCCGAAATTGTCACCATGTCTACACCCACTGAAAACGCCCCCAGGACCAAACCCCATCGGGTCCTTGCATGCGTCCTCTGCCAGCAAAGAAAGGTCAAATGTGACCGCACATTCCCCTGTTCAAGCTGTACCAAGCAGGGCGCTCAATGTGTACCCGCAACTCAGCCAAGACCACGAAGACGGAGATTTCCTGAGCGGGAGTTGTTGGAGAGATTGAGGAGATATGAGGCGTTAATGAAGCAGAGCAATGTCAAATTTGATCCGCTTCATGATGACGCTAGTACGGCCAAGAGCTCACCGCAAGATTATGACTCCGATAATGAGGATGGGAGCTCCCAAGCAAGATCGGAAGGGATAACTGAAGTCAAGTGAGCTTAAATTAAAGCCTTCGTAAAATATTGCTGACCACGACTGCAGGAGCATTTGGCAAGCTATGCGACAAGGAGTATGTCACCTCGACATCCCACATCAGATTTCACTGACATCTCCTAGTACCGAGACCCAAATGATACCTTCTACGAAAACGTCTTTAGCAGCGCACAAGACCAAATGTCCATCAACGACGAACACATGCTCTTCGGCTCTCGCCAATCAAGCGTTGAACTGCACACCCTCCACCCCGAACCCGCCCACTTGTTCAGACTGTGGCAGATTTATCTCGAACACGTTGATCCACTTCTAAAAGTCACGCATACGCCTACTTTGCAAGCTAGCATCGTTGAAGCTGCATCCAATCTCAAGGATATATCGCCTACCCTTGAAGCGCTCATGTTTAGTATTTACTGTATGGCTGTGATGAGTTTGTCATGCGATGAGTGTGAGAGTATTTTCAAAACGTCGAAGAATGAACTTACGACGAGATATCATTTTGGATGTCAGCAGGCGTTGTTGAATTGTAACTTTCTGAGGACTGGTGGTCGGGATTGTTTGACTGCTCTGTTCCTCTACCTGGTGCGTATTATGTACACATCGAAATTGGGTTTACTAACCGCGTTCAGGTGTCGGTTCGATCGGGTAGTCACCCAAAGTCAATTTCTTCCATGCTCGCTATA
Source organism: Fusarium scirpi (assembly GCA_004367495.1). Taxonomy (NCBI): domain Eukaryota; kingdom Fungi; phylum Ascomycota; class Sordariomycetes; order Hypocreales; family Nectriaceae; genus Fusarium; species Fusarium scirpi. Next base: position 92,914 of record QHHJ01000047.1, read on the forward strand.
GCAGTCCGCATCGCAGAACGAATAGGTATCCAAAGCGAATTCAGAAACACACGATGCAGCATTCTTGAAGCAGAACTCCGGCGAAGGCTATGGTGGTCTCTTGTCCTATTCGACTCGCGCATCAGTGCTTTAGGCGACCATAAACCCACGATTCTCGTTCCAACATGGGACTGCGCACTACCTACAAATGTAAGCGACTCGGAACTTCGGGAGGAGACAAAAAGTCCACCAAAGCCACAGGATCAAGCCACAGAAGCCATCTTTACTATTGTCAAGGCTGAGATTGGGGAGTATTATCGCAATAGTTCTTTCTACATCGCCTTCACAAACCCTGTCATGAAGCCCTTGGCCAAGAAGCTTCCACCAGGTGGCGACGTTACTTTGGAGAAGATGATCGAGGACAAATATCTTCGATTCTGCGATCCGGATAATCGCCTTCATTTCATGACGATGTGGACTGCACGATCAAATATCATGAATTGTCGCCTGATGAACGAATTTTACGCCTATCTTGATCCTTCTGTCAATTACACGCCAGAACGTCAAGAAGCCGCCGTTTCGTATGCCCTGTCTTGGCTTGAGTGCGATACCAAAATAGCAAGTTCACCACTTACCAAAAATTACCGCTGGTATTTCCAGCTGTATTTCCCATTTCCTGCGTACATCCGTATCATCCAACACCTAAAGGGTCAGCCATTTAGCGACCACACAGAACGGGCATGGAAGATCATGCATGACAATTACTCTGCTAGATCAGCACCGGATGCTGATGCACCAAGTCCCGTCTTCCGACCTTTTCTTAATATCATCCTGTACGCGTGGGATGTGGTCAAAGCAGCTTATGAGAAAGCCGGCAGAGAGTTCACCACACCGGACCTCATTGAACTGGTGAAAGAAAGGGGTGCTGCGATGTCCTCGGAGTCGAAGCCAACCAGTGAGGATCAAGGGAAAGGTCCTACGGGGATGGATATGGATGATATGCCAATGCCAATGCCTATGGGATTCGGCGATCCTGGTATGTTCTTTAACATGGGACAGCCTGGACTTGATGGTGGTATCTCGGGACCGTATATGACGGATCAATCGATGTTTGCAACGAATTTAGGGCAGATGAATTGGGGATCTATGCTTTGGGGTACCGGTGTTAATGGTAATTGGTAGAGGAGAGTCACCAAAGTCAATGGGTATTGTAAAATGAAAGTTACTATAGATACATCTATAAATTCTTGGAGTTAATCTTGTATGTGAGCATACAGATCCCGTTATCCAATATACATAAAGAGCGACTACTGTCGAGGCTCAACAAAGTCAGGGCTAGCCCTGGCAGCGTCATCTCTCAGACCACCTTTACCACCATCAAAGCTACCCTCACCATTACTGTGCTGAGCCATTTCAGCATGACCAGCCTCAATGCCACCGTTGTCAACGATGGGAGCGTTGTCAAGGGTCATCTGGGGGGCGACATCGTACTTGCCATCACCACGCTCAAGGCGTTCAGAGGGGATGAGAATATTGAAGAACCGAGGAACGATGAAGGCACCGACGATGAACAGGATGACAAAGTGCATGAGGACAAAGCTGTAGATGAAGGGAGGGTCGTTGGCGTGCTTGTTGAGGAACTTGGGGTAGGCAAAGGAGAAGACAAGAGCGACAGCTGGGCCAGTGACGTATTTAAGGCAGATGGGCCAGACCCAGTGGATCTTCCAGTTCTTACCACCGTTGGAGATGACAGCATTGAGATCGCGTCGGAGTTGCTGACCCTGGAAGTCTGTTAGATGGTTTTGTGGAGAGGAAGAGAAGGGAATACTTACCGAGTAGAAGGCCGCGTACCAGAAACGGCTGAGGACGGGGTTGCCACCCCAGAAGCGAGGAGCAGGGACGGTAGGGGTCTTGCCGACGAAGGCAGAGACAAGGGCACAAATGATGAAGACACCGAAACCGGCACCGGCACCAGCAGCAGGGCTGACGAGGTGACCGAGGAGGATACCGATGAAGAGGGAGAAGACGTAGCCAGCGTTGTAGACGAGGTAGCTGACGATACCAATCTGATCGACAGGGTCTCTCCAGCGGTACAGAGTGCAAGCCATATAGGTCTCTGACCAGACAGTGATGAAGAGGGCAACATCGTTGACCCACATGTCAACAGCATCCAGAGTATTGAATCCAAATTCACTGCTGTAGATAAGAGCAGTGACGGCACCGAGAACGACACAAGAGGTAGAGATAACCCAGCGAGGGAACTTCTTGCCAAAGTCACTGTCGCAGATCATGGTGACCAAGACCTCAGTGAGCGCAAACACACAGGTAAGACCAAGAAGGACCAAAGTGAGGAAGAAAAGGGCAGAGAAGAAGTTGGAGCCGGGCATCTGAGAGAGAGCAGAAGGGTAGTAGAAGAAGCCAGAGCTGAATGTAGACAGAGGGTCGACTTCACCGGGGTTGATGGCCAAGAAGCCGACAACGCCCATAACGGCGAGAGCAGAAATGATCTCAATGGCTGAGTTACTAAGGGCGACGATGAAGGCATCTTGAACGGCGTTGGCGTACTTGTTGTTGTATGAGGCATACGATGTGAAGTATCCGAAACCGACACCGATGGAGAAGAACATCTGACCAAAGGCATCTTGCCACACGCCTGGACCTTGCAGGGACTCGCTTCGCCACATGCCGACATAGAGTTTGAATCCATCAGAGGCATTGGGAAGGGAAAGGGAGCGAATAGCGAGAATGCCGATGAGAACAAGAGGAAGAGCCATAGTGACGTAGATGACGCGACCTGTAAGACCGACGCCCTTGAAGGTACACATCCAGACGAGAACCCAGATCATCATACACCAACCAAAGGTCTCACCAACGATACCTCGGCCGGGATAAGACTTCATACCACCGTCCTCGCCACCAACAGGATCAACATTGCGAACAACACTGTTCAAGAAGAAGTCAACAGTGTCCTTACCCGCCCAAGGCAGGGGACTCTGAAACGACATCCTGAAATAAGTCATAGCAAAAGCGAGGATGGGCACATAGTATCCAACCACACTAAAGCCATTGAAGACCATGGAGAAACCGATACCCTTGGCCCGATGGTTTACATTGTTCCAGGCGATAACGCAACCACCGCGATAAGCCTGACCGAGTGTGATTTCGAGGATCAGGATGGGAATACCGACGAGGAACAAAGCGAAGAGGTAGGGGATGAAGAACTGAAGACCATAGTTGTTGAAGACGACTGAAGGGAAACGAAGGAGATTTCCCAATCCAACGGCACCGCCCATGGCGCAGAGGACGAATTGGGAGCGTGAGTTGAAGTTGTCACGGCCATCGTCGTCTTTCTTGGAGTCAGGGGCTACGGCGAGCCAGATGCGCTTCCCGAGGGACTGCTTTTGGCCGTCTGCAACCGCCATGATGATGACTTAGCAGGAGACAGAATACGAAGGAGAGTGTAGTAATGTCAAGGGAAGGGCGTAGATGATCAGCTCCACGGAACGCAAAACGGTGGAGCGAGGGTCACCCTGATATACACCTTGGATTTAAGCTTACTTGCCCATCCCCAGATACCAATCCAACCAACAAAAGGAGGCGAAGCAGGACCGATGAAAGAGCCAAGGCAGTTGCCAAGGTGTCGTGTCAGACCAATAAACCAGTATCTTGGCGGTTGAGAACCACTTAATCCTCACGCCAAGCAAGTCTCACAGTACAATCCTCTATCTCGTGATTTTACCGCCAAGCGACAGGATAGGAAGGTAAGATAGTGACCTTTACGTGCCAACCAGTCCCAGATTGATTGCAAGATAGGCCTGTTGGTGATTTGAGCCGCCAAGGAATGCCAATGCTGGTTATCTGGGGTAGCGCTTATTAACCATCTTGGCTCGCTGAAAGCAGGAGGTGCAACATTTCTGGCCTCGGTCTTGGCTAAGGACTATTGTACATAGTCTGATAAATGTCTTGTGCTTCATTTCCCCGGAAGCCGTTGGTATCCGTTTGTTGCCTCATTTCTTGGGTTGTTAGTATCTCTTGGTGTTGAAGGCCAAGACACTCGGCTGTGGCTAGACTCGTCTTGGCCTGATAACTCTAACCAAGTCTATGGGTTACTGGACTAGTGCAAAGATATGAGATTACGATTTATGATGACAGATGGTTTAGATTGAGGCGGGTTATTTACTCCGTTTGTCGCCATGTTGCGCATAGCCGCCACTGCCGCGCGAACTTAATGTTGCCACGCGACAATTAACGAGGGTTAAGCCCGAGATGAGCCTCACCGTAAATTGGCAGCTTGAAGGACTAACCGTTATCGGATGGAGGAATGAACCTTTGTCGGGTAGCATCATCCGTATGTACGTCCATCTTGGCGGTACTGAAGCAGTAGTCCAATGTAACCCAATCCTTGCTCTCTAGATCAGCGCTGCATCTCAACGTTTATGTTTCGTCCATGTATAAAGGCATGCTCTTTTCTTCAATGCAATTATCAAATGTCAAAATAAGCATGACTGAATAACGGGTCTCTTATTCAGCATCTCCACGTCAAGATCCACCTCCGCATTTTACGTACCGGTCAAGTCTGGGGGTGGAGAAGATGAGACAAAATGCCAGGCAACTAATACTGGGTCTTTTACATAATAGAAACTCATGGATACGGCCATTACCAATTCTAGATGGACATGACATGTGAAGGTAATTGCCTGGCCTAGTATACGTACTCAAATTGCTTATTCTCAAGATCCGTCACATCCAACAACCCCATCTCCCAACCTCTGCTCTCGTCTCCTTCCATTCTGTCCTTTCTTCTCTCCCGGTTTCGCCACCAAAGTAGTCCCCAGAGTGCAAGCAAACTAGCGACTTGGATAGCGATACACGTAAACATCATTCCCACACCAAGCTGATACTGAGGTTCCTGGTCGCTCTTAAAGAAGAATGGTCCGACAAAGTTACCGAGACAGTAACCAATCAAGAGGATCGCGTTGGTGGTGATCTTTTTGGTGTGTCCGGCTGTGTTGGCCATTGAGACGGCCATGCTGAGTGTCCATGTTGCTGTGTATGAGAATGATATCCAGAGGCAGGCGAGACGAGCGTAGGCGTCGCTGTGGGGGATGAAGTGAAGACCGAGAACGCCAGCTAGGAACGGCACGAGAGCGAGAATCATGATCGGAATTCGAGAATTCTTGATACTTGAGGCTCCCCAGCTGCGATAGTCAGTATAGAACGTGGGTGAGATGGTGTTTGACTTACCAAGCTAGAACGCAAGCAACCATCTGAACAGCGCCCGATGGCATCTGATAAAGTGTAGTAGTAAGTGTACTGAACCCAGCACCCTTGATAATAAGGCCTTGGAACTGTAAAGTCCATTAGCAATATTCCTTCCACTTGTACAAAAGCACTTACCGCAGACAAACCACCATTAGGCGAATTGCTCATCAAAGCAAACAAGAACAACAGCCACGTCTTGGGGTCTATCATAGCCTCCCAAAACTGCTTCATCTTGAAATGCTTATTCTCAATGCCCGTCCCATTCCCCTTTACTCTAGCCACAACACGTGCTCGTTCATCAGGTGTAAGGAACTTGGCTCGCATCGGTGCACCGGGTAGACAGAAGAGGAGTATAACCCCCCAAGCAACGGTGATAGAACCCCAGATGATGAAGAGTACACGCCATGAGGATAGAGATGCTTGGATATGTCCGATGCCGAAACTGGCGATTCCTGCAATAATATACCCAACGCCTGCTGAGCCAAGCCATATTCCCATGCGGAGAGGTTGTTCGCTTCGCATGTAGTACATACTAAACAGCAACATTGTTCCAGGGTTGATAGCTGCTTCGAGAGCACCAAGTAGAGTTCGGACTGCCACCAGTGCTGGGAAGGAATGTACTGCTCCATGAGCCATGAGTACAGCACCCCAAGCAATGACCTAAATCTCTTAGTACTTCTCATCTGCAGCGTAGACAAAAGACTTACCGTCCCAGACATGAAATAATTAATAGGAAATTTCTGCAAGAACAAACTAGTAGGAAATTCCCACACCAGATAACCAAGATAAAATATCGCTCCCGTCCAGGAGAACTCATTTCCTTTCAGACCCAAGTCCTCTCGAAGACCAAACACAGCAGCATAGCTGATGGTATTCTTATCAATAGACTGTAGTGCATAGGTGAAGCACAAGAGGGGCATGAGATGAAGATCCAGCTTCCATCGAAGAGAACGATCTTGTTCGGGGGTTGTTTCGATAATGTCGGCGTTGTGGTAGAGTGTTAGAGCTTCAGCTGTTGATGTGTCATTTATGGTGCCTGGTTGGAGCGAGGTGGTGTGTTTGAGATCTTCGGGGTATTTTTCGTCCGCCATTTTAACTTTGTCATGAGAAGCAGAGATAAACGATGATGAGGTCCATCTTGAGGGGTTATAAGGATGTTTATCTTCGGGTTGTCGGAGTGTTGATCACTCGATGTTACATTCTATATCCCGCGGGAAAGTTGGTCTGACTAGTGAAGCTTATCATGATCCGATGCCTATCTTTGCCTTGAATTGATCGGCATGGTTCATATCAATTGAGGGTCTCGATGTAACCGGCAGATAGTAGAGTGCCCATTTAACCTCCCCACTACAATCAATCGTGACCTGGCCGAATTATCGCCGACATCAACCTCCTCATCCAAAACGACAGCCATGCAAGGCAAAACTCGACATGCGGAACTTTTGTATCCTCCCGAAATAGCTGATGTCTTTCACATCTCCACTTGATAAATGCAGCCATCGTCATCAGGTCCAGGGTTCCTAGATTCAAGATCCACGATAAACGCGGGGTAAAGTCTGTATCCACCCATATCTTGCCTATCATTCTGTATCATCCCGCGGTAAACTCACTTGACCGCGGGCAACTAACAGGACGGTATACAGAACATCTACCGAAAGAGCAGATAAAATAGGCCCGAGTTCCATGATAAGACAACTGATAACTGAACATATCGAGAAATTCCACCACACCATATATCATTGCAATCATGACTTCAAACCATCCATATCAATCCCTCCCCATTGACGAAAGAGTCAAACGCGTCCTCGCAAAAACGCCCCTCATAGACGGGCATAACGATCTCCCTCAACAGCCTCGAGCATGTTTCCATGGTAAAATACACAACAATGACAAATTTGACCTCGAGAAGGGCTTTCGGCGAGGAATGACGGATATTCCTCGCCTCAAGCAGGGTACTCCTACCTCCACCATTACCATCACCATTCGCTAACGGTATTAGGTGCCGTAGGAGGGCAATTCTGGTCCGTATGTGTCCCCTGTCTTCGCTCAGCCGAAGATTTCACAACAGCAGAATACTCCGACATGGCCCGGGACGCAATTGAACAAATTGACTTGACTCTTCGGCTGGTTGAATCTTATCCTGAGACCTTTCAGCTGGTTAGTGGACCTAAGGATGTTAAGGGTGTGTATGAGAGTGGGAGGATTGCTTGTTCGGTTGGTATTGAGGGACTGCATATGGCAGGGAATAGTATTGGAATTATAAGAGCTTTTTATAGGCTTGGTGTGAGATATGTAAGTGGAATTTATGGATGTCTATAAGGCTGGTGCTAATGGTATAGTGCACTCTTACGCATGTCTGCAATAATGCTTTCGCGGATAGTTCGACTTCGAAAGTCGGCTCGGTGCACGGCGGTTTATCGGATCTTGGAAGAGCAGCGGTCAAAGAGATGAACAGACTCGGTACGCCATCCTGTCCCCTCTTAACAGTTCTGGCTAACCTCTCAGGCATGATCGTCGACATCTCCCATGTATCAGAAGACTGTGCCTCCCAAGTCCTATCCCTCTCCCGCGCCCCCATAATGTTCTCCCACTCCAACGCAAAAGGAGTCTTCGACTGCGTCCGCAACGTCCCAGACCACATCCTCGATAAGGTACCATCCAACGGCGGTATCGTAATGGTAACTTTTGTTCCAGAGCACTGCACCACGCGTCGCAGCGATGCGACGATGGAAATGGTTATTGACCATTTATTCTACATTGCAAACCGCATTGGTTGGGACCACGTCGGCCTGGGATCCGATTTTGATGGCATAGCTAGTGTTATTCCTGGTCTGGAGGATGTCAAGTGTTATCCGAAGCTCCTTGAGGCTATTCTTGATAGGGGTGCTACGGAGGAGCAAGTAGCCAAAGTCGTTGGGGAGAATATTCTGAGAGTATGGGAGGGTGTTGAGAAGGTAAGGGATGACATGAAGAAGGAAGGTGTCCTTCCTGTTGAGGACGTTTTTAAGGATCGGAAGTGGTGGCGTTATGATGGATTTTATCAGATGGAGGATCCGGATCCTGAGGATAAGTTGGGGTTGGACTGGTATGGGAAGCCTCCACCAGATGAGGGTCTCTATCTTGACGAATAGACAGATTTATGTTGAACAACTTTCGACTTTACTGCATGAAATGACACCACTTCACTTGTTGAGTAAATGAGCCAATCTTCGGTAAAAATCATGTAAACAAAATAAATTAAGCAGATTTCCTAGATACCATATCAAACTTGACCTAAACGCCCATGAGCCTCGAAGACCTCAAATCAGAAATGCTTCACTTGTTCTTCCTATTATGCTCGTCGACATCATCTGAGAGCTGCCACAGCTGATGTCGTGCAAGCCCCTTTGCATCCAGTTTGTTGAACTTGCTAGCACGAGGGTTCCACGGCTTCATCTGTGCACCATGCACCTTGTCTTCAGCCAACAAACAAGGGTTTTCAATTCCACCGTGATTGTTCTTGGGACAGTAACCTTTGACTCTGTCGATACGCTCCTTGAGGGAGTTATGTAACAGCGACATCTTGGGAATGTCGCGGTAGGCATTGGAGTTGGGCCACCCCTTGTATTGCTCCCAGCCCGTCTTCTCGTCGAGCTCCCATCGGGGAACAAACGGCAGTATTTCTGGAGACACAATTAGTGATTTTTGCTATCACGCGTTGAAGAGAACTTACCCATAAACTTCCACATAAGGACTTTGATGAATGCCGACCCATATCCGAAAGAAAGGGTATCGTGCATGAAGCTTTCAATGGTACGTTGCTCGACCAGTGTCGTGATCTTACCCTGCTCATTCTTGACTGTCGTGGGATCGTCCATTATATCCTTGAACTTCTGTCTCGTGTGGCACCAGTGAACCTTCGATTGAGGATCCTTGAGACCAATAAGTTCCACTTCACGAATCATCCAATCCAGAGCCATGTCGCTCATCTGGAGCGCATCATCTTCTTGGGGCTCGTTGAGGTTATCTTGCTTCATACCACTGAAAGTGTACTTGACCCTCTCCATGAAGCTCATTTCAGCATGCGATTTGGGCTTCAACGCTGGCCATCCTCCTCCGATGTCGCCGTGGTTTCCAGGGAACCAAACTTCAAGGATATCATCATTCTTCTTGTTCTCGGCCGCATTAGGGCCATCGTAGACCTGTCGAATATCTTGAGCAAGAAGAGCAGGCTTGAACTTGACACGACGCTCATCAACAGCAACTGCGTGACGAATATGGTCCGCGGTGCCGGTGACTTCCACAGGAGCAGGAGCGTTGGCTTCTGTGAAAGCAACAGAGTTGACACAATCCCACATACCAAGGAAGAAGACCTTGATGTTCTGATGGTCTTCTGCTTTCGCTGTGGCAGTTCGGCAGAAGGTCTCGCTGAAGGCCTTGACTTTCTTTACTGCGGCCTTTGTTTCCTTACTCTCTTCAACCTCGCCTCCGATGATTGAAAACTCTGGTGAAAAGCTGCTGTCATCGTGACTGTGGCCATTGACACCATTAGTGGCACCAGTGCCATTTGTCGCGGCGCTTGCCATGAGACCCGTTTCTTCAGTCGCGTCTTCGTCTTCAGTGAGAGAAGAATCTTCAGGGAGGTGATTATCGTAGTTCTTCTTAGGGTTCTTCTTCTTCGCCCTCATGCGATCATCACTTTCGCATTTAATGAAATCCTGGTAGAGCCGGTATGCGAAAGGCACCATCTCCTCGTTGCCTTTGCACAGAAGACCAACCTTGTTGATCATTCGCGCAAGGTACTTGGCAGTATAAGCACCACGACTGAAGCCAAAGATGTAGATTTTAGCATCCTGCTGTGATTAGCAATGGTGCTTGAGGTCCATTGTGGTTTCTACTTACTGGCTTGTAGTATCGCATCAAGAAGCGATATCCTGCCATGATGTGAGCATCGAATGTGGTGCCAAAACCCTGATCAATAGATTTTGAGATCTTGCTGCGGATCTCGCCAAGCTTGGATTTGTTGACTGAACTCTCGTTCACATCGTAGGTACCAATTCCAGCTGTTGGCTGTTAGTCGCGCCTCCCTAAAGGAAACCGAGCATCCTCAGAAAAGGAGCTCTCAGAAGTAGAATGGAAATATCTGTTGGGTTGAGGAAGCAACCTCAAACCATCGTGCAGACAGGAGACAGGATTGACGTACTCTGGTAGTAATGGAACTGCTTGTTGCTGTTGCGATCAAGCTTACGAAGGATTTTAACAACATTGGTATCGTCATTAGTTCCGCTGAAGGTATTTCCAGTGCCATCGAAGCAGAGAATGAGCTTGGTGTACTCATTCTCGATAAACTCCTCAGCATGGAAGCCATTGGGAGTGGTTGGCTCCGAACTGGAAGGGCTAGGGCTAAGAGCTGACGGCATCTTGAGTGATGGTTTGGACGCTGCCTGGAAGAATAGGTTAGAAAGTGGTAGGGATACAGAACTCAATCCAATGGGCTGACGCGGGTATTTATCCCAACTCCCATGCCAAATCTCACTATCACAAGCTGAACCTTCCCTCAAAAAGTCACAACACCTCCAAAACCCGAAGCTCAATAGCTCAAAATCTAGACCCCGGGCTCTCGAACTCAATTGTCTCAGCTCCGCCCGTTTAGTCCGTGCCGTGCCGTGCAGTAAGCAAATAGCTCCCTGAGCTAGTGGAATTTCAGCAAGCCACCTCCCAGCGGGGAAATCCGTCCGTGCAGCTGAAATACCAATCCCTTCAGTTATCGCTATCACAATTCCTGGGGTCTAGATCTTACATACCGTTTAGGTACGACGCATTCCGACAAAGGTGTCTCTTATCGTCAGCTGAGTTGTGAGACACACCTTTCAGCTTAGCCACAGGACTTGCGGCTGACTGAAGGGAATGTAAAGTTGACTTTTGAACCATTGGCTAGTGTCTGAAACAGTAATCTTTTATTGGCTGCACAAATTATGAGCGATATCTCATCCAATTCAATGTATCGAGGAACCCTTATCCTTCAACTTCTATCTCCAATCTAGATTTGATCATTTATGCCAGCCACCTCCACTCTTCCACAGTTATCAAACCGATATTGTTGAAAAGGGCGTCCTGTTGAATAGATTTAGCACCTCCGAACATCCAAATGTAAAGAAACATGAGAACTTACAGCGAAACCACTTCCTGTAGCCCACATGCCGACAACCCTGTTGCCCGGCTCGGGCTTCACGGAAAACCATGGTGTATCAGGGTCCTTGTCGAAAGGCCCTCCTCTGTGTGTTAGACGCATCTTCCTCCTATCGGTTTTGACCTAGACTGTGTCAGTGATGAATAACTCATAGCATCGCGTTTCTGCTTACCTTAAGGCCAACAACCAAATGCTCGGAAATTTGTACTTCAAGGCCCACAATATTCTCACCTTCATCGATTTCTATGGTTAGGCCGGACCCCGACTGTTCCCATCTCCTAGGAGCGTTACGCATCATCATCATCGGGCCTACGTCGCCGATATCCTGCGAAGACTCTTCACCATTTTCCGACTCAAAGCTGAAAGCCAAAGACGCGACGTGACACATGTCATGGATCGAGGACCAGATTGACGTTAAGCGTCGGTTATCGCCTTCTAGGCCCCAGATGCACACCTGAATAGGCACACTAGCGTCCTCCAGAAAAAGACCATTCTCAATAAGGCCATTGTGATTCCAGAACAATAATGGTTCGGGTGGGATTTGAGGAGACCACAGGTAATCGAGTCTCCAATCCTGGTCATCATGCTGTACTACTGTTCGTCGTTCAAGTATTTGCAATCTGGTAGCCTGTTTGCAGTTAGCTTAGCATGTTCGATAAATGGAAGGTATTTACTCACATCAAAGCATGCATGGAGTGTCGAAATCCCGTCATCAGATTCTAATAGTTTCCACGGGGCCTTTTTAGGATCTCCCAACGGTCCCCATCGAGTTCCATCCTCGGCAATGACCTTGTTGGCTCTAATACCCTTGACATCGAAGGTGAGCTCAAACCCCATCACGCACTGGGGATGGCCGAGCCTGACACCGACCATGTTTTCGCGATGGATGTACCCAAGATGTGCCGTTTGGCCATCCGGTGCAACGAAGGATAATCCAGAAACAAAGGAGCCGTCAATAGTCTTGACGAAAGACACGCGTACTGAGCTGAATTGAACCGATTCGGGGAAACAAAGCGATCGCTCTTGGCTAGTGGTAGGTCTGGATGATCTATGGTGTCGCGAAGCTGACATAGAATGCATGTGGTTTTGCGATTTAGTCTCTTCAACCGCCACTTCATTCGTCAGGCCGCGGCAATCCGACTCCGCCATCTGACGCAGCACGGACTGGAGCTCCTTGACAACTGTCCAGACGCGCTTGCGATTTTGTATAGCCTCATTATCTGAAGCCCAGACGTGAAGTGACAGATAGAACGCCCTCCAAGATACGGGCGGGGTAACGAACACGTCGGGAAGGTATTCGAACTCCCTTTCTTTGTAAAATCATGAAGCCCAGAAACGCTCCGATAGGCCCAGCGTAGCAAAGACGGGCGACGCAAGACGAAGAGAACGAACATCAGGCGTTGGGAGGAGTGTGATTACCGTTTCAAGAACCTCGGGGGGTAGGTAAGAGAAGACGTCTTTCTCCAAGCCAAGCGTTCGGGGATCGAGTTTGGACATGAAAACGTCTTGTTGGAGACGAGCTGTGTACTCAATAGCCTTCTTTAGAGTGGGGATGTGCAGGGGGTTCAACTCGATCACATCTTGCAACTTCCCACGTCTCGTACTTGGGCGCCCAGTGCCAACCGTCGTGGTGTATCAACCTTTGCGCTGCGCCACCATAGCTACCACCCCAGCCGATAAGTCCACACGGACCAATGGGTGTAGACATGTAGAGGTGGAGGAGATGCTTAAGGTTGACATTAGATTCCCTCCCAGGTAAACAGGCTCCAGCAAACATCATGAACATAAAAGCCCCAGTAAGCATCTCTGGCGGGCACAACTGACGTTTGGCCATCTAATTCCACGATAGAATTCTGTTCATCGGGAAATTCAGGCGGTTGGCCGTTGTTGTTGCGGTCGTCGTAGCGCTTGGATGGGTCCTGAGGGACAAGCAAGTTATGTTGCAAGTCGGGAACTCCAACACCTGAAATCTTGGGTGTATTCAATCCAAGCCCAAAGGTATAAACTAGTTGAGATTTAAACAGTTTTATGCACCGGTGACAGTAGAGGTGAACTTACTGTCGCGACATTCCTCAGCCCAGCTTCGTTTTTAGTCTTGATTGAATACATGATTACGGATGAGAATACCGCAGATGCCACAACATCTTTTCGGAGCCATGCTGGAGACACCTTGGGGGGATTATGTGTTGTTCTATTCTCGATTGACCCCTTTCTTGTATTTGTTTGTTTTTTAAGGATGAGGGGCGCGTTGCTATTTGCTTTTTTTTAACATGGTGATGAAGCGGAACTTTTGGCTATTCACTAGACTGTGGAGGAAAGAAAAGCCGATCGGCTGGGTGATGGGGAAAGTGCGACGCGGCAGTGCGTTAGCCCCAGTGGAATAGCTGCTAGTGCTAGAAGCAAGAAACCGGGCCATATGTGAGAAGGCCAACTGAACCAGTAGCAAATGATGTTTTGTCTTTTATCTAAGAGAAATTAAGGTAATTTCCAGCTTCAAATCCCATCGGTCGGTATTTTCCTATGTAACCTTGAAAAACGCAGGATATAGCGACCTCAACTCCTCAAGGCTACGGATCTGATACTGCGATGCCGGCGTTTCAGGAAGAGGAAATCCCTCCTCTACATAATGAATAGCCGTCCATCCAGCCCGTTGCGCTCCAACAACATTCTTGTGCGAATCATCTGTCCAACAAAATCAGCAAATTTTCACATCAACCAGAAATTTAACTTACCGACAAAATAACAATTTGAAACGTCAGAGACCCTAGCTTCTTCCATAGCTTTCTCATACATCGCTTTCTGCGGCTTGCACACGAAGGGTATCTTCGTATAATCACAATACGTCAACCCCTCAAATAAATCCTCCACGCCAAGCAACTTCACGACTCTCCGTCCGTGATTAACATACGCGTTCGTCAAAAGCCAAAGTCGGACCTTGGAAGTATCAATATCTTGAAGGAATTTTCGCAATTGCGGGTTGGGTTTGATGAGGTCGTCGAGTGGTAGCGCGTCATCGACTTTAGCGTTGTAGTCGAGCGCGTCGATTTGAAAGTCGCGTACGAGACCTTCAATTGCTTGGCCGTATTGTTGGTAATAGTCTTTGTGAAGACGTTCTGCCTCTTCATGAGAAAGACCTAGGTGAGTTTTGAAATAGGCGTCGATGCGAGCTGACATGAGCTCTAGGACTTTGTGATCTAACTGAGGTCAGTGACGCGGTGAGGAGTTGAGAATTGGCGTGACTTACTGCGTGAATATAAGCAATTATCAATGTCACTAAAAATTGTCAGCAAGCGTAATGGTGGAATACAGTGCACTTACAAGAACAAAACTGGCTTCTCCGAACCGCTGCCCATTGTCACAGTTGGTTTCCACACGACGTGATGCTAGAAGGAAACTGGTGGAGTCCAAATTTAGAAAGATCATGACTTGTCGACTGACAGGACAGGCAAAGATTGTCGCAGAGCCTCATACTTCCAAGACCATCGTGACATAGAATAACTCCCAGAACCAGTTTCAAAGTGCCTATTTAACTTATCACCATATTGTCATGATGTCCGACTCACTACGTATTGATGACCTGATAATCTGTCAGAAATCCATGTCGCGGTCGCGAGTTACCCTATATGCCTCACTTTGTGAGTATATAAATGGCATAAGCGCCCACTGATATTGACCGGTGTTAAATGGGGCAGTCAATCGTCAAGCGTGAGTCTATCTTCCCTATGAGAAAGGTTGGCCGGTGAAGAAATTAATGAATCAATTGCCCATCTATCATTCAACGTCGTCAACACCAGAACAGTGAACACTCCCGGACCAGCGAAAGAGGCATAGCGTGATATCAGCAAGCAATTATTCCCTATTCCCGATATCATTCTTATCAATCAAGTCGCCGATTCAACGCAGTGGCCAATTGCCCCTGCTCACAACTCCACCAGCACGTCACAGCTTCCAAGATACCGCGGCATCTTAACCTCGTTATTCCCCACTCCTTATCTCCGACAAAAAAGTGAAATCGTCATTACAAATCCGTGGATCCCATTAAATATTTTTCTTACCTAGTCACTTTTCTCTTAAATACCTACGTCAGTCAGTCATGTTTTGAAACAGCATCACCAACAATATCTTCACCATGGCTGCTCGACACGAAGACCCTGTGTCTGATGTGGAAAAGAACGCGCCACCATTAAACAATGCGCCAAACGAAGACCAAAGTCTGAGTGATCAGACCACTGAACATGGAACCCAAGAAACGATCCCAGTCACATGGGATGGCGACAAAGATCCCCTCTGTCCAAGAAGCATGTCGACACTACGAAAATGGGTCATTGTCTCAATTGCTTGTGTAGGAAGTCTATGCGTGTAAGTCAAGCCTCACTCGCCCTGCCAAGAAACTAATTGACGATCTTAGAACATGTGCCAGTTCAATCTACACAGCAACATACGAACAAATGAACGCCGAATTCAACTGCTCCCAAATCGTCGCCACCCTGGGTCTCTCAACTTTCGTCCTAGGAATTGCCCTCGGTCCAGTTCTGACAAGTCCATTGAGCGAGTATTATGGCCGTCGACCTATCTATCTCGTTTCTTGGACTATGTTTATTATCTGGACTATCCCTTCTGCTGTCGCGCAGAATATTCAAACCATGATCATCGCGCGCTTCTTCACTGGCTTTGCTGGGAGTAGTTTTCTCAGTGTCGCGGGTGGAACGGCAGGCGATGTCTTTGAAAAGGAAGATATTCAGAAACCTATGAGTTTGGTATCTCTTGCGCCATTCATTGGACCAGCTATTGGACCTTTGATTGGAGGGTTTATCAATTATCATACTAACTGGCGCTGGACGTACTATGTTATGCTCATTTGGGCGGCTATTCTCATGGTTGCGATTGTTTTCTTTGCGCCTGAGACGTTTCATCCTATTCTTCTTCGCGAGAAAGCGAGAAAACTGCGAAAAGAAACTGGCAACGATGCATACCGCGCCCCAATGGAAGAAGTCCACAAACCCATTCTCGAAACTCTCAAGATTTCCGTCTCCCGACCCTTCCAACTTCTCTTCCTCGAACCAATGTGTCTCTGTCTGGATCTCTACTCCGCCATCCTCCTCGGCATTTTGTATCTTTTCTTCGGCGCCTTTCCACTCGTCTTCCGAACGAATCACGGCATGAATCTCTGGCAGGTCGGAATGACATTCTTGGGTATCTTTGTTGGACTCATCATCGCGACTGCTACGACACCGATTTGGGCTAAACTTCGAGCGGGTTGGTTGGCGAAACAGAAGAAGGAGACGGGCAAAGCTGTTAGTGAGCCCGAGTATAGACTGCCTCCGTGTATTCTTGGTGCTTTTCTCATTCCTATTGGATTGTTTTGGTTTGCTTGGACGACTTATTCAAGCGTGCATTGGATTGTGCCCATTATTGGATCTGGAGTATTTGGATGCGGGTAAGCTACCTCCCTTCACCTTTCAGACCACAACTAACATCTTTTAGTATGCTCCTTGTTTTCACCGGTATTTTTACCTTTTTGGTCGATGCCTATCCCCAATACGCCGCCTCAGCAATGGCAGCCAACAGCTTTGCCCGTTGCTCCTTCGCCGGTAAGTCTTCTTTAACCTCCATCCTAAGCACGATATCTAACTCTCTTTCCAGCGGCATTCCCCCTCTTTGGTATTCAGATGTACAATACGCTTGGTTTCCAGTGGGCGTCTAGTCTGCTTGCCTTTTTGACGGTGGCTATGGCGCCGTTTCCTTGGCTATTCTTCAAGTATGGCAAGAAGTTGAGAGCCAAGAGCAGATTTGCTGCGGTTACTTAGGTGGAAAATTTTGGAGGATGTAATGGGAAGATAATGGGTTGGACAAAATGGCGTGTGGCTTGGGAGTTGCATTGGTTTAGCGGATATGTTCCAGAGATACCATAGACTATAAACATAGACATAGAATTCAACATAGTATTCTACACATATGCTTTGGCATGAGAGTCTGTACCAGAAAAGTTTAGGTTAAGCCTTGGCCTTACAAACCCAATGAACCAGTTGGCGCAGGCCCGAAGCTAGTTGGAAGTAACGGACACAACCCATGCTGCAGCAATAAATCGACATCAATAGTATCCTCCGCCCAAAAAGAATCCAACCCAAACTGATCCGGATACAGCATATCACCTGGCTGCTGCTCCATCATCGAACCGTCACCATTGAAGAAGCTGGCCTGTTGATTGAACCCATTCAACGCCTCAGCCAAATTCTGCGATCCAGCCTCTCCAGAAGCATTATCCTCGTTGGCGCGAGCAATACGAGACGTCACATCAACGATCGAACCAGCCGAAACCGCGGAACCTTGGCCTGTCAATCGCCGGAAGAGGTTGACGAAGAACTTCGTTATCCACAGTCCGATCGGCCACGACTTTGCCAGTTCACTTAGTGCGAGGATGCATTGTCGTGATTTGTTGCCTGCTAGTTGACGACGGATGGGGTCTTTTCGACAAATCACGAGTGTGTGGATCGAGAGCGCTCCGAAAACGGCGGGGATACTGAAGATGTTAGAAAACGAGGAAACAGAACGTGAAGGTTTCTTACATATGCATCTGGACATATCGCAATGTGCCGACAGCGATGAGATCCTCGGTCATGCGTGTGATAGTATCAGCTGCTCTACGTGCCATTATATCACCCTCGACCTGAGCTGGCGAAAGATCATGAATTGCTTTCGGTCGGAAGAGAAGGATGAAGTAATTCCTGAAGCACGTTAGATAGATACCGCCATGTGATTTCCATGCCTTACTGGTATGCCATGTGCAGTTGGGTAGCCCAGAATGCTGCCCCACGCGTCTCATCAAGTGGTGCTATTTGCATACACTTCGGCAACTGTGCCTCCCACTCTTTGAGCCTCCGTTTGAGATTTGCAACTTCATATCGTTCTGAGGCTATACGACGAGGACTGAATTCCCCGATGACAATATCCCCGACTGTTATAAGCTATTAGCTGGCGTGAATATCCGAGTGGAGGGAAAACTTACGGATTTCGGCAGCCTTCCGCATCTCGAGGAAAAAGGCTGTCTGATATTCGTTCTGAGGTGGTATGAGCGGGTCATCTATGATGTCGTCGTAGTAAAGGTCGGCCTCGGTTGGTGGCTCGATATCACAGTCCTCATCTCGGATTCTGCATGGTTTTCCCAGGCATGCAGCCGTATGTCGATCGCGAGTCTGATGATATCAGCTACCTGAAATGAAAGGTCCAGACTGTACTCACGTAAATAGACCACCATATCCGTTTCCGCAACGCCCTCTTCTCCGGACTGAGCCTAGAGGTGACTGTTCTGCAAGAAGTCAGTACTGGTCACGGACGGGTGAACAACAACTTACGAGCGGTGTAGCCCTAATGACTGAGCATAGGAAGTTGCACAGCCCAACCAGAACCACGCATCTTTCTGATCATCAGGTCCATTCCACCAGAACCCCAAAAGATGAAGCGAAGCAGCAAGTAAATCCCGATCTGTCTCATGATCAACATCATAGAGCGTCTTGGCACGAAGGTAATGGTGTTTCCGCGCGGCAACACGATCGCTGAAACCGGCATCCTTGATCAGATCTTCTTCGCAAAAGATGTAAGTGACGACAAACATGGCGTGCAAGAGAAGAGTCGAAGCTTGCCCCGCTTTGTAGCTCTGTAGGAATAGTCTTCTGTCGACGACGGGCCAAGGTGGATGCACTGTGTCGAAGAAGATGTAGATGAGTCGATCCATTATATCTTTTGACGGTAGTGTCAATGCATCTTGCAAGCGAAGCGGCTCGATTTGAGGGCGTGGTGGTGCGACTGCACGGTCGACTATCGATGCTGGAATGGGATAGTGCACCTTGACTGGTTCACTGACTCCGCCTCTTGGAGTGCAGATTAGTTCGACGATGTAGGACAGGCTACTTGAGTCGCCGAGGAAATAAGATCGGTCTTTCACTTGGCTAAGATTGGATTGGGTTTGTGGTTGAAAGCCAGGTTGAACAATTGGTTCTGGGTTTTGTGGCTGCGTAGAATATTGGGCAGCCTCATTACTTTGAGGAGTCATGACTGCAATACTCTCAACATTTGGCGTCTCATCTTGTCTAGGAGCTGGGCTTTGAGTCTGCTGCAACCGTCTCGAAGAGCGCTGCTGTTTCGACTGAACATTACTCCGTCTTGCATACCTACGAGAGCGTAAGTCTTCTATCCCCCAAAATCAATTATTCTACACACTTGCCACGTTTCGACTCAATTAATTCACATTCCGAACCTCTCGTGCGACAATGCCAACATGGCTGTCCTTCTCCAGCGTCGCATTTGACTCGTCGGGCATGACAGGCTTTGCATGCGACCCGCGCTACACGCGTACGACCAGGTGTCACGCTAGACGGTCTTGAGTCGCTCGTGTTGGTAGATTCGGTCATCGGTGTTGTTTCGCGTTATGTGTATTTCTCAGCAATTGCTGATGGTGAAGGTAAGTCGGCGATTTCGGTGTCTTGACTTCGTTGGAGTAAAACACGGGAATAAGCATTTACGTAATGCTTCCTTCCGTCATTCCGGGCGGCCTTTACTGTTTCGACTCTAGCGTTTTCTGCAACTTATCTTATCGTGCCTTATCTTATCAGGATATGAGTCTGAGAAACCTAGGGTAACTAAAACTTCACTTTATAAGTTAATGTACCTAGTTAAGAAAGTTAAATATAGCAATTATTGATCTCTGGGTGCTATCTTAGCTAACCGCTTTACTTATCTAACAATTGAGATTTGTAGTGTCAAGAGATACAGCAATAAAAAGTCATTGCGCCAATGGCTATCCGATTTATCCGCTGCTCGACTGAATCAGTGGTTAAGACTCTCCGGAAGTGCAAGTTTCACATTCACAAATGCCAGCGGCAACGCATGATTCGGTTATTATTGATCTGACAAGCGGTAAAAAAAAATAAAAATACATTCAGCTCAATGACGATATAAGAAATCTCCGACATCTCGTTAATCAATTCACGTAAGACCTGCCATTGTCCTAGTGGAAAGGTGAACCTTGCATCCGCGTCGATCACCGTAAGCTTATACCAATGAGCTGTTCCTATGTCAGCCATTGCTAGGAAACAAAGCAACCTCCACGCGTCATGATCGCGCATTGCTTCAAGAACTCCGTCACTCAGCCGTGAATTATGTATTGCTTGCTTCTTTATAGACGTCATGTCGAAATAATACGATGTTTGTTGGTCAGGGTGAGGAGTCGTATACGTCATGCAAACGTACCGTAACGCGTCAATTGAACCACTTTAACAAGAACTTAGCAGCTTCGTATTGAATATTTAAAGCTGGAGAGATCCAAGCAAAGAAAATTCAGAAAAAGACGAAATCGACTATTAAACACAGAGACTTCAACTATCACTATGACTGGCACCGATAACTCCAACCCCGGCAACTTTGCCAACCGGTATGTTCCTGGATCAGTCACCAACCTGAGACCTTTACTGACGACTCCAGACCCAAGGAGGAGGTCCGAGAGATTGCTTCCAAGGGCGGAAAGTCCAGCCACTCTGGTGGTTTCGCTAGTATGGACCCCGATAAGCAGGTTTGTCTACTATATTGTACTGATCTTTATGCAAATAACTAACATATATCAAGCGAGAAATTGCGTCTGAGGGCGGCAAGGCCTCATCTGGCTCGTTCGAACCTGGAAGTGAGAAGGCCAAGGAGGCTGGTCGCAAGGGTGGTCTCAGTTCTTAAATGTAATACTATTATGAGAGATGATAGTTGGACGGATGAAAGTGCTCTGTACCAACAAGCTATCGGAATAAATTTAGATAATCAACCAAGATATTGAACAGTTTTCTAACATTATGATTTATTAAGTGATATTAAAATCAGGTTTTCTAAAGCATGGCTTGGAATAGCCGAGCTGATGATTGTGTACCGGTAATTGATCATCAAGACCAACAGTTGCGGTCGAAAGTGCCTGCATTAGTGCTCTTGAAAATATGCTTTACACTGTGAACTTGCAGGCGTCGACTGTATTGTGAAACTGGGCCTGGCAGAACCAACTGCCAGGCCCCCTTGACCAACCCCTCATGAAAAGAGACCATCATTTCGCAATGTTGTCGTCAGCATCACGATATGCAACCAGCCTCATTTTTTTACATCACATAAAAAGTAAACACTGGTTGTAAAGATACGTAAATGGCGTCTGCGGACATTTTCTTCCGGCCATCCTGGTACTTCGAGACAAACATGGGTCAATTGCTCAGCGTGACGAGACTTGTGTTATTTGAGAACCAACAGTACGAAAGATCACGTAAACAATGACAGATTGAATTTCTTATAAACCTGATCTCCCCTCATTTGCTGTCCCCTTGATACGGTCTGCTTCAATTCAACTACCAGACTAGTCCATCATGTCGCGAAACATCTGCATCACAGCCGTCGACGGCAATACAGGGTTCCTCATCGCCGAATTAATCCTTAAACACCGCGACTTCTCCCGCAAAGTCACCAGCGTCGTCGGCCTCACCCTTCACCCGGAATCCGAGAAGGCCCAAGAACTCAAATCACTCGGCGCCAAAATTGTCCCGCACAAGCCTGGCCGTCTTCGTATCATGGCTAAGACCCTTCAAGACACTGGCTGCGACACTATCTGTCTCGTTCCCCCAACACATGAGCATAAGCTTGAGATTACTGAGGAGCTTGTCCATGCGGCCAAGAAGGCGGATGTGCCTAACGTTCTGCTGATTAGTTCGGCAGGGTGTGATTACGCTGAGAGGGGAAAGCAACCCAGGTTGAGAGAGTTTATCGACTTGGAGGCGCTTGTTATGGAAGCCAAGGGGGACCCGAATGTTTCTACTGGAACTTCGCCCTGTATTATTCGGTAAGTCTTACAATGTCCACACAAGGAACAAGAAACCAATGATCTCTAGGGCTGGCTTCTATGCTGAGAATCTTCTTCTGTACTCCAAACAGGCGAAAGAAGAAGGCATTCTTCCACTTCCCATTGGAGAAAACCACAAGTTCGCCCCAGTTGCACTTGGTGTAAGATTATCCGATACCGGATAAGGCATTCGCTGACAAAGAGACAGGACGTTGCCCAAGTTGCTGCCCATGTTTTGACTGGAAAGGGCAAACATGGATTTGATGACCGGCATCGCGGTCAGATGATGGTAGTCACTGGTAAGTCAAATCCCCCAAGAACAATACCATCACGAACAGAACTGACGATAACTACCAGGCCCAATGCTATGCGCAGGCAAGGAACTCGCTGCCGCTGCCAGCAAGGCTCTCGGAACCGAACTTCAGTTCGAAAACATTTCTCAGTGAGTTTTCTTATCACCAAGACATTGAATCATCATCCCAACCAATTTAAAGTGCCGAAGCGAAACGAGTGCTCAAATCCCAATCCGAATTGGACCCATCCGAGCAGCAGTATCTTCTCGAATATTACAGTCTTGTCAAGGAGGGCAAAACCAACTACATCTCTACCACAGCTTTCCACGATGTCACCGGCGAGCATCCCACCGAGCCAGAGAATTTCTTCAAGATTTATGAGGGCGAGATGAGACCTAAAAAGAAGGCCAAACATGAGCACAAGTGATATGAAGGAAGCATCAACTTGATAGTGATTTCATAGCTAGAATCGTCTGTGGTGTAAATTTAACAAAAGCTTGTAAAGTAGTAAATCAAGTCAAGGTACTACCACCGTGAATGTACAACTCTTACTTTCCACACAGGATATTCTTGTCTGTACAAAGAAAGTATTGAACATTGTCTCGGTGGTTGGTGTGCTCCCGGCATTTAGCGGGAAAACATTTCTCCCTGAACCGCCAAACCCGAGTTCCGAAAACCGGCTTATCGGCTCCCAAATTTCTCTGGATCTGCACTTCAAATCCGACAACCCGCCAATACCGAACAATGCGATCCAGTTTATCTTGCGAACAGTGCAGGTAAGTCAATGAACTCATCAATTCGAGAAAAAAATCTAACATATCATTAAAGAAAAGCCAAGGTGAAGTGCGTTCACCCGGGAACTGCACCCTGCTCAAGGTGTAACCGACTCGGAACATCGGGCTGCGAACTCTCGAGACCACAAGTCAGATCTGCCAAGAAAACCGCAAGAAGAATACAAAATGGATCAGCAGCTTCGACTCCGAGACCTCATCAGACATCGGTGATTTCGCACTCGTCGGCCTTCCAGAGTCCTATGACGCCCATGCCTCCAAGACAAACCGCTCCATACAATGAACTCGAGACTATGGACGAACACCTGTCGAATCTACCAATGGGTGTCATTCTGAAAGCTTTGAATATATTCACTGCCAAGTTTCCTGAATTGAGGATACTTCAGGCGTCGGCTTTTATGAAGGAGTACCAGACTGTACGGACCAAAGAGGGTAAAGCGCTTCTTGCTACGACTCTTGCTATCACGAGGAAGCAATGCTCTATCGTCACTGGGGACTGGTTAAGGAGCTTGAGAAGTAGTGAGGCTTATACAAGTTATGCTTGGAGTACATTGGCGGATGCCATTCTGCAACCGCCAAAGGTCCAAGTTGTACAGGCTTTGTTGATCCTGACGTTATACGAATGGGGTGTGCGTGAGTATCACAAAGCTTGGATGCACTGCGGTAAGTATTCCACACCCTGACATACACATTCACTAATTATCTTAGGAATGGCAATTCGTATCATGCAATCTCTTCACAGCTCCCGCATAAGTCCCCATCCCCTCGACGTCTCCCAAAGTCACGACCCAGACACCATGGCCATAGCCGTAGAATCCCGAACCTACTGGGCCTGCTTCATAATGGACTGTACCATCAACTCAGGAACATACAACCCCCGCATGCTCCCCATGTCCGAAATGCAAAAGCTCAAAGTCCCTCGACCTCTCAACTATACCGACTTCTCTTTCGGTACTTCCCTTGGCGACACATCTGGTCTTGCGGAGGGATTTGAGTCAATAGCGCTGGGATTTGATATTTACGCTCAGGCTATGTCTTTCGTGTTTAATAACGGACGTTGTGCACCTGGGATGTGTGCGCCAGAGAACTGTCCTTGGGTGCCGGGGTCGCCTTGGAATCAGTGTAGGACAAGGTTGGAGGAGTGGAGGAAGGGACAGCATGAGAGGCTTTGGTATCCGGAGCAAAGTGTTGTTGTGCATATGACGTTGGGGCATGGTGAATCATTCATTTACCTCAATATGCTCTATTATCTCAGGCAAGACCCAGTATCACTTCACAAGATCTCCGTTAATGATTTATCAGTACAATTATGCTTCACCGAGAATACTTCCCCTTCTTACCGAAAGCCGACATGACACCTCGAGGTCCCGTTGATCCTCCTCTTCTCGAAGCAGAGGCGCCGCCAGGTTGGTGGGATGAAAGCTCCAGAGAGGTCTTCAACGCAGCGGAACAGATCACCTGCTTGCTTCAAGAAGCATCAGAGTGCGGTATTCCACTTATGACACCTTTCTCTGGATTTTGCGCTTTCACAGCATGCTTCCTGAATCTTTACGTATTTAGATTTCCTAGGATGAATCTAGGCCGGAGTACTAGGGCCGAACAGCTCATGAACTGGGGACTGGAGTACCTGGAAGAGTTCCAGAATGCGTGGGAACTCGCTGGAGGCTGGGTAAGTCCAAGTCACGTATTCAAGATAACAGTTTGTGAACTAATAAGACCAGATTAAAACTATCCAAAACTCATCACTCCTGTATAAGAGAGCTACAGAAGACGAAGGTCGCTACCGCGGTCGGTCGAGAGCCGATTTCGAAGCTTTACATCAGTCAATCCATGAATATCGCATCGTTGATAGATCAGATCAGCATTTACAGCAGATCAGTCACGCCGATCGACAGAGAGAAGATGGAAGTGAAAGTTCAGTGGCTGCCCAGAATCAAGCTCTTGGTTTGGGTGAGCCTGTCGCTGTGCCGGATCCGTTCCCGAATTGGTGGTCTATGTTGCAGGAAGTCGAGTTTACAGATGTTGGGAATTTGTGGAATGGGATGCGCGAGATGTAGATGCCGAGATGGGTTGTAGGCCTCCTCTGTTCGGTCGTTGAAGTGCAAACATGCAGTCCTAGGTATCAGAATTACCACATAGACCATCGCATCAAGTATAAATAGCATGATAAAATGGACCTCGCAGCAGAAAAAGTTCACGTGATGCTGGTAGCCTCCGAAGAGGGTTAAAATTGCAGTGAAGATATCGCGGATTGGTCAGAAACAAAGTGTTTCTCGGTGTGGTTATTGGTTCAACGGTATGCCAACGCTCTTGATCCGATATAACACTAACTCACATCCGACTACACATAAGATAGGCTGACATAGACCGGATCCAGATGTGAAGTATCCGGCGTACCCACCGATCAGAAACATGATTTTGAGAAAGAGTGCAGTGCTACCTTCTTGATTTGACATTGCAAACCGCCAACATATTTAATTAAGTTCAACTTATGTCAGGCTGATAACATGTTAGTCTCACTTGAGCCACCGCCTTTGTGATTATGAAGCCAAACTTGTGACTATTCCAATATAAGAACGAAACCCACAACACAAAAGATGCCTCCCTCAACGGCTAAACGCAAACACTTGAAAAAGCCTAATTTAATCTAACCTAGCGCATAAAATATATCTCCGAACTGAATCAAAACACTTGTTTGAACCCCAATTATGAGCCAGGTCGATGAGATATATCTAAACACTGGAGACCAAACACAGATGCTACGTCGGATGATAGCCGAAACCTTCTGCATCTAAATCTGTTTTGCGTCACACAGGGAATCCCATGTTTATAAACATCGCTTACCTCCGCTGCATTGACAACCTCTAACCAACAGGTATACCAAAATCCACAGTCTTTAAACATTGACAAGGTCCTCAAACTTTGACCTCGGCTTCGGTTAACCTAACCGGTAGATTGACCGTCCCCTCTGTTCTCAGGGCTCAATGTAAAGCGGAGGCTGCAGGGGATCAAGGCGGATCCGCTGAAGATTCGGGGAGTCGGGCACTTATCAACCCTGGTCCTTGTCTTCACCGGATGACGATCTTCCGCAGGATCCGGGATCCACATCAAGTTCAAAGAGGTTCATGAAGAATTTGCATTACATTATTACATTCAGTATAGATAACAAAAGAAATCTCTCCCATATCAGACTCAAGGATCCCTTGTCTTGTACCCCCAATCGTGCACCGCAGGACCCTTTGTAACCTCGCCAAGATTCGCATCATCGAAAGCCTCGGACTGCACGCTAATCTCCTGCGCCACAACAATCCCCTTGCCGTTCCCACTACTCGTGCCAGGCAGGATATGCTCGTCGCTGGCCCAAGCAGAAGTTTGCGGCATTGTTGTGAGCGGATGTCCAGTGTTTGTATCGTTTTTCGTTCTGCGGCTGGATTTGAAGCGGCTTCCTCCTTCGTTGCTGCGTAGCTGGTGACTTTGTGATGCGGATTTTGTGCCGCGGGAGAATAATACGCTGAGACCGATGAAGTTGGCGCCTTTGCGGATTAAGGGTTGGATGATGGGTAGGTTGGTTACGATTATTGCGACGAAGGTTTCGCGGCAGGCCCATGAGCTACCTGATACTGCGCCTTCGGGACCGGCCTAGATAAATGTTAGTAAACTATAGATGGGAGGTAAAGTGGGTGCCTACAGTGAGGATGGTCACAGCTCGGATTGTGCCGGCCATCATGATGAACAGAGCGCCGCTGAATAAAAGCATGAGTGTAAGCCTGCGTCGCAAGCTGATGTTGACACCCCAAAGTAGCTGCATAATGGTTAGTGTTCCATCGCGATATTGTTGGCCACTGTACTCACTGGCAAGGGAATAGAGAGCAGGTATATATCCGTCAAGATATTGGGAATAACAACGACCAGGACATACGCCGGTGACTTTGTCGGTTGACAGATCAGTCCCGGGTCCGGCGTAACCTGCCAGAAATGGTTGAAAGGCTGACACGACAACAGAATTGTAAGAGCGACAACACCATAAGTAATTCCAAGGATGATGTATGCGACGATAACACGCATTCTCAGATGCGACAAGCCCGAGCTACAAGAGTCAGTATAAACAACCAGAGGTGGGAGAGGTTACGTACGTAAGACGACCGTAAAAAGCAGTGACGCAAAACTTAAGCGACCAAAGAATACAAGCATAAAAGGACCAGCCTATGACCTGAATCTTAGATCCCCATACTCTGTTGTAATGTTCTTCGCTATTGACGTCGATGTCGGCGCGTTGTTCGTCGGTCATGTAACTGTTCGTCAAGCCTTGGAATTTGGCGCCAACGAGATACGCTGCTATCGTTTCGGCTGTGAAGAGAAGCTATGATGGTCAGTGTTGAGTCTACGTGCACTGTTCAAGAGAACTTACACCAGTAAATGGCATCAGATAATCGTCCAATTGCCATCCCGCAAATCCAACCTGTCTCCATCTTACTCCAATGCGGACAAAGATGGTGACCAGGCCTAGAGACAGCAGGATGAACTGTTCCGCAATAGCGTCCATCTTGAACAACTCACAATCCTACAGAAAAGCAAAAAGAAAGTAAAGATGAAAGGAATCTAGATGCGACAGATTCATGGGGAATAAATACGGGTACAAGCATCAAGTTTAATTTACAGATTCGGAACTTGCCTTCTAAGAACGGGTCCATATACCGAGACATTAAGTGTGTGCTTTGACAGCGACGTTACCTTCCTTTGAGCCGCCATGAAGATCTTTTGTTTAATGCGTCGCAGAAGGCCCCTAGAAGAAACCAGTCAAGCCAGTCACTGTTGACAGGTGCTGACACTTGGGTATTACTACAGGTAAAGATCCCTGTCACCACGAGTCAACTGTCAACAGTTCCTTAGTCGTGCAGCCATGAACAGGATGTGGCGGCTCAAAATGGAGCGCAGTTCACAAGATCGGCGATGGAATAACATTTTACACGAACTTTGTGTCCCCACCGCGTATAATAGTCTCGGGGTGACACTCCATCTCCTGTAGATCTTTCTACTTCAGTATGGGATAAGATCACCTTGTGTAGATTGCGTATGCAATGTCCAGGAGAACGCGCATGACGGAGAATTAAAGACAGTGCCGCGCTGAGCGTTGGACTAATGGCTCTAAACTCTCAATGGAAATATGCTCCGGTGTTAAGACGGGGATCAGTGGGTCCTGGCAGGTTACAAGTATTTGCATTATTCAAGGACATACCCAGTTGTTATGCTACTGCGTTGCAACAATTTGATGCAATATCTGATGCATCAGTTGGTTAATGATCCTTCCGGCAGTGAGGTACCGGCAATCGGAATTATGACATGATGAGCCGAGACATGAGAAATGAGAAATACAAAAAGCACGCGTGGAAACAAAAATGATTTGCATTTAAAGATCCTTGAGTGACCATGACCAGCCTCGATGACCCCGGTCCAGGTAAGGGGCCCTTCCGCGGAACCTAAGCCACCCCTGTCCCTCAGCGGGGTTTCTTCTTGGCAGCTTAGAACGAACTCGAGTCTCAGTCAGCACAACTACCGTAGGGCGTAGACTGATCCGGTACATAATACTCGAGAATGCATCCATGTAAGAGCCCGCTTACTGAATCAATCACAAAACACAGGAGTCTGACATTTTTAACTACAAACTTCTCACTTTTTGACTCCGTACTGAAGCGGAGTAAGATCGACAGGAACCCTTGAAACTCGTCTAAGTTAATACCCGCCTTTTAACAATGTGCTGTTCTTAATCCCCGCTTACGACCAACGTACCGTATGATTGCCTCTATCAAACTGTCCTGTTGGTGCTTGATACCTTGCCTATTACAGTATGGAATAATTAGCAGACGTTACACTACGGACAAGGCGCCCTAGTCTTTGACGCCCTACCCAGCCCAGTTAATGGAGAGGGGAAACCCAAAACGACGAGCATTAATTGCGTGGGACATGTCACACTCAACTTGAGAGCTAACCTGTATTTAACTCTTCGTATGGCCCATTTCCCCTCACGATCAATTCTCTTCTCCATTACTCATTGCAGGTTCAATACGTAGTAATCTCGTCACGCCTCATAAACTGAATCGCTCAAATTCCCATCATCCAATCAATCTTCTTTTTTCTATCAGATCTGCAACATGGCTTCTTCAACTTATGACTTTATTGTCGTAGGAGGTACGTCTTTCTTTCCAGCGGCCGTCCGTTCGCTCGCCCACACTATGACTCAAAAACTCGCACTATCGAGTGATCTTCACCACTAAAACTACACAACCACTAAAAACTCACACTAACGTCTTCGTCAGGTGGCCCCGCCGGTAGTTCCGTCGCAGCAGGTCTTGCCTCAGCAAGCAAAAAGCCCAGCGTTTTGCTTCTTGAAGCAGGCGGCACAAACGCGGACCGGAACCTCCGCGTCGACGGTCAACGATGGTTGACTTTCATGAACAAGGACATGAACTGGGGCTACAAGACAACGCCTCAGGAACACGCCGATAGTCGTGAATTGGACTATTCGCGTGGTAAAGGACTCGGTGGTTCCAGTGCGATTAACTTTGGTGTTTACAGTGTTGGTGCGAGAGATGATTACGAGGAGTGGGCGAGAATTGTAGGTGATGATGCATTCGCTTGGAATAAGATCCAGAAGCGGTTCAAGAGTCTCGAGACGTTCCATGGGGCTTTACCTGAGGGTATTGATAAGAAGTATGCTGCGCCCAAGAACGAGGATCATGGAAGTCAGGGAAAGCTTCATGTTGGGTATGCGGCTGAGTGGGAGACGGATCTTCCTCCAGTACTGGACCTTTTCGAAGATGCTGGTTTCCCCTTGAACCCTGATCATAACTCTGGCAATCCTCTTGGAATGTCGGTTTTGATCAACTCGAGTTACAAGGGACGACGATCTACGGCGAATGATTTGTTGGAGCCGAAGCCTGAGAACTTGACTGTTTTGACAGATTCTTCCGTTCAAAGAGTTATTCTCGAGGGTAACAAGGCCGTTGGTGTTGAAGTCGGTGACAAGAAGTGTAAGTTCTAACCCTCTAAGACTATTGTCAACTCACAATTAACATCAACAGACTACGCTTCCAAGGAAGTCATCCTCTCAGCAGGAGCCCTCAACACCCCCAGCATCCTAATGCACTCCGGCATAGGTCCTGCATCCCAACTCTCCCAATTCAACATCCCCGTCGTCAAAGACGTCCCCCGCATCGGCCAAGGTCTTCGCGACCACATGTTCACCCCTCTAGTCTACACCCGCAAAGAAGGTGACACAGCCCGCAAGCCCTTCTACGGCGACCAAAAAGCCATGGACGAAGCACTCCAGCAATGGCGTCAGGACGGCACAGGCCCCTGGACCAAGTTTGCATGTGAACTGGGCATTGGTTGGTTTAAGCTCGATAAGCTTGTCAAGTCGGAAGAGTTCAAGGCTTTGCCGGAACAGGAGAAGGAGTATCTTATGAAGGAGACTGTGCCGCATTATGAGATTCTTACGCACTTTCCTATTCATTGGTTCATCCCTCAGTTCCCGGATTGTAACTTGAATTACTCCTGCATTCTCGTATTCTACTACAATTCGCAGAGTCAAGGTGAAGTAACACTTCAGTCCTCCGATCCCAACGTCCCTCTCAAATTCGACCCCAAATTCCTCTCCACACCCTTCGACCGCCGCGCAGCCATCGAATCTCTCCGCGATGCGTTCCGTCTAGTCAAGCACGAAAACTACGTCAAGAACAACGTCGACACCATGGTCGGACCAGTGGGTGATTCCGACGAAGAGCTTCTTGCGCATTGGCGAGCTACTATTTCATCCAGCTGGCATATGTGCGGTACTACTAAGATGGGAAAGAAGGATGATCCTGAGGCTGTGGTTGATAATGACTTCAAGGTCATTGGCTTTGAGGGTCTGCGTGTGGCGGATATGGGTGTTGTGCCTGTTTTGGCTAGTTGTCATATTCAGTCTGTTGCTTATGTGACGGGTATGACTGCGGCGGAGAAGTTGATTGCTGAGTATGATCTTTGAGGTATGAGTTAGACAGCATAGCGTAGATTGTTTGTAGCTAGAATGTTATACACTTTTCAATACTAGCATATCTGATCCTGTATAACGAGTGGTACTAGAGATCTGCTATCAGTAAAGACTGGCCACTATTCAGTGCCATATTTCCTCTTCTCCACTCGCCTCAGTCTCTCCGTGTCAATAACACCATCTCCCTCCATACTCTCCTGAATATCCTTCATAAACCCTTCAAGATGCTTCCAGCTCGCAAACGCAGGATCAAAATGAATTTCAATCTCAATCTCTGGCCACGCTTCCCTCAGTTCCAAAAAATACTCCTTCCACCTCAGAGCAACAAGAACCTTAAACCCCTCAAAAAACTTGAATTCGATGACCTTAATATTCGGCAGTTCAGGTCGTAGCGAAATCAACTCATCGATGAGTTTCTTGGCTAGCGGCTCGGGATTATCGAATCCGCAGAATTTCTGGATCCAGTCGTCGGCTGACGTTCTGTCATTGATGTTTATGTAGAGGGGCGGGGAGTAGCTAGTGGCAACGAAGCGTGATGTTGCGATCATGAGTCTGTTTGAGCGCTGTTTCATGAGTCGTGAGCATTGGCGGACGATTGGTGCGAATTTCGTCTCTTTGAGTTCGTATTCGCTTGGGCTGAGCACGGGGATGATCATGATGTGATCTTTGTAGAGAAGATGTTGAACGTCTTTGGAGATGGCTTCGTTGAGGAACAGAAGAGGGGCATTGTTGGGGTTGTAAGCTGTTTTGAAGGCTGTGACGTCTGTGCCTCGGATTTCCGGGGTAGAGTATGCATATATCATGTCCCGGACTTCCCTAGGGAAGCCCGAGAATGGATTGTTGGTTTCCATTGTGAATTTTGGTTGAATTGAGGTATAAATTGAAGTGGAGTAGCCTGAAGTCTTGATATACCCCGGACCACTGGATGATCTGATATGTGCTAAACGTCTGCCTAGAATAACATCACTGGTTCCGAGGACGAACAAGCCAATCAATAAGCTCGTTCGGTCATTTAACCCAGATTATGTGTTTTCACTGCAGTTTTAACCCCTCATGAAGGGTTGTGGTCTTCGCATGATTTCTCATGCTTATTAGAAGTTGCAATTGTGGCTTGCTGCACTGCAATTTTAACCCGTCCCCAGGATGTTTCACTCTGCTTCAGCCGCGTTGACAAAGACAGCTTACAAGAGGCGAATGACTTTTATGAGGTGAGAACATATAAATACAGACAAACAAATATACCCCTCACGCTGCAACAGTGACCTTGGCGCTGAAAGGATAATCTATATATCCAGTAGAGTCACTTGTATAGTAAGTGTTTCTCTCACCCCTGTTAAGATCCAATCCATGCTGTAACTTCAGCACCAAATCAGGGTTTGCCACGAAATCTCTCCCAAACATGACCATTATTTCCTTCTCCGGATGTTCCACGTCGACCAACCCTCTCGCACCGTGTAATTTGTACCCTCCAGCAATAAGCAATGGTCCCGTCCAGAGATCATAAGCAAAGTCAAGCTTTTCCTGCCCGTTGTTCAGATCGTCCGCGCTACCGCAGATACGCGACTCGACCAGATGGAGATATGCGAGATTGAGATTCGTTGCTTTGTTGATGATGTCTTTGAATTGGGGAATCGGGTCTTTCATGCGCATGCCTTGGAAGGTACTCCATGGACTGAGACGAATGCCGACACGCTCGGGGCCAATGGCTGCGACCACGCCTTTCATGATATCGCTGACCATGCGTGATCTGTTTTCGATGCTTCCGCCGAACTCATCATCTCGATGGTTGCTGACATCCTGAAGGAATTGGTCGAGAAGATATCCATTTGCACCATGGATTTCAACCCCGTCGAACCCAGCTGCCACTGCGTTCTTTGCAGCAGTAACAAAAGCATCGATCATCTCATTGATCTCTGGCAGAGTCATAGGTCTAGGCTGGGCGCCTCCCTCAAATGGGAGTTCGCTCGGCGCAATGATATCAATTCCCTCCTCTTTAGCAACTTCAACAGTAGCAGCTCGACCCATGGCGAAGAGCTGTACAAAGATATAGCTGCCTTTGCTATGTACCTCATCGGTGATGGCCTTCCAGGCATGAACTTGCTCCTGGTTCCAGATTCCAGGAGTTCTGGCAAAGCCACCGCCTGCAGCAGGCGATACAAGAGTGCCTTCGGTTATTATCAGAGTTCCGGGTACGGATGCACGTTGACTGTAGTACTCCTTCATCAGGGCGTTGGGGATACGATCCACGGTTGCTCGGAGGCGAGTCATGGGAGCCATGCCGATGCGATGTTGGACTTGGATGTTACCAATCTTCATTGGCTGGAAAAGGCGTGAATCTGTCATATTGAAATTGTATTTGGGTGTCAGTGATGGAGAAATAATTCTGTTGTTCAGGTAATGATAACAGTGATGGTTGTGATTGCGACGAGACTTTTCCAATGTCCCATCCCGACTCTTTATACTCGAAGCTTGATGACAAACATGACCTGCTATTGTGATGATTAGAAATGCAGCGAACACTAGGCTCATCCATCGTGAGTTTGCAATTAATTGCGTTTGTGCATGATGCTATCTTCTACATCCAGTAATGAGATACTTCCCAATAAGGAAATGATATTTTTCCTATCTGGGACTAGTCTAGCTGATCCTGCGGTCGCGCGCTTACGGAAAAAGCCGAAGTTGTGATTTCTCAGCGGAACCCTTGGTGAGATTATGGGCTGGCGTCATCTTACCAGTTCAACATCTTACCGATTCCTTTATTGAAGCTGTTTTAAATACATATCACATGACTGTGAAGTCGAAGACATACTCTTCCCCTGCAAAAGTGAGTCTGATACCGAAAATGATAATCACTTTTACGAGAGTCGATGAGTTCTGACTTTCTAGTGGCGCATTTCCAATTCATAACTGTCCAAGACCCTAACGATAATGACAAGGCTGCCAAACGCTTGGCCCGTTCGCATGCGGTCAAACAAGCGTTGCAGAATAAACGAAAGCTTCAGAAAGCATCTATGCAGAACTTTTGTATACAGGATGGGAAGGTGAACCCAAAACGCAAGAGAATACATGACGTTTCGCGTCTCGGCGCGGGTACACTTGATCCTTTCGATAGCCTTCCAATCAAAGGCTCAAGATTACAACATCTGCTCAACAATCGTAAGCATTTCTCTTCACAGGACCCAACGTAAACTGACATCCTCACTAGACCAAGCCCGACAGGCTCCGGAGCCAGTCTTTAGTATTTCTCAAGACCTCGACTTCCAGAACTTCCACTCCGTCTTTCGAGCTGGCCTCGTCGACCTTGCCTTGATGAATGCAGTCATGCTTTCATTAGCTTTTGCAGCTAGTGGTGGTGTTTTAAATAATGAGTCCCTTGTCTATCGAGGCCAGGCTATTTATCATATCCGCGAAACGATGAACAAAACTGTCTCAGAATCGACTATCGGTGCGATATTACTTCTTGTTGGCGTTGAGGTAAGAGTACTCAGATTTAGTATGAACTGTACTCATGTCATACCAGACCAGACTTGGAACGACGTCTCAGGTTCAGCTGCATATGGGAGCTGTTCAGCTTTTACTCACAGCCTGTCAGAAGTCAGGTACCCGTTTAACCGAGGGGATCAAACGCGCGATATTCTGGTAAGCACTTTAGTATCATCCACATCCTGATCTAACGCTCCAGAGGCAAGACTTGAACTCTTCTATCTTGGTTGGTTCGAAGCGCATCGTCGACCATACGAGCTTCAATGAGCTTGAGTGGAAAAGAGAGTCTGTATCTCGGGATCTTTTCCAGCTACCGCATGGTCTCCAAATACGTTCTCATCTGTTCAGCGACGAGTTTGTTGAAGTGCTTGAGGACATTTACGCTCTTGAGCGGATTCGCGACGATTATCGACCTGCTGACTGTGTTGTTTCGGGGCTATTTATCAACCGCCATATAGCGTCTATACAATCGCGCTTAGAAGCCCTTCCAAAGCTGACACCAATAATGAGGTGTTGTTATTTCGGGGCGTATCTATGTTCAGTCATGCTTTGCTGTACGGTATGGTGTGCTTTGGTAATTCCTGTGAGTTTCTGATAGAATTCTTTGTAGTACATCCGCTGATTGTTCAGGCCAATATTTCTTCCAAGTTACTCTTCGAGCTTCAACGCGCCTATGGTGATCCAATGTGGGATGAGCATACAGATCTACTCTTGTGGCTTGTCTACATGGGTGGTGCGTTCGCCCCGACGGGACCTGTAAGTTCGGGCTACATTGCACTCCTGCAATCCGAGAGATTTGGCGATTCGAAGACATGGATGCAAACATACGAGATACTTAGGGATTTTATTTGGTCAGATGTTGCGTTCAGGACTGAAGTTCGGAAACTCTGGGAAGAGGCTTATCCGGAAGCAGATAGAAAGGAGAATGATTCTTGACATGGAAATACGAGATAGACCGTAAGACAATAGAGGGCATCCCGGATAGAGCCCTATGACCTTCCATGTTTCTAATCCGTTTTGAATTTATATGGCGAACTCTATCAAACAAATAGCAACCAACTCAAACATCCATTGGCAATCTCGATTTCTCAAATCCTATCATCAAATGACACCATGTACGTCACCCTCAAACTTCCCATCGTGCCATATACCACGAAAGATCCTGAACTGTCCACCCTTTCTCGTTATCCTTCCCGCGATGATCCTTCTGAAATTCGACACAGGCTCGCTCAGTCGCACCCAAGAGGGCAGGAGGCCCAGAGCTATACACCCAGCCTGAACCACCAGTCCGACGTCCAGAAAGAGCCTGTCGAAGCGTTTGTCCAGCATCCAGCCTTCCACTTTCCGAACTGACGTGAGCGGTCACCGTAAGATCAGAGACCGTTTTGGCTACCTGCTCGAGATTCTGCCACTCTGCTAACCTTGCAGTCTCCCGATGCCTGACAGTCCAGACAAGGTCGAACCGAGTTTTGGCAGGTCGCGAGTCGAGCCACCAGTGGGCAAGACTCAATGCGCCTGTAATACCGGATCCTCCAACGATGCAGACGATGTGGGAAGCAGAAGCAAAGTTTGCGTCGGACACAGGGTACGGCCCTTCGACTCGAGCATCTAATCGTAGAGTAGCCCTAGGTCGTTGAACAAGAGCCCTCAACTTCCATGTCCACTCCTTCTCCTTAACTTCCGGCTGAATAAGGAATACAGGACCACCATTGTTCGTAGGGTGCGCCACCGCTGTGAAAGCATGTGTCTGAACTTTGCTGACAGAAGGGAAGTTGAGGTAATAGTAGAGAAGAGGCGGCCCAGAAATTGCTTTGTTGGGCAACAAAGAAACTCTAAGCCAGCCATTCTCCGCAATCTCAAGTACAGCGGGCGTTTTACTAGCCAGCCCTCTAGCCTCGCCAAAGAAAAACCGTCTGATCCAGTCCGCAACCCAGAGAAGCAAGCCTGGGAGTAGTAGATAAAAGTTGGTGCTGGCGTGAAGACATGAAGCAACGATGGTCAATGTACCGAGTATGACATGGCTGAAGTAGAAGAGGTTGTAGTGGCGTCTGCGGATCCACGGCAATGAAGTGACGAGAATAATAAGAACGGGTAGAATCGCGGCGATTCCAACGTAGTAGGTGAGTGAAAACCATCCACCTAGTTGTTTGCTTTCATTGACTGTCAAAGCAGGATTTCCAATTGCGAAGGCCTCATGGCGGGCTTTGTCGTCGTTTCTGCTGGAGTCGTTGGCGTGTAGCTAAGACCTATCAGTATATAGACTATGGGCAGATGACCTGAGCATACCATATACGCGACACCGTGGACAATAACGCTTAGTGAGAACAAGTAAGACACTGCCTTGTGAGCAAAGAGCAGTGTGCTCTGGTGCAGGTAGAACGCTTGCCCAACAAGACTATTTCTCGAAACAGGAATAAGCAAAAGTCCAAGAAGAATATCAGCATAGTGTCCCGTAACACCAGTGATGGTAAGTTGAAGTTTCGCAGAAGCCCAATTAAGAGGATCAGTCTTATAACCCCATAGCTCATCCTGGGCAGGTAACCAGTATATGGTAGAGCATATTGTAACTGCCAGGATAGCAAGAGAAGTAAGGAGACCACCGAGGGTGACTCGTTTTCCGATGAGGGGGAGTTCATGGGCAATGTGGGTGTTGGAAAGCTGCTGAGTGGTTGTGTGAAGGAGAAGAAGACCAATGAGTGTCGCGAGGAAGGCGTAGTAGACGGTTATGTGGACTCTTGTTTCGAAAGTGAAGGGTCCTTCGGAGCAAAAGGTTGAGTAGCAGTCAACATTAATTAAAGCAATGCTTATACCTGCTGAGATGGCGAGGGTGAATGTCAAAGCTGCGAGAGCGAGTAGTTGAGTCATGTTGAAAGAGACGGAATAGTGGGCTTGATGAAGATGTAATTCAGAATGCTATTCCAGTCTTCTAGATGGCTATTATATATATCCCATCCTTACAAATATATCTTCTCGGTAACGGAGTCCATTCCATCTCGGCACTAAGATGGCTATGCTAGTATAATAAGCTTAAAGTTTAACTAAGCCCTGCTCATTAATTACGTGTCCGACAAGTGAACAAATATATTTACTGTTCGTAATGGCAGAATCTTTCTGTCGCTCTGTAACCAGGAAGCTCATCCTGATACCATCGGCAGCATTAAATACCGACGCCGGCCGGGACGTGATAGGGCAGTGCATGAATGCCACTCTGTGATTTGTCGAGCTTGCTGACGGGATCTGCAAACTAGCGTTGTTCTTCGACCGAAATCTCACGGCCGAAACTCCACGACCGATGACCGAGACCGACGGTCAGCCTTTGCGATCAATACCAAGGATGGAGTCTTACCTTAGGAGCTAATGGACGAAAAATAATGGATTCCGTCACTGCTTTAATGCAAATGCTAAGGCCCGTCTAGGATCTTTCTTGATTCATACCCAAGCATCATTCCTCATTCAACAGTCACTGCAATGGATTGTAGCAATCCTGTAAAGGCAGTGAGCGACCTTGATCCAACAGTACGACCATTGATCTTTGACAATCGATGTATGAAACGGCTTTATTATCCTCAAAGCCAGATACACGTGACAAGTCTTCCATCGGAGAAACGAACAGATGTCTTACCCCGATGCATGTCAACTTCCCCGCGGGAAACGATGGGTTAACCTTATCCATGCAACGTTAACCTCCAAGGAGCTAAAATCCTTTCAGTGACGTACGAAACAAAACGACCTACCGAAAAGAGTTTATCTGTATCCTTGTATAACTGCAACTCTATCAAAAGTGCCCAGATACCATTAAGCGGGGAACCCTGCTTCAGTCGAATTGTCGTACCGATCAACGTTGCGGAGGATGAATCCGATGGTCGGGTTGAGTGACCGACATAGAATTACAAGTATAAAGGTGCACATGTTTCTCCTTTGTTGTTATGCTGTGGTGGTAAGCTGTCGTGTTCAGAAACCTCTCACCATGTCTTTGTCCTCAGCAAGCACCTTCAGCGCTTCCCTGGGCCTGTTCGCCTTGGGCGACTCGTTCAACGTCTCGATGACAGACCATGTCATACGCACCGAAGCAGATCTTGGTGAACTCAATGAGTTTTACAACATAGACTTTGCAGCCCGTCGTTTTGACGCTCTACAAACCTACCATAAAAGTGAACAGGGCCTCCTCGATGACATTGACTTTGATGGTCTTGATCAAGAAGGCAAAGTGGATTATATCATGCTGAACACATATCATACACGCCAGCTGAATAATCTTGATCTGCAAAAGTCTTCCAAGGAGGGTTATTTACCGCTTCTGCCTTTTGCGGAGGATCTTGTTGGTATGCTCGAGGCGAGGCAGGACGTTGAGCCTATGAGAGCAAAAGAGACGGCTGGTCTTTTGAACAATATCACAAAGAGTATCACTGCTGTGCAAACAAAAGTCAAAGATGGAGGATTCGACGTCACAGAGACAACCGGATATCTTGCCACAAAGGCTATAACCAATCTTCTCGAGAACTTGGAAGAGTGGTTCACCTTCTACTCGACCTACGATCCCCTCTTCGACTTCTGGGTTACAACACCCTGGCAAGCCGCCAATTCCTCCCTAAGCAACTATCTCACCACCGTGCAAACCGAACTCGCAGGTATGAACCAAGACGGTCAAGACGTTATCATCGGCGAACCCATCGGCCGCAAAGGCTTGGAGGTTGAACTTGAAGCTGAGATGATCCCTTACACACCAGAAGAGCTCATCGAGATTGGCAATCAGGAATTTGAATGGTGTGAGAAAGAAATGATCAAACAATCTGAAGCTTTGGGCTATGGAAAAGAATGGAAGAAGGCGCTGGAGCATGTCAAGAACGATTACGTCGATCCTGGAAAACAGACGGAATATGTACGAAGCTTGGTCGTTGAGGGAAGTAACTTTGTCACAGAGCGTGATCTCGTTACTGTACCTCCACTATCAAACTCTACATGGCGAATGATTATGATCGACGCAGAACGACAAAAGGTTTCACCATTTTTCCTCGGTGGACCAACGATTCAAGTTTCATACCCCGTTACATCCATGGAGCATGACTTGAAACTCATGGTCATGCGAGGAAATAATAAGCATTTCGCCAAAGCAACTGCTTTCCACGAAATGTTTCCTGGACACAGATTACAGCTTTACATGGCAGATCGCTATAACTCTCATCGTAAGCGCATCTTCGATACACCCTTCTTCGTAGAAGGATGGGCTCTATACTGGGAATTTCTCTTCTACGACCGAGACGATTTTCACCATTCTCCTGAGAACCGGATCGGGGCACTGTGGTGGCGCATGCATCGCTGTCTCCGAATCATCTTCTCACTCAAGTTCCACTTGGGAGAGATGACAGCTCAAGAAGCGGTCGATCTTCTCGTTGACAGAATCAATCATGAGAGGAGTAATGCGGAAGGTGAAGTCCGTCGGTCTGTGGAGGGGAGTTATTCGCCTCTGTATCAAGCGGGATATATGCTTGGTGCCCTGCAGCTTTGGAAGTTACGTGAGATGGCTGTTGATGGGGGGAAGATGAGCGAGAAAGAGTATCATGATGCTATTCTCAGGACGGGTGGGTTGCCGATTGAGATGGTCAAGGCTTTGATCCTTGATGAGGAACTTGAGAAGGACTTTAAGGCGGAGTGGAAGTTTTATGACTTTAACTAAACGCATCTAAGGCTTAGATTACGGAATTCGAGGAAGCATAGACTTCAGAAATCTTGAGAAGCAAACACAGTATTGACCTAGATAACTAATTAAGGATGATACCTTCCCACTTAAAAAGGAGCTTGAAGTATCGACATCCAAGATACAAGAAGACCAGGACAAGAGAGAACCAATATTCACGATGCCTATGACCCAAGGAAAGCTCATTTCTCAGATGAACCTCCGGCCGACCCAGTCTGGTCTGAGCTGGGCCCTTTACCTTTATACGACAGCCTCTTGCTGCTAAATGAGCTGGCACCAGTGGCAGTTGACCGAGCCGTCTTTGAAAAGACGCTTGCAGCTCCTTCTGACCGATTCCCAATACTACTGAGTAACCTGGGCACTATTGGCAGCCCCATCTCGAAGTCCATCCCGCGCAGCCTCCTGTCGAAATTCTTGATCCATAGGCTGCAAGAATCCGGTGCCCTGGTCCATACCAGTCATAAAATGAGCAAGTCCGACGCTACCGCAAAGAGCTGTATACGCTATACAACGCCAGTGAATCTTAACCGCGGACTTGAGCTTTTGTGCTTCTTCTCTTGTCCTGAACAGGCGGACAAGATCACCTGATTTCGACGTCGTAATGGTCTCAGGAAAACCATCTGGTGGGGGACTACCCAAGGCAATAAAAGCATTGAACTCTGTTGCAATGGTTCTCATCTCGTCCACGGTGGTTACTTGGTTGAATCGTGGCGTCAATCGAGGCATCCAATAGAACCGCAAAACGACATGAACATTTTCGTCATCGTGATCGTCATCGTGATCATCATCGTGTGGGCTGGGTTTCTGGATCTCCTCAATCGCCTCAAACTTGAACACACAGAGACCCTGGACAAGACATGCATACAGATCCTGGTCCACGAGCATCATATTCCAGGCCTTGTGCGTTTTACCGAGTTCGGTTGCGCTAAGGATATCATCCATAATGTTAACATCGGCTACATCCAGGCTTGAATCCGCTAGGTTGCCCGTGGCATCATTGTGGTCCTTGGTATCATTCCAAGTACGCGGGACAAACCAGAAGACTACAGGGTCACGGTTCCCTGTTACTGCACAGACGTCCTTATCGCGTTTTCGACACTTGGCGCTCTCCACCACAGGGTCAGAGAGATCTTGGAGATCTGCTTTGCTCTCAAATCGTTTTTCGTACCACATCGACTGCTTGAGTGCGGCCCAGTCTGCTTCGCGAATAAATTCAAAGGTAAAGGCTGGCGCCCAGAGCGGCGGTCGATACAAGGCGTGTTGCCAGGAGGCATTTGCGAGATTATCGGGGTTTAGGTGAAGCATATCTATGTCATGGTTAGCTGTAGTGCCCGGCAACAGTTGAATTTCAGATGTTCTTACAATGCTTGCAAAATGGGGAGGCCTTCACCAATCGCTCTTTCAGGTCTCGAGGCTGCCAATTCTCTGTTGACAGCAGACCGTCGGTGTGGTCGAATTCTCTCATGTCTACAAGCAGAATCAGGGCGACCTGTTCAACGCGCATGATAAATTCACGACCATAGGTCTGTATCTCAGTTGACAGCTCGGTAGTTACAGTCAATCGGGGGCCGAGTTCATGCTCAGTCAGACTGGGGAGTGGATGGGGAATCTCTGAGGCCTTGGGGCGGAGCGACAGGGACTGCTCGGAAGACGCCATGTTGTCGTGTGTAAAAACAAAAAAGATAAGAGCAAAAGTAGAATGCAATGTGTTGTTGGTTGCTCAGTGCTTTTGACTGGACTTGGGATTAATATGACAATTTGGTGGCGGGAAAAGGTGCGCCTTCCAGAGTATAATAGAAAGGTTCATCTGTGGTAAAGTTACTTTGGTAAAGCACCTTAAATCTAGGTTGCCAACAAGGGCGAACAAAGGTCGATTTAAATGTGTGAAAGATAACAAGAACAAAGTTTGCTGCGATGTGGTTGGCTCAAACACTGTTCAGCGTTGCCTAGGCCTCTAGTTCAACAAACGTGTTCCGGTGTGTTGGCCTGATAACCAAGGAAAGAAGAAAGAAACGACATTATTTCTGCGTATTGCGTTACTACCTGTTGAAATAGTACTACCGCATAATCAGGTTTGTTACTATCAAGTAGAGGCGATTGCACTGAACGAACATTGCATCTTGATTGACTCTGGCGTCTGGGGCCTGGTCTAAGCTGGCATAGAGTGACTAATTATTCCGTATCTTATGTTATCAACAAGGTTCAATATCTCTCTGTACTATCCTACAGAAATTAACATCTGGTCTTTACCTTCCATCCTACTTTCAAGACTCTTGCGACAACTAGCAACACCGCGGCCAAGGTACTCGATAGTGCCGCCCACACATGTGCGCCCGCAAGACTCTTCGACTGAAGTAAACCTCCAATAGGCGGACCCGATAGACCAGCAAAGGAAATGAGACTAAAGCACATTCCCATTCTGGTGCCAATAGTATCAAGTCTCTTCGTGATACTGGCAACACCAGTTGGCATAAGACTCTGAAACGCTCCCGATGCTATACCGTAGAAGATGGAGAAAAGATAAACTCCCGTCTCGTTGTGTACGGCAAGCCATGTATACGCCACGATAGCTACACATAAACCTGCTGGAGCAATGGTGTTCAGTGGACCAATCCGATCTGCAAGAAAAGGAATCAGGACTCGAGTTGGAAGGCCAACGG
The DNA here is from genome assembly GCA_004367495.1 of Fusarium scirpi. Taxonomy (NCBI): domain Eukaryota; kingdom Fungi; phylum Ascomycota; class Sordariomycetes; order Hypocreales; family Nectriaceae; genus Fusarium; species Fusarium scirpi. Next base: position 136,130 of record QHHJ01000047.1, read on the forward strand.
CGTTGATGATAGTCGTAAGAATCGATGAGTCCGCAAAGGACATGCCGACTTCTTCTTGTCCAAACGAAGCAAGCTATCCGATTAGCATATCCTCTCAGTCAAGAGTTGGGAATACTCACATAGTAGAAGGTGTAGTAAACAGACCACACGAAGAAAAACAACCCACTAACATACGAGACGTACAAAACATCCTTGAACGCACTCCAATCAATAATCGGTCCCGTCTGTCTTGGTGGAAGTCTCGGTCTCATGAAAACAGCCACAAGCGCAAAACCAGCGAGGTTGATAAATCCCAACACCCTTGATGTCCAAGAGAAGCCAATCTCTGGAAGTAGAGTTCGCACAACAAGAGGGTAGACTGTGCCTCCAAGTGAATTTCCAGTGGTAACAAGACCAATGGCGATACCTCTTCTCTTCTCAAAATAAGTAGCAACAAGCGCCAAACTCGGCGCAAAGATGATGCCACCTCCAATACCAGTCACAACACCTTGCGTAATCATAAGATGCCAATAAGAAGTCGATAAACTCATCATGAAAATGCCCAACAGCTGCAACGTAGACCCTACCAGAAAGGTCGGAATCCAAAAGCCCGCATCTAACAATCTTCCAGAGAACGCACTACCAAAGAAAGTAAACCATACTTGAATCGACCCAATCCAGGAGATCTGGAAGGGTGTCTGTGGGAGTATGGAGGTATAGTGTGCTTGGAAACTGCCAAATGAGTTTACGTAGCCCCATGTTGCAAAGATGACGATCCAACCCATGGCTACTTGGGTCCAGGCGTGAAGACCTCCGTCGGGTGGTGGAGGGATCGTGTTGGGGAGGAAAGATGCACCTGCTGAAGCTATGATTTCAAGATCTTGCATTTCTGAGCGCGTTCCTTGACGGCGAAGCGTGCTGTATTTTGTCAGTATGACATCCGTAAAAGGCATTGAGAACTTACGCGATTGGCTCCAGAGTCGGGCCATCATGTTCTTCAATTTTCACGGCCATTATCACAGGTATCCAGTCGTTCAATTGGGAACAAAATGGACCGTATTGAGTTTGTTTAAATAAAAAGACGGTAAAATTCGGATCATGTTATCTTTACAAATTACGACGTGACCGATACCGCTTCTTCTACTTATAAACGACCGGGAATAAGACAAGGTACCCGCTGAAAATTTCTCGTTAAATCTCGGTTCGGGTGACATTCGCCCGATCATGTAAGTGGATGATCGTGAAGATAAGCGTCTTGTTTAGTGGGGACAAGATAAAGAAGGACTACTTCGACTTCATCATTGCCGGGTAGGATGAGTGGATCATTATCTAACGTATCTCTGGCACTTTCTCAACCTGAACTGGTTGAAGTGTTAGAGACGTAAAACCTAAGAGATGAAATACTTTAGGAAACTGTCACGAGCCTCGCGGGTGTCATGCGCAATCTCAACGGAATGACCACTTAGAATCTCGTTGGCATCTTGATAGAAAAGCTTGAAAGCGCCGTCCCCTGTTGCCGGGAGTCGGGGTGGGAATTGGTCGGTTTCGGCGTCATCCAAGCATTGGAAGAGGCATCTCACCGAGTCGTTTGGCCCGCCATCGAGGGTGGCCGGAGTGAAGCGGTCCGTCTGGGGAGGGGGAGAGCAACATGGCAGCCAGTAGAACACTATCGTAGAGTACCACTTGTTCCCATCTTGTCGTTGGGAGCCTTTTAAGAACCTGAAACCCAGGAACCCCATATCCAGCCAGGAGTGCAGCTGCACATTCAGACCTAAAAGGTTCCAAAGGTACTCAAATCCTCCCAGCGTGGAAGCGAAAGGTATCCACGTGTCGAAGAACGACTCGCCAAACGCGTAGAGCGTCACAATAAAGCAGTTCTTGGTCTTGATAACAGCTTCGGGGGTCTTGGTGGCGGCGAAGGAAAACAAATGTGACATTTCTTGGTTTGGTGTCTTTTGCCAAACGCACTTGTCACCATCTCGGTTACGTGCGTCATCCCGTGCTTTTTCGTTTCGCTTTGCTTCGAACTTCGGATTCATTCTCGGCGGTTTGGGTTTGCTTCTCGATCCTCGTGCTTCCTCTGCTTCTTCAAGCTCCCGCTGCAGTTGTTCTTTCATTGCATGTACTGCTGCCAGTTCCAGGTCTTCCAATTTCCTCTTCAAGTGGCTAATGGGTTCGACTGTCGGAGGGCTCTTCAAGAACAATGCATTGAAAGCTCGTTGATAATAAAATCCTTCGATCGCCTGATTCTTCGTCAAGTCCTTCCGGTCGAAATAACGTGGGTTGGTCGCAATAGACATTGCATCCTCGTGCGTAAGGATGTAACCGGACGACCAGCACATGTTTGAGACCGCTACGGCCACCGCATGACAACGATCTTTGGTGTATCTGGGGCTGGTGGGATCGTCTTCCGAGGCGGCTTCCTTCGAGGGGTCGAAATCTACCAAAAGCTTGGGGCGTTCTGGCCACGGCCATGACAAGCTAGGGCCGTCTACCAAGGATGAAAGCTTGGGCTGACGATGTGATGCAGAAGACGTCATTCTTGATGGTTGACGACCGAATCACTGATGGTGTAGGATCAGTTATTAAGTAGAAAGGAAAGAGCCGAATTACTGATGGTGTAGGACAGTGATTCAGTTGGAGGGAACAAACGGCCGAATCACTGATGGAGGTTCAGCGATTCAGCCTGTCGCTTGACAGGATGATTGCAGACGGGATCGATGGAACACTTCAAGCATCACCTTGCAGCAGTTAGTCCAAAAAACCATCGGAAATTCATCAAATCCCCCCGTTGAAGTATCACAAGAATTAATTAACAAAAGCATAAGAAAATTGTTTAGTTAGCTTTGCAAGCTTAGACTAGCATTTAGGTTGCTTTTGTCTGGCTGCCTAAGCCTTAGAGAACAATTGTTCTGTTACCTGCCTGCCTACTTCTTCTTTCCAGCCAATTGCGTATGTAAATCTCTTGTTGTCGCGAGGGAAGTTCATCAGCCCCAGTCGCAGATAACCCACTTTGGCGATTCACAGGTCGTGATATCATGCCCCTCATGTGCCAAGTAAATGAAGCGTGACTGTTGAGTGCAGAGGGCGACTGTACCTATCCGTCGGTGAAGAGAGCCAAGATAGACAACGGTAAGCCTTTGGAAAATCGAGACCCAGATGCTTGAGATTGGCGTTTCTGGATCGCTCAAATGAAGTTTGGTTATAGAAGTTTACGCGTCCATCGTCAACGCTGTACTGTGTCGTACAACCCGAATCGATTCATGCGGTTGGAATAATGACAGTTACGGTACTGCTCAAGTTACACATTTGAAGCATTGTGACACCAATGCTCGCACAGCAGAATACAATCCTACGTCGCCAAAGCGTAGACCTTCTCTTAGACCCGCTCTTAGGCTCCACTGCATGTGTTCTACATGGATCCAAGCTGGCTGCTTATAGTAACACAGAGAAGCAATGCCATATTCAGGCACGATCTCGGCGCCGTCTAAAGTGTCAACTACATCCTGATGCACTATGTGGAAATGTAACGTTGTGTTGGCATTGCGTCTTCGAGGATGAAAACACCAGAGCTCTTGCATAGACAGACATGACTTGCGTTGGCACAGATGCTGGCGTCGAACTGCGTGTTGGGATATGAAGTAAATGTGGCTCCGCACGGCAGAATCAATCAAGATGCAACATTCGTTCAGTGTGTTCGCCCATAAGGTTCAGGCTACTAGAATAAGTTAGTCTAAGTGCTTGTCTAAGCTTACATAAAGTGGCTCAATTATTTTGTTTCTTATGCTCTTGGCGGCTAATTCTTCTGGCAGCCTGGGATTTGTTATCTCTCAAAACCAGATTTGGTCATAGAAAAGGTGACATGTGGTAAAGTCACCTTCATAGTTTACCGCAAGCTATATGTTGCCAATCAACAAGAGGGAACAAAAGGTTTGAATGGGTGAAAACGCAAACAGAGTTTTCCCCGACGTGACTTTGCTGGGGTAGGTATCTCAGATCCTGATTCACGGTTACACAAATCTGTAGGTAAGAATTCAGCTCGGTGTGTTTGCCTGATAATTGAAGAGAGAAGAACAGAAAAGAAGAGAGAAAACAGAACTAACCTAAAAAAAAAAAAAAACAGTGTGAAAGCATAATCCCTCTTGTCATGACAAGGTGATTGTAGCACAAAGTGATTGTGGCTCCACACAGCAGAGTCCATCAAGATGCAGTGTTCAGTGCGATCGGGCATGGTGATCGCATTCGGTGCGATGAGATTTGACATCAGCCGGAGCAATAGCCTACTGTTGTATAAGTTAGCCTGCCACCTGTAGAGGCAACGCAGCCACCTGCGCAGCATAGTGCATATACGAAAGGTCTAGATCGAGAGCGTTTAAGCTTATGATTGACCTGGCTACCTCGCTTGAGTGCTTTATTGATGCTGCAGGCGCCTATCGCGGCAAGCAGTAAAGTTCACCAGTGCTCGCTGGGCAGTGATGTTTCAGATCAATAAGCAAGCAAGGATTCTATACAAACCAGACTAGACATGCAGGCACCCAGCGGCTGAATGGACTAGCCAGAGTGGTTGGTTGGAATTAACCTCTCACATCGCACTCTAAGCGCTAATGTCTACGGATATCATGCATCATGTATACCCATGTTTGGTCTTGTAGCTGCTGACATGCAGACCCGGTTGATGTCTTGGTGATACGCAACGCCGACAGAAAATCTTCACGGCTCGACTGTTCATTTAATTGGGCAAGCAAAGTCTGCAGTCAGATGACCCAAACGCCTTCCAGCCACTGGGATGATATTCGCATGCAGAAATTCAGGTATTTCACAACAATGAATGTCGATCGGGAGATACAGGAGATGAGATCTGATGACGATCAGGGAAGCAATGTCGCCTCAATATCAAGGCGAACGGGGCAACAATCAATCATATCCCCTACTTTATTGTGACGAATGAAGGCAAGGGCCCCTGTCAGAGGTAAAAGTACCTCCGGGCTACATCCAATACGCCTTTCTAAGGTATCTGATGTGGCTTACTGTGCATGTGGCTTCATGTCATCCACCAACAGTCTTTCAAGCAGAATATCAGTTGACTTTGTATGTATCGAACCTGTTGTAGCTGCTAATATACTCTCCTTGCTTAGAGATAGAGTTTACAAGACGAAACCGCTCCTCAAGGTCTGGATCAAATGTAGCAATTATGTAAATCAAGATGGAAATGCTCCTCTTTGACGTGAAGTGGGAGGCCATATCTCCATGCATGGAGCAACGTAAACGTGATGGTGACAGAACCGGTTATGCATTAGTCATATTTTCCATGGCAACACAATGGAGAACAGTGATTTCGTTTCCTTCTTCTGTCCTTGGTTATCAGGCCAAACCCGGGCCGAGTTCGTGCCGACATGTTTGTGTAACCAGAGGCTTAGGCAACGCTGGAACAGTGTTTGAGACAAACAAAAATCAAACCTTGTTCCTGTTTTCACTAATTCAATTGAAACAACTTTTTGTTCACTCTTCTTGGCAACCTACCTACTAGGCACCTGCCTAGAGTTGAGGTACTTTAGCAAAGTAACTTTACCACATCTGAACTTTGCACTATACTCTCAAAGACGCACTTTCCCCGCCACTAAATTGATCATCATATAAATCCCAAATCCCTCCAAAAGCACCGAGTAACCCCAACCACATACTACATTCTACTTTTTCATATTTTCAAAACACCTCATATCTCTGCTCTCACTCACGGCAAAATGGCTTCTTCCAGTCAGTCCAGCACTCCCCATCCACTCCCTGGTCTCAATGATCTTGGCTCCTGCATCAGCTACGGTGAACGCCTTAAGGGCAAGATACAGTTCCTGTGGCCCAACTTCACCATGCGCATGGAACAGCATGCCCTGCTTATGGTTGCAGACCGGAAGCATTTCGGCAGGGACGGTGCACTATCAACTAATATTCCTCCGTCAAGCCTGAAAAGACTATTGGAGGAGGCATCTCCATTGTGCAAGCATTGTAAGTAACATCATCTAAACTTGACTTCTGACACACACCTGACAGCATTAGCTAACCATGCTTACAGACTGGTTGCATCACCTTCGACAACACCAACACCCGGGTGTATGGGATCACGTTCAACATCAAGAACGCATTAGCCGCCCTGACTTGACTCTTGAAGATTACCAAGAGGGAGACTGGGAGACAATTGCCCAAAAGATTTACTGCGATCAGCAATTCAACACTGATCCAAAACTCGAAACAGTCCCACTTTATGAGGACGAGGTCCGCAAGTGTATGGAGCGTGATCAATTTTCCTGTGTGGTAACGCACACAAAGTCAAAGAAATCTTTCCCTTTTATCCCGCTTGCATGGAACAACAGTGTGGGCAACAATAATGCCACAGGCAACCTTGAAGAAGTAAGCCTGGCTATGGCCGATGTCAACCTGATGAAACATATCCTCAGCGCTTGGGAGCTTGGCAGATCTCACAAAGCATGGAACCTGATTTGTGTCGACCCAGATGTTTACACTGGTCTTATCAGCGGCTTTTGTGGGTTCAAGTACCACGAGACCATCCCAATCGAGGGCGAGGGCGGTCAAAGTGGTGGAAATGTCCAAGTGGTTTTGATGTTTTACTGGATGCCCCAGGGGATCAAAGCACGATTCAACCAGGAGACTGACATCGCCGACCTGGAGGATATCGTAACAGCGTTCAACAGCGTCACCCACCCACCTCCTTCTTATCCCAAGCATGGTCCGGTACCCAAATCCGGGGACAAAGTCCATCTGCCGATGACTAGGGAAGATGCAGAAAAGCTCAAGTCTGCGGTCAAGGTACACTGGGCTTGTGTATTGTACTTAGCTCTTTGTGGTGGTACCGGGCAACCTCAGTACCTAACTGGTATGGATCAAAGCGATGGGTCCTTGCAGCCGAGAGACAAGGAATTCGCACGGGAGGAAGCTGCAGAGGCCATGTCGGGGCAGCCAGTGGCTCAAAGGTCTATCAGCAGTGGAGGGCCTTCGAGTTCAAAAGCTCCAGGGGACCGATCAAGCGATCAGAGTTCAGGGGCTCCCAGTGTCTTTTCATCGACAGGTCGGAGAACTGGCACTGATCACACCTCAGCCAGTGGGTCGTCCCGGGGTGAACGGTCATCTAAGTAAACTTTCCTTGGGTCATAGGTTCTGTGTACGTTAGTTCTTTGGTATCTTGGTTCCCGATTCCGCAAGTTGATCTTTGAGTATGAGGAAGGTTTTAGCCTTAGATAGTTATCTAGGTCAATATTGTGTTTACTTCTCAAGATTTGCAAGTCTCAAACCGATGATTCGAAAAGGTCCCTCGTCACCACCTAGAATTACGTACAATGGAACGTTCATGTGAAGTTATGTCAACAAATAAATCGCGTTCCCCATCGCTTGCATATCCAACTGTGGCCATTTGGGATCTCATCTCCATTCAGCTTCGGATAAGCCTTTCTTGACGCATTTTCATTTTCTTCAACGCGTATGACTCTTCTGCCTAGACGGAACCTTTGTTTTCCCTGTCGTAACATAAGGTTTTGGCTGAGTATCTCCATTCACAAAACGAGTATATATCCAGACCTTTTAGCTGAACTTGCACTACCGTGGCTTTTACAAAGATCAAAGATTAATGTGTCGTTACAAGACGTTATTACCCTCTGCCGTGACACTACGTTTCTGACCTGTAGGCCCTCAACATGTGCATCCGTGTCTGTATGATAGTTTATAGCTCAAGTCCAAATACAAAGCTCACAATAAGTACTGCACCCGGATGATGCTACAGCAGAGTCTTGCCAGAAGGATTGGTCGCTAGAAGCATCAAAGACGAGATAATTAAGTTATGTTATGCCGGCTTAGATCAGTATTTAGGCTACTTTGTCTTTCAGTGCACTAAGACTTCAGAAATCTTGAGAAATGGCTGGAGATAAAGCGAGTGTACTTAAAGGGCCTAGACCCGGATAAAGGGGAAAGAAGCTAAGTTACATAAAACCTGACGCCAGGAATGTTCAGCTGGTCCCAAATCGACCAGAAGACCTGCCACCCCCTTCACCGGAAGATCCGGGATCACTGCCGCCATATCCCGACTCGCCGGATGGTTGGTAGTACGCTTTCCACGCCATCTGGGCAACCAAATCCTTCTCCTCTAGCTCGGTCTTCTGGTTTGCGAATTGCTCATCCCTAGGCTGCAAATTCCCGTAGCTCTGATCTATACCGGTCATAAACTGAGGGCGACCGGCGCCACCGCAAAGAGCTGTATAAACCACACATGCCCAGTGTATCTTAACCACAGACGTGAATTTTTCCACGTCACTCGCATCCCTCTCCACAACAACGAGTTGGCCGGATTTAGGAATCTTGATGCCCTCGCCCTTGGGATAGGTAGGTGGTGGGGGACAGCCTGCGCGAACAAAGGCGTTGAACTCGGCCACGATATCCGTCATCTCGTTCTTGTTGGTAGTTTCACGATTGAATCGTCCGGTCATCTGGGGCATCCAGTAAAACCTCAATTTGACTTTCACAACGCCTTTGTCGTCGGGTTGGCCGGCCTCTTCGAACCTGAACCCACCCCAACCGCGTGTAATGAAGTTGTACAGAACTTTGTCAACGCACATAATGTTCCATGCCTTGTGAGTCATACCAAGCTCATTTGCGTTAATGAGTTCGCCGTCTAACATGTCAACATCGGCCAAGTCCACGCCTGAGCCCTCAAGGTTGCCCGTTGCATCATTGTGTGGCGGGCTGTTATTCCATGTGAACGGCATTAACCAAAGGTTCTTGATATTGGGACAATCTGTTACCACACACTTGCCCTTATCGCGTGAGCTAGCCTTTCTGATCTCCTCTGCCTTGGCCTCAGAGATGGTTGGGAGATCTTCGTCGGTATTGAACCGACTATCGTAGTACATCGATCGCGCGATCGTCGGCCAGTCTGCGTTTCGGTCATCTTCAGCAGACATATTTGGTTGGTAAACAGGCGCTTTATACAAGGCGTGTCTCCAAGTCGCTCTGTTTAGGTTTTCGGGGTCAAGGTGATGCATATCTGTATCCATGATTAGCTGAAACTATACCAGCGACAGTTGGGTGTTCTTACAATGCTTGCAGAATGGGGAGGCATGCTCCAATTTTCTTCTTAAATCTGGAATTACATTGTATTGTATTGATAGTGAACCTTCGTCCTCATCAAACTGTTTCAGGTCTGCGACCAGCATCAGGACTAGATATTCAATCCGTATCACGAATTGAGGATAAAACCACTGTATTCTGGAACATCTCTTGAAAGCATGTTCGATACGCAGGTTCAACTGGTTCAGACTAGGGACCGGATGAACAAGGTCCGAGGAGGTTTGCGGCTTACCCATTTTGGTGAGTAGAAACGAAAGATTGGTATGAGATGGTGGAAGTGTCTTGATTTGATCTCACGTCGCCAGAATTTATATACCTCGTGGACCACGTGCATTAGATGAACCTACTCCCCGATAGAGTTCTTGGCATGCTTGAAAGAATCATCTGCCTAAAGCATAACAGATAAAATGACTAAGATAGTTGATGCCAATATAGACGCATAGTTGGGCCAGTTTACGTTGACGTCTAAGCTCTGGAGGATAATTCTTCTGTTGCCCAGCAGATAGATACAGGGGATTCTCTGGCTTTCCTATCTCTTCCAACCGAGTTCAACGTTATTATAGCCCTGAAGTAGGGGTATAAAGTTCCAAAGACACTGCAGAATTTCGTGCGACTGTGTTGATGATGGTTAGAGTTCAGTTGCTGTGGGCAACTTTTACCAAGATAAGCCTATTGAGATTTAACAAGTCTAGAAAACGTCAACCTTATTGTTGAAACACCGAACACTCGAAGGCCTCTCCATAAAGAAGTATGTCCAACTGATGATGAAGTCATTACTACATCGACAATACGAATACGCCACTCGGGAAAGTTCCCCGATGTCAAACCAAGGGCGCAACTGACAAGACATGTCAGAATAAAAACGAGAGAATCCTCAGACATATAACAAACTAGATCAACTCAAGAATATACATAAAATGAGTCGAACCCCAATTGAATTACGTCGAGATATCGCCCACGAAGAAGGCCCTTCTTCAGACCTCGATCTCGCGGGCACCAATGAGTTCCCTTCCTTACCACCGGTTGATACAGGTAAAGACGCCTGGTTATTCTTAGCAGCTGCATTCATGGTTGAGGCTCTGATCTGGGGTGAGTTTATCTAAATGTCTGTGATACAGAAACTGACTGTTCAGGCTTTCCATTTGCCTTTGGTGTTTTCCAGGATTATTACAGTACCAGTGGCCCGTTCGAAGGGTCATCATCTATCGCGGCAATCGGTACATGTGCAATGGTACGTTTCCAGTTAGGTGTCAGAAGAATTATCCTCCAAGGCTTAGGCTAGAGAAATAAAGTAGCCTAAGCTTGCATAAGATGACCAAATTATTTCGTCTCTTATGCTCTCGGCGGCTAATTCTTCTGGCACCTCGACGGTCCCCTATCAATCTTTGCTCACCATATCAAGGGAATATTATATCTCGGTCTTCCTGTCATGATGACCCTACAACGTCTCTATCCCTCCCAAAGCCGCCATTCTCCCATCATCGGTTTATTCATAATGTGCATCGCCCTCGCATTAAGTTCTTTCTCCCAAAACACCACACATCTCATCCTTACCCAAGGAATACTATACGCCATCGGTGGTTCAATCTCCTACTGTCCTTGTCTGCTATATCTAGACCAGTGGTTCGCGAGGAGAAAAGGTCTTGCGTATGGAGTCATGTGGTCTGGAACTGGTCTCGCCGGTTTCGCTTTACCGCTCATCTTTGAGAAATTCCTCCATGAATATGGCTTCCGTACAACGTTGAGAATATGGTCTCTTTCACTCTTCATCTTGACATTACCGTTGGCGCATTTTATCAAGCCTCGTCTTCCGCACTCTGCGACGAGACATATCAATCCGCTCAAGCTAGGCTTTGCGCTGCGAAAGAACTTTATGCTTCATCAACTTGCGAATGTTATTCAAGCACTGGGTTTCTTCCTCCCAGGGATTTATCTTCCTTCTTATGCAAGGTCGGCTCTTGGTGCTGGTACATTCCCTTCAGCGTTGACGGTTCTGTTGATTAATGTCTCTTCGGTATTTGGTTGTGTCGTTATGGGTGCTCTCACAGATCGTCTGCACGTGACGAATTGTTTCATGATATCAGCCATCGGAACAGCTCTCAGCACATTTCTTCTCTGGGGCTTCTCTACAAACCTTCCAGTGTTATACATCTTCTGTATAGCATATGGAGTATTTGCAGGATCATATACCACGGCGTGGACGGGAATCATGCACATGGTATCAGCAGCCCCCGACAGAAGCAGCACCAGCGGAACATCATTTGATCCAGCAATGGTCCTAGGTGTTCTCTGCGCAGGTCGAGGGATAGGAAACATCGTATCAGGACCACTCAGCGGCGCATTAATTAAAGGGATGCCGTGGCAGGGTCAAGCAGCTGGTGGGTACGGAACGGGATATGGTTCGCTGATCGTATTTACCGGCGCTACGGCATTGGCTAGCGGTGCGACATTTATCTTTAAGAGGGTTGGATGGATGTGAACCCTGTCAGAAGAATTTCCTGCCGAGAGCATGAGAGACGAAATAATTTAATCATTTTATGCTAGCACTTTGGCTACTTTATTTTGGCAGTCTGAGCTTTACTACAGCACAGTATGAAGCTAGAAGGCTTCGATGGAGACATGCATGACATGTGTTTCAAGATCGGGGGGTAATAAAATCATACGATTCAAGTACAATACCGTGCAGCATGACTCTCGCCGATGAATATCGGTCAAGCCCTGAAATTTACTAGAGAAAACCCTGAAATTTAGAAGGAAAAGAACAGTCTTGCACCAATGGCAGGGCTGACTAAAAGGAACAGGGGCAGTTAATGGGGTAGGATTACATACTTATGACACCATTCTTATGCCACTCTTTCGGTGAGACGACGAGTCAAATCAGCTGGAGGAAAAGGCATTCTAGATTGCGGTCTTTTATTTTTAGTATTGAGATGTGAGAGATATTGATGAATCTTTGATATCTTGGTTTAATGATATTAATAGCCTGTCAGGTTTCGTTCTAGATGATGTTTTCTTCTTCTTTTCTTTCCTCTTTTCTCTTTGCATATTGAATTACATACACTTATTTCTTGATCAACAACCAAAACAACATCTTTCTTTATTTGCATACATTCCTCAATATGGCAGCTGTAATGGACGACTCTGATCACACGACATCCACCAGTAGTCAAGACTACGAAGCAGCAAACGAACAACTCAAATGCAAAATCCGCTATTTGAATAGTGAGATACAAATAATGCAATCACTCCTCGAAAGCCACAAGAATTGTTCCAAATATCAACAGAACTCGTCGCGTTTGGGCTCAAAGGCTGTAAAGACGCAAAGTCTTAAATGTCCAGCTTAACCTATCACAATAACCCATATATGCAACCTACTTTTTCACGGTATATTATCACAATGGTGGATGGGAGAATGCTCCGAGGAGGCAGGAAGAATGTTGTGTTGGGGGAGAAACAGGTTTCAGCCTGGTGCTGAGCAGTGGATGTTACAGTGGTGGTCCCGACGGTAGGGAAAACGCCTGCGTTAATTTAATCTGATGTGGGAGTGGGACTAAGATCGCTGGATCGATGATTTGGAATTTGGGATACAAGATACCTCTGGCTGGAATGAAACTTGCATGCACTGTTAGACGATGCAAGTACAGATAGCAACATAGACTTGTAATGGAATTATTTCTCTTATTGCTCTCCTCACTTTAACGTACATCTTACGAAACATCCAATCCTTCATGATACACTACGTGTACCGTAGTGATCAAAGATTCATGTGTCACCAGATCTGGAGTCCACACTCTCTTGGCGCTGGGCGATCGTCGATGTGATGGACCTGGAGCTGTCCGATGGTTCCCATTGGACGGTTTTGCTCACTCCGGAGTTGGCACCCAGTGGTTCTCATTGGCTACCACTTACAACAGGCGTACTTTATACAGGATGTGTTGTTTTATGACTATAATATGACAGAATACGAGATGGTGGTCTAATCAGTCGATAGTGACGATTGAATGCGGTAAAATTCTATTTTAGATAAGGCTAAAGTAGAGTTCTCTGCGTGGCTGTCGGGTACTCCAGCCGTATTTGAGTTTTTTTTTAAAAAAAAAAAAAACCTGTCTAACAATCAAGGCGTATAGATTAAAACACTTCAGCCTTATTATAACTCAGAAATATAATAAAATAGGTTTATATGTAATTTAGAGAAAGTTCTGTGCTGATGTCAAGTACTGATGCCAACTACTGTCTTGAGACCAGAACAGATCATGTTGCAACCTGACTGTAGAATATTGGGTATCACACATGTATAAAATTCTATAATCTGCTTGTTGCTCAAACCATATATCCCAAGGTATACCGCCCCGCTAAAGGTCTACATAATCAAAATCGGAGTCTCGCTACTAACAATCTCAGTCCACCTCCTCGTCCCCTGCATCCCCCAAATCGTCTTCAGCGCCCTAACAGCAACAGGAATACTCCCGAAATTCGTAACAGAGTACAGATCCGCTAACCTCCCCGAAAAGAACTCCCTATGCTCCGGTAGTATACTTTCAGCAGCTGCAATAAAGTATGTCCACACCAGCGCGTGTGCTCCCTTGGTGGAAGCTTCGATGTTGAGCACTTTTTGGCGGAGTTGTTCGAGGAGGTGAATGGATTCTGAGTCGGAGAGTGAGGACTCGGCGCGCCGGCGGTAGATGCTGCAGGCGTCGAAGATGGCGGAGCGGATTGTCATTATGTTGGGGAAGTGCTCTGAGTCGGGGTATATGTCGGGGCATGAGAGGAAGTCGAGGTATGCTTCAGGGCCGTTTAGGATTTTTAGGCCTTTGGATTCGTTGGCTAGAGGAACACCAAAGAGTTGGAACCTAGTCCAGCATGTTAGTCGTGCATCAATACTTCTTAGAGTGTGTGACTTACATCTTGACTTGCTGAAGAAAGAATTCCTTCAGACTAGGCGGCAGCATGGTTATCCAATCCGGATACGAAGTAAGACAATTCAACATCTCTAGAAGATAAGTATAATTATCCGCTCCGGTAATCGTCTCTCCAACGAGAAGAACTAATATCGTCGCCAGGATATACGGATTGAATAGTTGTTCCGGACTAAGCTGCATTGAATCCCGCCGGAGTTTCTGCACAATCGCTTGATGTCCTGTTTCGGCGATGTGTTGCAACTTGGGATCTTTCTGTCCTAGATGAAAAGCTGATACGACAGAGACGGCTTGTGCGAGGTTGTCGTCATGACATGCTAGGGGGAGGATGACATCTCTGTATCCATTGCTGTTTGAGTCCAGAACAACCATATGTCCTGCTATTATCTCGGAAACTAAACCATGTTAGAACAAGATTATTCGAAGCAGATGGGTACATACAGTGACTAAACATCTTCCTCGTCTGCGAACTGGCCACCGAATTAAGCGCAGGATTAATCTTCATCCGATACGCATACGGCACAACAGCACCCTCAAACGAATCCTCCGACGTCGGCGAAGAGGCATCATCAGAAGATCCAGAATCCGTACAATGCGAATCAGGAGAATTTGAACTTCTGCCCTGATCTTTTCGAACACGTTGTTTTCTGACGCGTGATCCAGCTTCAACCCATCTGAAAGACTTCTCAGGTTGATCAGGGCTGGTTGTGGGGGAGGTAGATGTGAGGTTCAACATCGACGTGGCTGGCGTGGTAGCCATGTGGCTGCTAAACCTACACCGCAAACCCTGTCCAGAACAAGAAATACCCTTTTTCTGACACTTGAGACATGCTGGTTCAGTCTTGTCACACTTGAGACGCCTTTTACAGCACTCGTAGCAACCTATTTCCGAACATCAGTACACATCCCATCCTCATAAGGCTGAATGAACTTACCGTTGTTCCTCTTGGCAAGCGACATCTTTGATAGGAAAAAATACGAGAGAACAAACAGAAAACACTCGCTCTTTTACTGCTTCGGGCGGAGCGGGACGGATTCGATTTCTTTCTTATATCCATCTTCTCATTTTCACCATCGTCGGCGGTTTCCTATATGCTGTGATCGAGGTTACGCAGTGCAGGACCGAAAATACGCGGGAGGGGTTGTGCGCGCTAGTGGGTTGGTGATCTAGAACTCCCGGGATTAGCAGACTTAAGCACTAAGATGGACGCCACACACCAGAACAAAGGCTCGGGGGTTGACAAATGATGCCGTGGTTGGTTCAAATTCTGTCTTGGTTGGTTCATTTTAATGTAATTATTTTATCGTGGTTGCTTTTTGTTGTCTAGAAAGGGGTTAATAGGGGTTGTACTATTGGGTATATGGCTCGTTTGTCAACTACTTGTCGCTCCGACATGACTACACCATCTCAATATCAACGCACACACGCAAGCCACGGCGCAACGCCAGACCTTTTAACATTCAACTAGAAGAAAAATCGAAAGATTTTGGAAGGGAAAGTGTCCGCGTCATGCTGATGCGAACCGCGAGGCACCCCTTCTCATCAGCAGCACTATACTCAGCGAGGCAATTCAAACACACCCATCCAATAGCAAAGCCCGGTGTATCCCGATGAACTCTTCACTGTGAGAAATCTGGGGATCGTGCCCGCGGAGAAGAGATCTTATCTCTGATCAGGGGCTTTAACGTTTGATTCCGTCCGGGGAAAGACACTGTTAAGGAAAGGCTCGGTCTCCAAAGTACCGGTAGTTCAGGAACGGATTCCCAGATTGCTGGTGTACCAGTCTGTTGGGTTTACTAATCTTGAACGCTTGGTCAAACTTGACTGTGTATGGAACTCGTCCCGACACTTGGCGGCTTCGTTGAAGAACACTCGGTTACTGATGGTATTATCTGTTTGACCCCCGTGGGGAACAAGTCGGGCTCGTTCTCGGGAGAGGAACCCGATGAGTTTAGTGCCATCGATGCCTGAGCCAAGACGGGAGTTGAGGGATCTCAGCCTTCTCAGGCAGACTACCGATCAATCTCGGCTTATCTATTACATCACTAGCTCTTTGGGGCACCGGCTTTTGATATGCCGAATAAGTTCCATTCCAGATGAATGTGCCGGATATCAGATATCCCATGTCAGTTGACAGTTTCAACTCTGTCAGTCTTGATGACACTGGGCTGCCCACCCATCCCCGCTTCAAGCCTCTCTCAGCCTGTTTGTTTCTTAAGAAGAATACTAAGGGATGATCAGTAGCAGCTAAGTTCATTCGTCGTGCTACAGATGAGGCACAAACATGTTCTCACAGTGAGAGACCTGCCACAGTCGTGAATATGCCTCACCACTAATATAGTGGGCTTCCACAGAGACAAGCTAAAGCATGATATCGACATGTCATATATTTTCCATTCAACAACACAAGGTCTTCTTGTGTCCCTCTATCAGTTTGGGGGGAGTGTTTCCGGTATGGCATGTGGCATACACTACTGTCCACTCTACACTCATCAATTTAGTACACCATGAGGATCATTTGATGCGATTCACATCTCATCAATTTCTGCATCTGCGAAAAATATACCATCATTTAACTGACCATAACAAAGCTGTCAAAATGTTCCTGATGATATGTCTGATCAGATGTCGCTTCACTAACACATTGATGAATAATACCCGTCGGGAATAAGCACCCTGTACCAAGACCCGCTTGCGTCATCATGGCCACTCCAGAATCAAGCCTCAACCCATCAACGACATCATCAATTTCCCCATCACTAATACTCTAACTTTATACCATTTAATTCCTCTCTCATAACATGCCACGATCGCAAAACTCCATTGATTTAGAACTCAATCCCCTCCCCCCAATCCCAGACCAGGACTCCGATCCTGACCTGCCTCTCACAATGTCCACGCCACAGCCTAAACCGCGGTGGTTAGACCCCCGACCATCAACATACCTCTCGCGCATAACATCGTCACATTATTTCCAGCGCTTCGTTCATTCTCTCAGACCTCGTCTAACATGGCGCTACGTTACCTTTTCGACAATAGGTCTTTACGTGCTTTACTGCTTTATTACATGGCAGCCCTTCTTCTCTTCACGACTACCGTCTTACTCAGGGCCTCATGACGTCGGAGCCATAGATCTCGAGATCCCACTTCCTAAACCGAAGCGCATTTCGGACACCACGCTTAAAGAGAATGGGAAATACGCATTTGAAGTCGAAAGCGTGCTTTTTACGGTTTATTATCCTTCCGTCAAGGGCGCAAAGAGTAGCGTCGCATTACATCCATGGGTTCCGAAACCCATGGGTCTTACAGCAGAGGGTTACGCGCGCGCAGCAGGCGTGAACAATTTCCTCATTAGACCGATCTTTACGTTTGCGCTATGGCTATTTGTCGGCAGTATCAAGATTCCAGCACAAGTCGACGTCCCTCTTCTGAAGGATACGTCCAAGTTTCCTGTTATGGTCTTTTCGCATGGTGCTGTGAGTTTGAGAACGGATTACACGCATTACCTAGGTGAACTCGCCAGTCGCGGGCATGTTATCGCTGCGATTGAACATCGCGATGGAAGTTGTCCTGGGACCATGGTTCAGATCAAGGATAAGAAGGATAGACCTGTCTTTTTGCTCAAGCAGAAAGACCTTGTGTCTGAACCACCCATGAACGATACCATTCTCAAGAAAGAGCAACTCGCCGTCCGCACAGAAGAAATCCTGCAGACCATCCGTGTTCTACAAGACATCAATTCCGGCAATGGTGCTGAAGTCTTCACGTCTAGCTCTCGTCGTGAGGGTAAGACGCTCGATGCGTGGTCCAACCGTCTTGACTTCAATCACCTCACCATCAACGGCCACTCCTACGGCGCAACAGGCGCATTACAAGCTCTCAAGACCGCAAACACAACATCCACGAACCCCGCCATCGGTGGCATCGCTCTCGATCCCGGCAAATCCAGCGGTCAACTCAACACCGAGATCCCCGTTCCCCTCCTCGTCGTGCACTCCAACTCCTGGTCCAAAACACACAGCATCTTCTTCGGCCGCCCGCACTTCGACACCGTCGCCGATCTCGTCCGGGGCGTGCGCGACAAAGTCGGCGCAGCATGGTTCTTGACGAGCGTTGGAACAGCGCATCCCAGCGTGACCGATGCACCACTTCTTCAACCACTGTTGCTCAACTTTGCTACGGGTGCTACTGCGGACGTGCGCAAGGCTTTGGGCGAGTATGTCAAGGTGACGCTGGATTTCCTGGATTATACAAAGACTAGTAAGAAGGATGGTGTGCTTGATGAGGCGGTTACGCATGAGGAGTATGGGAAGTGGGTTAGTGAGGAGAGGGAGAAGAGCTATCCCAAGGAGTATGCTAAGTATTGGGAAGTACATGTGAGCCCGCTTGATCAGAAGTAGAGTATTAAATAAGTAGAACATAGTAATAACCAGCGCGTTTCCTTGTTACATCCTCGCTGCGTTGACATGGTTGACTGTAAGGTCCGACAAAGGCACATCACAGCGACACCAACTAGTCATTTCACCTACGCACAGCCTGTTCATATGCAATTTGTTATGATAGTATTATGTATTAATGGGAATGTCATCCCGATTGACCTTTCCTTTCAGCTAATTTATATACAAGTCTATTGTAATCTCGTCGACCATGACTTCATGTACTCGTACTAAACATGACTCCGATATTGATGCAAGACTCCAATCCATGCTACCATGTATCATAGAAACGCCGCCGGGGAACTCCCCAGTCCACTGCTTCCATCATCTCGATTGCGCCGGCTACTCAGAAACATGTCCACCATCGTCTTGCTACCCATCATTTGAGCTCTCTGCTCTACATCTCTTGTCGCTTCTCCTGGCTTCTCCAACATTGCTCGTGACCTGGTCGACGAGTAACCCTATCTAAGTCGTCCCGGACCAGGTGAGCCCGCTGGTATGGCATTCGCTCGGGCTCCAACACCGGGGCTTGACCTAGTTGGCGAACCTTGCCACCCAGCAACACGAGGTTGAGACCGTCGATTCGTGAGCAGGCCGTCCGGCGTTGAAGTCAGATAGCCTATCGCGTTCAAAGACTTCATTCGTTGCATTTCCTTTCCGGGACCAGTCTCAATCAAGTTCTTTCGTGGAACAACACTTGGCATTGAAGGCACTGCTCGCAAGGTGCTTCGTCGTGGTATAGAAGGGGTTGTATCTTTGTCGTTCGTGTTCTCGTTATAATTCGGTGCTGAGTTTTCGTCATACCCAATGATGATTTGACGTGACGATCTTGTTGGACTGTCGGGGAAGGCTTGACTGTTTCCCTTGACACTACCTAGAGGCGTACGGCTTGACGGACGCTTATTTGTCGATGTACGCAATTCAGGAGTAGACCCCATCGAAGCCCCTTCTCTGACGTGACCCAGTAGTGGCAGAACACCGTTGTCTTGCTGCCGTCTAGGAGTCGAAGGCCCTTCAAGCTTGGACACTTTGGAGCTGAGCCAGGTCTTCCATTCCACCGAGCTGGCTGTCGATGTGTCGCGTTGGTGTTCGTGAGCTGACACATAGATTGGAATGTCTGGGGACTGATTGCGGGTGTACCTGCGACCCGGAGATGGTCCCAAGAGGTCAGCGACTCGAGGTGTAGGCAATGGGGTGGCATCATCAGCGGAAAGAGAATAAACGCTCTCGACGTCTGCGGCGTGGTAATCTTTCTCCGAACTATGGTCGCTGTCTTGGCGGGCCGGCAGGTTCAAGGTTGACAAGGAGTGAAGATACTGAGATCCCGGTAAACCTCCATCCATCTCATCAGAAGAATTCATCTCCCGTAACGCACGACGGTAGGGACTGGGCTCTCGAAATGAGTGGCAATCGGGGCTTGCAAAGAATGCAGAACTTCTTTGACTAATCGTCTTGTGTGAATCAAGTCCATTGAGTAGCACACTGGTATGCTCGCTTTCAGCATTATCATCGCTCCAGTCCCAGGGAATTTTGTGCCTAGGTGTAGGTGCAGCAACGGTTTCGGATACGTGGTTTGGGTCTTTATCTGGCACTTCTGTGGCCGAGCTCGATGTCGAGGACTGACGTCCATGGCTACTAGCGATGTCGTCGTCAGGTCGAACGCACCGAATGGTGGAATGAGGCCATTGCTTGTTCATAGACTCGCAAAGTTCTCTATTCTTCTCAAAGTCGTTTTCCGTGGTCGCGATAGACCCAGTTTCAATTCGCTCCGTTGCGTCTTTTTGTCCGAGCCGTTCTATCAGAGCAGAGTAAACGCGCTCACTGTTAATCGACATTTCTGCTATCATGTCCCGTGTCTGTTGCTGTAGAGGCTCGGTCGAATGAAGGGGTGAAGCGACGTGCGTGCCACTCTCTCTGATCACAGAGAGACGCTGTCTTTCCCTATCTCCAAGGGTTTCTTGACTTGTTACTGTGTTCGTCATCGAGTTTGTCCAACTGGTGACGCGAGACCTGTCGTCAGAGACACAGTGATCAACATCTCCAAAGCTCTCCACGCTACCTTTGCGAGACCTGAGTTGCTGGTTCGAAGGTACATCATGCAATGAGGGAATATGCGAGGTAACTCGGAACATAGAGGCCTCCTCGGCGGCATCAGTGTCCCCAGCATGCAGACAGCTCTCGCCGTCAGAGTCCTTGTCCGCCACACATTGTCCATACCCCTCCTGTTCAGAGTCCTCGCTCTTTCCTTTGCCGAAAAGGCCTCGCAGCTTTGATCTCAAGCCAAGTGAAACTTTGCGCGCCGTGTTTCGGATCCCATGTTGTTTCGAGACAGAGGCGCTGTTGGTAGAGAACGTGGAAGCGACTGCGGTGGAATTGTTGCTGCTGTCTCGGAGAGATTTGCGCATGACTGTCGAAGATTCACTCTCTCTAGTCTTGGGTCTCAGTAAAGCAGAGTGCTGTTTTTTCCTCTCTTCTTCCTCTTGTATCTGGCGAAACCTCTCTCTGGCAAGTCGAAGTGCGGCATCATTGTCTTCGACACGGTCGCTGGCGTGAGAAGCGGCCATTTTTCGACGACTCTTGAGAAAACTCATTGATGCGACGGCTCTCAGTGCAGAAGTTTGCGGCCTCGCATTTTTCGGCGGCTCGTTCTCATTGTTCTTAGGCGATAATGGTGAAGAGCGTGAGCGCATATCATTGCTGGCAGACCAGTCTCTTGTAGAAACGCCTCCAGTAGCGAGATTTGAAGAAGTCATCATGGAGCGAGACTTTCTAACTTTTTTGTATGAGGAAAAAATTGAGTCAACATCGTCTTGAGGGTTGTAGCACGCGTCGGGTGGCTGCAGCGTTTCCAGGTAACGTCGTGTAAGGGAGAATTTTGACGTTGCTTTTGCGGGTGAGTCTCGAACCCCATTGGCTCTTGACGCTATGTTCCGGCGAGGTGCAGCTGAAGGACCAGTGAACCGGACACTTCGTCTTCGAGAAATGTCTGAAGTGCCATTTCGGCTCATGGCACTGTCAGTCCGCTGAGGACTGTGTCTTATGACACTGCTGGTGCCATCACTCCTGTCAAGGTAGAAGCTTGCTGGATCATGGGGTAAACTCATCCCCTCGCTTCTCGGTCGGTCTTGGGCTCGTTGATATGACAATACTGCAGCTATGTTTGCATCCCTTGCAGCTTCGGCAGGGTCCATAGACTCAAAGTCATGGATGGGTCGGCGCACAACGGAGTTGGTAGATTTGCTTCGGTTCAGTGGGCGACGGTTCGTTTTTCGAGAGCTATTGCGTCGGAGCATCTCTCATGGATGATTGAAACGGTAACTGCGAGAATAAGAACTGAGTAGTGATGAAGATTTGGGGGAGCAACAGAATGATAGATTGTCCAGTTGGTGATGACACCAGGTGGATAATTGAAGAAGACATGGCAGCGACGAGAAGTGACCTGACGTCTGCGGCAGCCATGTTTTGGGAGGAAGGAACGGCTGTTGGCCAAGTGGAAGGAACGGCTGTGAATCACGCCGGTGGAAGGACCTATTTGCAAATCAGCAAAACAGCAGGAGCATACAACTGCACTAGGCTGCTGGGAAGCGGTGTCTTGAGACAGCGCCAAATGAGACGGCTAATTCTAGTCTAAGCTGCCAAAGATTGTCTAAATCATTCCGTCTTTTAGGCTCAACGGTCAATGTTTCTTATACCCCGAGGCTGGAATGACTGAGACAATCAGAGGTGCCAACCAGGCGAAACGCAAGCAATTAGACGTCACGTAGGCAATAAAAGGAAGAGGATGCACTTGAATAAGGAGATTTATTGTAATAATGCGAGCAAAGCTAAATGCAGCCCACTCTCATGGACGTAACCCATGCAATAGCGCGCGATGACAACTGGTCATCAAAGAGAGCAAGCGCCCCCATCAATATCATGTACCCAATTTAAAACATAACCCATGCCAATCCGTAATCCCAACTAAAACAATGCGTAACCAGTGCACCACATGATAAGATTATAGATCTTACAGGTTAAGCTCCTTGATGAACTGCTCGAGCTCCTCATCGACGAGCTCGTGGATCTTCTTGGAGAACTTCTCGGCCTTGGAGCCAAGCTGCTTAGCACCAGTGGTCAGCTTCTCAGAGACAACCTCGACCTCCTGCTCGACGGCGTGCTTGATCTCCTCAACGCGAGAAGAGGGAGCAGCGCTGTTGACCTTGTAGCCACCAGCCTCAACAATCTTCTTGTAGTCGCTGCAGCCACCACCGTTCCAGGCGAGCAGGTTGGGGGTGTCGGAGGGAATATCGGAGAGAGCGTTCTCAGTAGCGACGGAGATGAGGTTCTCCTTGAGCTTCTTGGGGGTGATGGAAGCAAGAGCGTATTCGGAGTCCTCAGCGGGCTGGAGGGAAAGGTAGTAGGCCAGGAGACCGGCAATATGGGGAGAGGCCATGGAGGTACCAGAGATGGTGTTGACGGCGTGCTTGCTGCCCTTCCAGGTGGACTGAATGTTCAGACCGGGGGCGAAGATGTCAGTGCACTTTCCGTAGTTGGAGAAGTAAGCACGGCTGTCATCGAGAGCGGAGGCACCGACGGTGACGGGCTCAGAAGCAGCAGCAGGGGAGTAGTTGCAGGCATCGGCGTTGTCGTTGCCAGCAGCGACGGCAAAGTGAACACCAGTGCGGACGGCGGCGTTGACGGCGGCATCGAGAGCCTGGGTCTTTCCACCACCAAGGGACATGTTGGCGACGGAGCCCTTGAAGCCCTTGCGCTTACCGTCCTTGGCCTTCTTCTTCTGCTCAAGATGGCTGGTAGCAGCGAACTCGACACCCTTCACAACGTCGGACATAGATCCAGAGCCGTTAGATCGGAGGACCTTGACAGCATAAACGTTGGCCTTCTTGGCAACACCGTACTTCTTACCGGCAACAGTACCGGAGCAGTGAGTACCGTGACCGTTGCCATCCTCGTCGGGGTCACCAGAGGGAATGGTCGCACCCCAATGGGCACGGCCCTCGAAGTCAACGTGCTCGACGTTGGTACCAGTATCGACAATGTACGCATCGACACCCTCACCACCATCAGCTGAATAGAGGTACTTGTTGAAGGTACCGAAGTTGAGGGTGTTGCGGTGGGAGATACGGGCAAGACCCCAAGGAGCCTGTCGCTCAGTCTCGCTGTCGCACTTGTCCATAGTGGTGACCTTGTCATTTGTGACAGGGACCATGGTGTGGACAAGAGTGTCGCGCTCGATGTACTCGACCTGAGGATGATTAGCTTATGATGATGCGTGAGGCATAAAGAGGTACTTACGTCAGGGTGGTTTCGGAGCTTCTCGATCATGGACTCGTCAAAGTGACCGGCGTAGCCCTTGAAGGCCTCACCGATGTCAAAGGTGTGCTTCATACCAGAGAAGGTCTTGTCTGTGAAGGAAAGCGATCGCTTTCGGAGCTCCAGGCGCTCAGTCTCGCCCTGGTTGTGAATGTCCTGAACCCACATGTGGTGGTTGCCAGCAGCCTTCTCGTCGACATGGTCCTTGAACTTGACGATGTACGAGTCTGGGATGGTCTCGGCATCGACGGAGCTGAGGATGGGAGCAGCCTTGTCGTGGATGGTGCCGACGCTGAAAGAGGCAGCGCTGGCGACAGCGGCCACTGAAAGGGTGAGGGCGGACTTCATGATGACGAAACGCGCAAAGCTCGAAATGTATGTTGTTCTAGTCTACCTGCGACTCAAAGACAAAGACAAATGGATAAAGTGATGTCCTCGACCGGCTGCCTTGATGGAAGCAGACGAGATCGATACTGGAAAGATGGAGAGAGTGATGATTGAGATGATGAAAGGAAGAAGAAGCGATGCGGCGGACCTGGGGTAGATAAGCAAGCGCGAGCTGCTGCGTGCGACAGCTCCAGTGTTGCCTCAGCGGGCCTGGGGGAGGCGTCAGGGTATCAGAAAAGTTGACCGCCGAGGGACAGTGTGATAGAATAACTTAACCACTTTAGCGCACTTTAAGTCGCTTCTGGGGTCACTTAATTTTGACGCTACAAGCCCTGTAGGACAATTCTTCTGGTACCCTGTCGGAAGGGCAAGAGGGTGTGACGCATCCATCGCTAGGATGAGCGATAACACAGTGGCTGTGCCCCATTTTTGGCCTAGTGCGTGCCCTCGGAGGCCAATGACGGTCGCCGAGGCAATGCGATAACGGCATATCGTGCTCAAGGTACTTCCGAGCTATCATGACAGACTGTATGAAAGTTTAGTCTGCACAGTAGACTGAACGCAAGGCCGAGCCGGCTTCGATTTCAGCCGTCTGGGCCTGAGGAATGTCATGATGGACGTGAACCACTGGACGGCCTCAGGGATAACAAGCGAAAGCAGCATACAGCCACTGTGAGTCTCTACCGCGTCTCATTTACCGCTATTTGATGTTTGGGAGATCAACTGATGGCAGATGATTGCCTTACCTTGTTGACGGCTGATGTCCCGGTCGTGTTTGTCCGCCTCGCCTCGAGTCATGGATCATGGATGGCTGTCACTACAGGGAGCATGAATGTCTTTCTGAACTCAAATCCAGAGCCTGAATCTCAGTTATCGTGAACACTTAGTCATTGTAAAGTTCGTTCACGAACTCTCTTTACTCACAATCTTTCCCAAGATTCCAGCGTCCATCACGATACAGTCCTCATACAGAAGCACACGCTCGAGGCTGACAATCCATTACAGCTACTCAGTCGTATCCGAATACAGTACATCATGGCTGCGCAAGCTCAAAGACACTGTGCTCAGTCTAGCCGATCAAAGTACACTGATAGCGTCGAATCAAGGTCCCCACAGGCAGCTTGAGCTTCAACAAGGTACGGGTACCTTCCAGTTTGCGGTGCCTGCAGCCAAAGGCAGGTGTCTCTTTACCCAGTGCTAGAAACCAAAATGCGGGGAGGGATCTGACTCCGATTGGCCCCCACTGACCTAATCCGCCTGATCCATCGAGTCAGACGACGTCCCTGGCACGTGCCTGCCCATGTCTCAACTAAAACTGAAGCGCTGTTCGCTCCAAGCCAACGCCGACAGCGCCTCACCATCCCAGTCCGTTCCCGGGGGTAAAAGTGACATTTCTGAGTCTAGGAGGTGATTCCTTGGAAAGACAATACGCGACGTGAAAGACGTCATGATTCGGTCTGCGAAATGATATCCCAACTGCCAGCTCACAACAACCATTCAGGCAACCATCCATATCCATCCAAAACATCCATGAGACTCAAAACATGTTGGCCAGTGCACTTTTATCATGCACGCCAGGAACCTCGAGCTCCCAAGTTCGGTAGCCCGGATGAGGTACATAGCGCCTCTGCATTCTGGAGTACCTTGAGCTAGCTTCTTGAGAGCTCTCCACTTTGGATCAACTCAGATGCCATAACTTTACCGTCAGATAACGCCATTAAACACCGCTTGGATCTCATCATTCCAGGCCGAGATGCTCAACGAATTTACGCCGAGCTATCAATTCGTATCCGCTTGATAAGCTGATGATACCGATACTTGCCTGATTAAGATAATGATAAGCGGACCCTCGGAACCATTGTGGTTTCAATGCATTCAAGGGTCCGCGTCACTGGACATAAACAAAGCCAAGTGCTGATGGTGCTACAAAGGTGCCAACAAAGGTCTGACATTGGTGCTTGTCAGAAACATAGCACAATACTGTGATGTATTTATCTTGTTAAAAGCGCACGAAATGTAGATAGGATGATAGATGTGCAGTCAAGACGTGCATTGCCATACCATAGCAGGTGGGTATCAGAAGAAATGTCCTCCAAGACTTAGGCTACATAAATAAAGTAGCCTAAATGCTAGCCTAAGCTGGCATAAGGTGATCGAATTATTTCGTCTCTTATGCTCTCGGGGGCCAATTCTTATAACACCGAGGCATAGATAGGTAGAACGGCACCAAAGCGCCGCGTCTGCGCTTGGAGCAACTACAAGACCCCCATTTGTATCCAAGATCGCCTTCTAGGACCAAATCCCCCTGTCGCATTGATTCAAGAAGTGAGTATGGGTTTTTGCATGTATGAATGTAATGCTGTGTGAGTGCGGAATGATATGGACAGTCTCGTGAGCTGATTTCTTGTGTGATTGGACGAGCCGTATACACAATGGATTCTAACATTATATGCAATGTGCAATCACGAAGAAACAACTTCCTTGCGCTACTCAATACTTGACCAGTAGTACGAATACTGAGAATGAGATCTGCGGTAGTCCGACCATCCGAATATCACAGTTAAGATGGAAGTAAATATAATAAACGCTCTTTCACCCGATTAAAGGCTTCCATCTCATGTGCGTTGAATCTACCCTGCACCAGATGACGACGTCATTGAGACATGGTGGTTGGACCACCAAGACACGCGTGTCTCTGGAATATGCCATCGATATCCAAAATCGCGATACTCAAAACAATGTTTCTTAAAGTTCTCTCCATCCTTTACAATTGAATCTTCCGTGTTACGCGGGCGTGGAGGACAGCAATCATGCGCACGCGTACATGTCACTCCAAACCCATTACTCGAGCTTCGTCAGCTCAGACGATCCATCCAAGGAAGGAGGGGCCAGCTTCGCCACAGCCAAGCCACACCTCCAAGGCTGACCCCCCATAGGTGAGTTACAGTACGGAGCATTGAGCACAGGTAGCGCAGGCTCCAGTTCAGTGGGTGACCGATTGTTTCGAGACACCTTCGCTAATTTCTCAGCTTTCGGTGCTTCTTTTGGACGAATCGATACATCCTCTCCGATACCCAGCGAAAGTACCTTATTCGAGAAGCTCCTGTAGCCGTGTTGTGACCGCTGTTTCCTGCCCGCTCGAGAGCTTCATGCGCCCCGCGCTGGTAGCTCCATCAAGTTCTAAATCTTACTCTTCGATGCCGACGACGACTGATAACAGCCTGGACCCTTGAAGGGCTCAGGGGGAGGTGGTTTCTGGAATGAACCCGTGATCAAACAAAGAACAATACTCGAAAAAATGACCTCGATACCAAGACGATACCGGTCGTCCACTTCGGCCTCGAACCCACCGCAAACCAAGTCCTTCGAAATCTTAAAGGGCTTGCTTGAAGCTCTCACTATCGATACGACTCTTCACCAGCAGGATGGCTTCCCTCAAATACCGCCATTGTTGCGAAAAATCCGACATATTATACAGCATATCTCTGCGACACGATCGCCCGTCCATCAAGATGACTTCCGACATGCAGACGGCTTCGAGACGATCCTTAATCTGCTCCGAGCCTTTTCAGGCTACTACGATCCCGATAAAAGAAGCGACGCGGACATGCTTGCTCTGTTTAAGTTGCTAGGAGATTGTCTGAACCTCTTTTCCGTTGCCCTACATGGACATGCAGGCAACCGACGCTATTTCCGATACAAGGTTGATGGAGGCGGATGGGAGGCTTTGGAACAAGTTATTGCAAGCATAGGACTCGGCGGGGCTGAACCTGATGCTTGGATAAGCTGTCATGTTTTTGGCAAGCTCCTGGCTTTCTCCCTGGACGATGAAGCACTCGATCTCCTTTGTCAATCCATCGGGAAATCATTACGGCCGGACGATGATAACTCCCCGAAGGAGGATGAAAGCGACAGCGCCGAAGAACAATGGGATCTGGTACTGGCCAAGTCTGCAGAAAACATTACACCCGGTGTGAGGGAAGTTGTGAACGCCAAGACTATAATACGGCATCCCGAGATTTTGCGAGCAGTTGTCAGTTTCTGGACCGCTATTCCTCGAATGAAAGATGGCCTCGCGAACCCGGCTTCTTTACTTGTCCTCGAGACAATCCATTGTGCCATCTCAGTTTCTATATACAACCGAGCTGCAGTCCACTCGACTGGCGCCTTATCGCAGTTCCTCCGGGTCGCTTTCAATGCCGATTCAGCTCTTAGCCCACCTGAGCGAGAGAAGGTGTTGGCGATCTGCAAGATACTCATGTACTTGGGTGTGAATGAGCCGGCCGACACTCAATTCTTACTATCGACGCCCGGCTCCGAGGCATCCGAATTCTGCTTACAGATGACATCGAAACATACAGGTCCTCCGTTCTTCCAATTCGACCTATCTCTACATGGCCATTCATCGCTGGAGCTATCCAGTCTTGGTCGTTCTTTTCCACCGCAATCTAGTGCTGGCTACACCTTCACGGCCTGGATTCGAGTAGACAGCTTCGATCCTACTGCACACACAACAATATTCGGTGTCTTTGATTCGACACAATCATGTTTTCTGCTCATGTACCTCGAGAGAGATACCCACAACTTTATCCTTCAAACATCTGTTACTTCCAACAAGCCTAGCGTGCGCTTCAAGTCTGTTTCGTTCAAGGAGAAGAAATGGTACCACATTGCCATTGTGCATCGGAGACCCAAGACGATGGTCACTAGCAAGGCGTCTTTGTATGTCGATGGTGAATTCTCAGAACAAATACGCTGCAATTACCCACATCTGCCGCCCCTAGCCACTGGTGCTCATGATAGTTTCGCCTCGTTCAACTCGAACCAAAACAAGACAAACCCTGTCCAGGCGTTTGTCGGTACACCGAAGGATCTCTCTAACCAAATAGGACCTGGCCTTGTCTTCTCTCGGTGGTCGCTTGCTTCGGCGCACTTATTCGAGGATGCCTTGAGCGATGACTATTTGGCGGTCCATTTTGGCCTGGGGCCGCGATACCAGGGCAACTTCCAGGATAGCCTGGGCGGCTTCCAGACTTATGAGGCATCGGCTACTCTGGGCCTTCGAAATGAGATTGCGCATCCTGGAAAGGGTGAGACTTCGGACATCATCAGAGCTGTTCGTGAGAAGGCTGGTTCACTGCTACCTGAATCCAAGATCTTGCTTAGCATTCTTCCTTCAGCTACGTTCCCCGAAAATGTGCAATTCTACGATACTGGACTTTTGCGATCGCTCCCAAGGAACTGCGCTCGAAACCTTTTCAGGGCATCCAACCAAGAGGGTGCACCTCTAGCGATCAATTGTGCTGTTCCTAGTCTACCAGACTCTCTGTTCCGTGTCCAAGGTCTTCTCTCGTTCCGCGGCAACCCCATCGTCGCTGTACCGTCGTATCTGGATGAGAACCTATGGCGACTGGCCGGTTTCACACCACTGGCCCTGAAGCTCTTTGAGAGAGCGTCTTCAATCGAAGAGACAGTGCGATCGGCGGAAATGCTGTTTTACTGCATTCGTCAGAGCTGGAGAAACAGTGAAGCTATCGAGAAGGACAATGGATACGGCATCCTGGCTATGCTCCTCCGTGTGAAGCTGGGTTATGACCGTGGTACTAGTGATTCCACGGTTACCCGACTACAAGTCTCGAATGACGATCGCGATCGACTCGCCTTCCAGTTACTCAGTCTGATCCTTGGCTTCGTTGGGTACAACCATATGGAACCCATGGAGTCTTTCATCATAAACCCTCTCGCCTATCGTGTCCTGCTCATCGATCTTGACATCTGGCGGAAGTCAGCGCCTCGAATCCAAGAACTGTACTATAAACAGTTTGTGACTTTTGCTGTCAATAGCAAATACCATGAGTTCAACAGCCGGAGGCTAATCAGGATGAGAATCGTCAAGAGGCTGCTGGATGCCATGAAAGGAGAGGTTGTTTCCGAAGACACGATATCGCATTTTATGGGCGCCTTCGAGATTCTCGTCACTTCCAACTTTAGTCAAGAGGTCATGAGATCTTTGTCGCTTTTCATCACCTACGCTTTTCACTCCCAACCTTCACCCGTCAACAGAAGCCCACGAGCTCTTTCCATTGTTTCAAGAAGCGGCACTCCAGTTCCTAGAAGGAGAGGAACGCCCACCGATCCGACCGCAGCTGGAATTGCTTCTGGCCTGAAGTTCTTGACTAAGAAGCAGCTTGGTGTCAAGGTTCTCAGCATGTACTCTCGCATATTGTGCGAAAAGGGCAACACGACTCACATCAAGAAGTTTGCCAGAACTGTTACAAACAAGGTGAGATTGTCCTGTACCAACAGTTTACCCTTACTAATGTTAGTAGTGGCTCCTGTACCTTCTGGCTGAAAACGATCCGGAAATCGTCGTTCACGGTTGCAAGATTCTGGCACGTCTTCTGGTTACGCATGGCTCCAACTACACATCGAAGTTTGCTGGAAAGTCGGGAGGTTTTGTCATCATGTCCAACAGACTCAAGCGGTTCTGGGACATGCCAACCTTATGGCCCATTTGCTTTAGTATCCTGTTTGGCTACGATGTTGCCGAGATCAATTTTGATAGGAACTTTGACTTCTTCAATCTCCTAGAGACGTTTGGCAAACGCAAGGTTGTGTACCCTGAATCTTTGTCCGTCATTACCGCAATGCTGCAGCATGGATTGAAAGACGTGATGAGATACCAGGATGATCCAGATTCACCAGCAACACATGTCGCTCCAACGCCTGCTTTGAAGAAGCATGCATCTGCCAAAGAACTCCGCCCGGAAATGCGACCGCGAGCAAGCTCTATGAACCTGACGACTGCCTTGGCGACACGGTCAAACTTCACTCGTGACAGCGAAAGAGTCGCAAGCTATGCTGGAGTTTTACAAACCGTGATTAAATTCCTCCTTGATCTCCACGAGCGCTCGACAGAGTTCAGGGACTTCGCTTTGACCTCTGAGTGGGTGAGGTTATTGTTGTCAGCGCTTTACCCAGTCATTGTCAGCGCTGATGCGGTAACGCCCGAGACCGAGCTAAACTCCGGCGACACGGCCTTGACCTTCGAAGGAACAGACGTTATCATCCGGCCCATCGCTGGCAGTGGTTCTCATGCTACACCAATAGTGCGAACGACAAGCGTTGATCCAGTCCCATCACCTCAGTCGACACCACCTAAGGGCACACCGCTGAGGAGAGCATCGTCGTTCATTCTGCTCACTCAGCAGAAGTCACCTGTCGGTCCTAGTCCGGCCCGTTTGAGCCCTGCTTTGCCATCACCTAGGTCGACGCCCAGCAATAGACCGAGCAGCGACATCTTGGACGGACTTATGGATCTGGTAGTGAGCGTCTTCATGGATCAGCTTCTATCACGAAAAGACTTTACTGGGTTTGGCTTGTTCACCAAAGTTCCTCCTGGTTTCCGAGAACACCAGGCTTACTTCGAGTCTTATATCCTGAAGCATGTGATCGCCCAACTGGAGAAGAACATCCAATCCAATCAGAAGGCAATCTGCGAGCCTCGTGTACTGACGAACATCTCACGACTCTGTCAACACATGTCGGAAGCCATCTTCGAAGGATGGTTCATGAACGGGGCTGAGGTCATGATTGACTTTATCGGGATGCTTCTCGAATTCTTGCAACGGCCTGACATCGCGTCTCTCAAGAGTGTCCGACTCTGCAGCCAGGCTGTCAACACCATTCGATGTTGTCTTCTGAGGATAATTCTTCTCAGATTGTCTGATCTCGACAGTCCAGAGACCACGCTCGTAGAGGCTAAGCAGTTCATGGGCAAGATGGCCTACTGGCAAATGTCAATCCTTGGCTCTTTCACCAATGAGGATCAATTCCTCAAGCTCTTCTGGTACCAGCTCTACACCAAGCTTATCAGCGACAAGATGCCGCTTCGAGTTGCCGCAGCAAACTTCTTGCGTATCATCTTGGTGCAGAAACCGGAGGAATCTACGGAGCTCATTCATGCATGCATGTCGCCGGACCAGAAGCAGCTCTCTAAGGACTTCCAGCAATTGACCGGCGTTGATGACGATACGTTCGTGGAGTGGGTTGACAAACATCGTCCGTCGTTAGATGTACTGTTCTTCGGCGGTATGTCCAAAACATGGGAAGACTTTGTTAGCTCGGAGAATGTGCGTACTGCAGAAACAGCCAAGGTCCGGCTGGCCAAACGCAAAGATAAGCTTAGAGCGTGGCATGCGGAGAGCATCACCACAGAGAAAACCTTGCTCAGTCATGACATTGGCAATAGCGCATGGATGAAGAGTATCTATAACTCCGAGTACTTCAAGTACCAGCGGATTATGCAAGATCAACAGGATGATCTCGTGTTTCTGAGCGATGCTTACAAGAAGATGGAAAGAGACCTGATGAGACCTGGCGCAGTCTTTAGCGAAGCGGCGCCACCCAAATGGAAACTCGACCGAACAGAGGGACGAAACCGGATGAGACTCAGGGTCCTTCCCGACTTTACGATGAGCAAGGATGAATACCAGCCCAAGAGGAAGGCTAGCGAGGTTTTGCAGACTCTGCGAATCAATACGTCGGCCAGTCCAGCACCCTCGATTGTTACGTCCGCAGTATCGCCAGCCAAATCAAGCACCGCCGCACCCATGGAAGGCAATAACGGACCGCCCCAATTCACAGAAGAGCCCGAGAGTACTGAGCCGGGAGAACAGCCTGCCTCTGGTGTCGCGCCTGAAGACGACTTCGAGCTTGTTGACGATCCCAATGATCCGAACGAGGGAGACGAAAACTTCGAGGATAAGAACCGCAAGGTGATGCGACGACTAGAGCGTGGCGACCAAGTTCAGTCTGCATACAATGTCTCACGCATCATTGGACTGGAGGCCTGTGAGGGTATCCTCATCATCGGCAAGGATGCTCTCTATATCATGGACAACGTGTTTCAGTGTGCTAATGGCGATATTGTTAACGTCTGGCAAGCTCCACCTGAAGAACGCGACCCTTTCTCCCAGATCGTCACTGATGCTAAGACATCTGAGAAGAGACAGAACAATAAGGAGCAAGAGTCGAGGCATTGGCGATGGCACGATGTTATCAGCATCTCAAAACGCCGGTTCCTCTTCCGAGATGTTGCGATTGAGGTCTTCTTCACTGATGGCCGCAGTTATCTTCTGACTACTATCAACCCCGCGGTTCGAGATAACTTGTTTGTTAAGATGCTCAGCAAGGCACCTCACACCAGTGGCGCCAATACTCTTCCCAACCCCGAGGATGCTTGGCGTTTGGAGTCTCTGAAGGTCTTCGATGAATCGCCTCAAGGATTTGGGTCCAAGTTCGGTACCTTCTTCAACTCGTCGCCATGGAATCCTATCCTCAAGAGGTGGCAGAAGGGCGAAATCTCCAACTTTCACTATCTCATGATGGTAAACACCATGGCTGGCAGGACCTTCAACGATTTGACACAGTACCCAGTGTTCCCATGGGTATTGGCCGATTACACTAGCGAGGATCTGGATCTTGATGACCCCAATACGTTCCGGGACCTGTCCAAACCAATGGGCGTGCAGACATCACATCGAGTTGGAGGGTTTGTCGAGAGCTACAATGCTTTGGAGGAGATTGGGGAGGTTCCTTTCCACTATGGCACACACTACTCTTCCGCCATGATCGTGTCTTCATACCTTATCCGTCTACCGCCCTTCGTTCAATCCTACATCCTGCTCCAGGGAGGAAGCTTTGATCACGCGGATCGTCTCTTTCAATCCATCCCAGAGGCATGGAAGTCTGCCTCGTGCAAGAACAAGACCGACGTGAGAGAGCTCATCCCCGAGTTCTACTGTCTTCCCGAATTCTTGACCAACGTCAATGGCTACAACTTTGGTAACCGTGAAAGCAACGGTGTTAAGGTCGACCACGTCGAGCTTCCCCCATGGGCCAAGGGTGATCCAAGGATATTCATCGCCAAGCACAGAGAGGCGTTGGAGAGCCCATATGTGAGCGAGAATCTGCACCAGTGGATTGATCTCGTCTTCGGATTCAAGCAGCGAGGCGAGGCGGCGGTGGAGAACCTCAATGTGTTCCATCATCTCTCATACCGTGGCGCGACAGACTTGGATAGCATCACCGATGCAAAGGAGAGGGCTATTATGGCTGGCGTTATCCACAACTTTGGACAGACGCCCCATCAAGTGTTTATGAAGTCCCATCCGGCTAGAGAGAATAACCGATCTCCAGTCAGACGATTGGACACGAGCGTGTTCTCGTTGAGCTGTTTGCCGCACCCGCTTCTCGGTAAGAACCGTGCCTCTCGATCTCTGAACTTGACTAATTGTCTCTCAACAGAAAGCCACGAGCGTGTAGCATCCCTGATCTACGCACCCAAGCTAGACCGGTTACTGTGCGCCTCTCCGTTCCGCCTTAACTTCCCACCATACGACAAGTTTTTGGAATGGGGCTACGCAGACAACAGCATCCGCTTCTTCTTCAGCGACAATCGAAAGGTAAACCGACACCATACTCCCAGCTCAAGCCGCCTCGCTAACTCGACAAAGCCCGCTGGCCTCTTTGAGAACCTCCACATTGGACAAATCTCTTGCGCCTGCTTCGCTGACTCCAAGACATTGATCACCGCTGGTGAGGACTGTGTTGTCTCGGTGTACGCACTTCAGACCTCACCTGGCAAGCCAGTTGAGCTGCTTCCAAGGTCCAGTCTCTTCGGACACAAATTTCCTGTCACAACGATTGCAGTTAGCAAAGCTTTCTGTACTCTGTTGACCGTGTCTGCGGATGGTCAGGCGTTCTTGTGGGATCTCAACCGTCTGTCATTCATTCGCAAGCTACCTTTGGTGCGCCCGGTCGAATCTGCGCGCATCAATGACATCTCCGGCGAGATTCTTCTATGCTCTGGACCCAACGTGATCCTATACACCCTGAACGGCACATTGCTTCTGGAACAGAACGTCTGCTTTGAACAAGACGACTATATCCACTCATGTGCCTTTTATGAAGGCGCCGGAAACGAGTGGCTCGAGAACTACCTGATCTTCACAGGCCACAAGCGCGGCAAAGTCAACATCTGGCGGCGTAGCATCGTTGGCAATCGATGGACTCTGGAGCTATACAGAAAGCTTGACCACGTTGACTACAAGAACGAGAAGGGCGCCAACACAGAGGCGGGTATGACATGCATCAGCCCAATGCCAACATGCGTCTACACAGGTGATGATGACGGACGAGTTGTAAGTTCCCCTACTACTCTGGCATATCACTACTAATACCTTCTAGTACGAATGGAATCTAGTGAACAGGGAAAGATAGAGCCTGGCCCTACCGAACCGGACATCAGTTCGACACAACCGCCGCAACAGTTTCGTATAATTAGAAGAGATGGGAAGGATCTTTTGGCTTCTTGCTTGCACATCACCGCGGCGTTTCCTGTTTGATCGTACCCGCATGTTAGAAAATCATTGACTCGCGCAAGTGGGCGCACAGCGTATATATATCCCGAAAACGTTTTATGGTCGGTGGACGGCTCGATTGATTGGATGTAGAAAATCGAATTGAAGCGTCAATTGCTGCTGAAAATTGGACTCTTGTCCCTTGTATTCCTCTATGATATTTCTCCCCCTCCGCCGTGGCGCTGTCGGTTGACGCCGTAGTTTGTACAAGACTGTTTGCTCGTTTTCCCGTACTTTCTCTCCGAGCCGTGATATTTCTTTCTTCGTCTTCAATTCGAGATCTTAATCGTCGTAGCCGGTGAGCTGTTTCCTGGGACCAGCGGGAACTGCATCGAGTTAGTTGGTGCATGTCACGAAACTCCCAAGCCGAATGACACGCACTGGGGTAGGTCACGGGAACCGGGGGCGCATCGATGTCGCCAAAGTAGTGTCGGATCGGAGGCACAATGGGCATGGCAATGGGACCAGCAGCGCCGATGATGACGGACCAGAAGAGGGCGGGACGCTCGCGGGCTGCCCAGCGGCAGTACTTGAGGGGAGTTTGCCAGAAGAAAGGAGCGGCAGACATGATGACCTGTACGGAGCGACGTTAGCGGCAGTATGACGCAGCGGAGAGTCGAGTCGTACTCAATTGACGAGGATCTGGGGTGGTTTGTCGTCGGGTCTTGGTGGTGATGATGGGCTTTGGCTATCGAAGCAACGGTCCAATCGCAGGAGCGGAAAAACCAAGCCGAAGAGGTCGGATTATTTGGAAGTCAACACCTGGCACTTAACCGTTTAGGGTAAGAGCGCTGCCACACAGAGTCTAGCGCGACGGGTTTCACCTCCCCCACTGAAGGCTACGTATCCCAAAACGCAAGCTCGCTCCAGGTACCTGCGTACCAGATTAGAGCTCTCTGTCTAAAGCGCAAGCTGTCCACGCCAGTATCCATCAACTTACACCTCGCGAGAGAACGAGATCCCCCCCAACCAACCAAAAATCTCAACCACATTCCCCCGATATTGTTTTTCAGAATGCGGTCACTCTTGAGCCTTGTGCTCTTTCTCTTTGCAGCGCTGGTTTCGGCCGTGAGCACAGCTGGTAACCGTCTGCTGGTTGTGCTGGATAGTCCAGATGACAAGAAGGCCTACACAACCTTTTTCGGCGACCTGTCTGGTATTTATCCCCATTGACAATTGGGTTGGGATTAAAGCTTACGATTGATAGAACGAGGCTATGAAATCACCTACGAATCACCAAAGAGCGAAAGCTTGGGACTGTTTCTGCATGGAGAGAGGACTTATGATCACCTCCTCTTCCTCCCCACCACGATTAAAGGTTCGTCATTTCTATCTTTTCGTGATGATGGGTATACTAATTCTTGCGCAGGTCTTGGACCCAAAATGACTCCCCAGGCTATCATCGAGTTCATCAATGCCGGCGGAAACATCCTCGTCACCATGTCCTCCACCCATACCGTGCCTTCCACTCTCGACGCCGTCCTGACCGAGCTCGACATTCACATTCCCGCTGAGCGCACCGGCAAGGTCGTCGACCACTTCTCATACGACACTATCTCCGCCTCCAAGGACCACGATGTCCTCGTCCTTGAGGCTCCTCCTGCCGTCCGAAAGGGCATGAAGGATTACTTCGAGATCCCCGGCGCATTCATCTCCGTTCCTCACGCTATCGGCCACATTCTCGGCAACGGGCAGCTTCTTACACCCGTCCTCCGCTCTCCTGCTACAGCTTACAGCTATCACCCCAAGGAGCAGAACAAGACCATTGAGGCTGATGAGCTGTTCTCCTCTGGTAGACAGCTTAACCTCGTCACTGTCTTCCAGGCTCGCAACTCTGCGCGCGTTACCGTCATTGGTGCCGCTGAGATGTTCCAGGACAAGACCTTTGACACCAAGGTTGCTCGACAGGGTGGCACTGCTCAATTCCCTGCCAACCGTGAGTTTGTCACCAACTTGGCTGCTTGGACTTTCCAGGAGCTTGGTGTTCTGCGAGTGAACAAGATTGAGCACCGCCTTGACGGTAGCAACGAGACCAACCCCGATGGATACCGCGTCAAGAACGATGTTGTAAGTTAAACAAGCCAATTTGGTAACGATCACTACTAACAATCTAGTCTTACAACATCTCTCTGTCCGAGTACGCCTGGAACAACTGGCAACCCTACCACCTCCCCAAGGGCGATAAGATCCAGCTTGAGTTCTCCATGTTGTCCCCCTTCTGGCGCCTCAACCTCAAGCCCATCCTCTCCAACGAGCACGAGACCATCTACGGCACCAACTTCACCCTCCCCGACCAGCACGGCATCTTTAACTTTATGGTCAACTACAAGCGCTCTTTCCTCACCAACATCGAGGAGAAGAACACAGTCAGCGTACGACATTTGGCTCACAACGAGTATGATCGAAGCTACACTATCAATGGAGCTTGGCCCCCTCTGGCTGGTATCTTTTTTACCATCCTCGGTTTCCTGGCCTTCTCCGTCGTATGGCTGTACAGCGCGAAGCCCAAGGAACAATCCGTGAAGAAGACGCAATAAATGAAGAGGCGGATGATGATTGTACCAACGTTTCTCATTATTTAATGACACCACGATAGGAAATCGTGGGAACATTGCTGTAGTAGAGCAGGATTAAAAGTGAACTATAGAATAAAGTTTTTGTCTTTTTTTCTACAAGTCTATGTCTATGTGTTCTAAGTACATGTGATTCATGAGATCGAAATATGTCAAGGCCCTCAGATTAGCTCTCTTAGGTTCCCACTGACAACTCGCGGCGGTTGGACAAGTAAATACCCTCGCAACCGTCTTTGACGTGAAGCCCGCCGCTGCTGCCTGCAAATTTGGCTTTTTGGTCGATTGATCATCACCGGGCAAAACATAATTCGTATCTCAAAGAATCTCTCCTCCCCTTCATCCTCCCCCGCAGAGCCCAAGCCTGCTCCGATTGAAAACTATATCGTGCATTATCACGAGCGTCTCTTACAACCCCCAAGACGTACCCAGGAGAGAGGACTACTTCACACTTGAGAAGGTATCTGTCATTGCGGCTACTATAGGGCTACATAAGAAAAAGGAAAAAAGAAAGGGAAATAACTTTGAGTCTGCTCAGATCTCTGTTCTTGTGTGAGGAACATTTTCCCACCACTGGATGGTTGCCCGAGGGTATACACGATCAGGGGGGAATCACCTAAGCTCGGTGTGAACATTGTCATCATAGCAGACCCAGGGAACCAACCAAACGTGTGTAGTAGTAGAAGGGTGCTGGGAGTCAGTAGAACGGGTAGAGGGAGGGAGAGAAAGCAGAAAACGCCGAACTCCAAACGCCAGACTCCTGACGCCCCCCATAAGAATATTCCCCAAAAAAGTCTAGAAAGCAACCCCCAAAAAGTCCAAGAACCCAAGAATAAAAAGCAGAAGAAAGCAGAGAAGTAAAGATATGGGTTAGTTGTGCACTTGAACATACCGGATGGTAAGCACCGGTCGCTTGACTGGGCCACGAGAGGAGAGGTGAAGGCGTTGGGGAGGCATGGTGTTGAGGAAGAGTGAAGACGACAGAGGGAGGAAATGAGCGAGAGAAGGAGAGCACGGAGACGAAAGAAAATGAAGCGTAGTAGAGTAGGTAGCAAAGAAGCTGGCGGTTAGCAGGAGAGGCGTGAGTATTGAAGCACTCGAGGTATAGCAAGATCGCAGTCGAAGTCGCAGTTGAAGTCCAAAGTTGAGGATGCGAAGCGATGATGAAGAGAGAATGAAAGAAAGCGGCAGAGAGTTGGAGGGGAAGCCGTTATTTATGCTTCTCCAGAGCGAGGAGTGATTGCGGGCTGCGCGCACAATATTTCGTTCTCTCGTTGTTGTTGACGGCCGTTGACAGCTGGCAGGCAGTGGCAGACCAAACTTATGATAGTTGAAATTCCAAGTCGCGTTGCGGCGCGCAATTGACAACGGGAGCGCTAGAGCAGGCTGACCCCCAACTGTGGCGCTGTGGCGCATGCGGGGCATCGGTACCAGCTCTAACGAGGCTGGAGTGGCTGGGAAAAGTTCCTTGACTTTGGGTCGCGAACAACACTCAACTTTGGCCTCTACAATCGCTACTCTCCGTCAATCTTGCTTTCCGCAGCAGAATCGTCAAAATGGTACGCAGTCCCTTCCCAGAAACTATCTCCAGTGCGTTAGATTAACAATTACAGGCTCGTAACTCGGAAAAGGCCCAGTCTATGCTGTTTCGCTTCCGCGAAGCTCAAGCAGCAGACTTAGGCATCATCGACGCCGGCCGCACCCGCCGACCCAAGCTCATCACCGAAGTAGCCGCCATCCCAGCCTGCGAAAAATGGCGTGGCCAAGTTTTGAAGGAGATCTCGCGCAAGATGTCACGCATCCAGGACCCCATCCTCAGCGACTACCAGATCCGCGACCTCAACGACGAAATCAACAAGCTCATGCGCGAAAAGCACATGTGGGAGATCCAGATACGCAACCTAGGTGGACCCAACTACATGCGCGGCGGTGGCAAGATCTACGATGAGCAAGGTCGTGAAATACCTGGTGGTGGAAAAGGTTACAAGTACTTTGGTCGTGCGAGGGAACTTCCTGGTGTTAAGGAGCTTTTTGAGGCGGCGAGGAATCAGGGTGATGAGAAGCCACTTGAGGAGAGGCATGATATGAGAAGGAATGTGGATGCGGCGTACTATGGATATGCGCCTGACGAGGAGGATGAGGAGTTGTTGGCTTATGAGGCTGAGAAGGAGAGGCAGGCTACTGAGCATATGATCAAGACAGGATCCCAGGATGTGCCGGAGGGATGGGAGCCTTTGCCCGGAGACGGTGGTGACGGAGTTACATGGGACTTGCCGACTTTGGAGGAGGTGCAGGAGGAGTTGATCGAGAGACGGAGAAGAAAGCTGCTGGAGCAGCTATAATGTGTGTCTTGATACGAAGCTTCTTGAGTTTTCAAACACACATCGGGACTACTACACGATACAAAGTTAGACGAGGCGGTTGGCACGGGGCGACGTTGATATCACAACCATGGCGTTCAGGACGGTCATCATGTATTTGCAGGCGTATCTATGGGAATTATTATGACGATACCTATCTGTCGTTAGGGTAGCAGAGTGCGTATAGCATAAAACATCAAAGCAAGTTTTGGTTTGGAGTTTATTAGAGCTTAGGCCTGTTGGTGTCGCGGGTGATTATTATGTGCATACCGTGACCCAAGCGCGAGTCGCTAGAGAAACCTAGCTGCAGAGCTATTGTATGTTCCAAGGGATAGTCCACGATGACATCAATTGGCCTAGCAAATCCATACTTTAGGCTCACGACAGCCCAGTTTCTAATGGCACCAGGGCGCCCTGCCTATGCATAACCAGTCTCTCTGCCAACCCACCTCGTTTACAGAAAAGAATCATATCTGGTTAATGGCATAACACGTCAAACAGAATCGAGTTTGAGAGCACTGGGTCATACCATCTCGCTTATACCATGATGAGACGACCTGAGATATGCATCTGTTTCCACAATCTCAGGTCATACCGAACTGTAGTATAGCTATAGGGTTCTCTTACCGCAGACCTATCTCCAAAGAGAATAAACCTCCGCTGTCAACTTGCCACGGAAAGTTCAAGTGCCGGGGAAATAAAACGGACGGAGAAACTGCATTGTATTTGCATAACCGCCAATATTTCCTGTTTCGTTTCAACGGCGGATCTCTGCCAAGCGAAATAATAGTGAAGGGGGCTTTTTGGAAGGATTGGTTGACGATCGTTATTGGTCCCCTGGGATTATGAATAGGGATCCCTGACAC
Source organism: Fusarium scirpi (assembly GCA_004367495.1). Classification (NCBI taxonomy): domain Eukaryota; kingdom Fungi; phylum Ascomycota; class Sordariomycetes; order Hypocreales; family Nectriaceae; genus Fusarium; species Fusarium scirpi. The sequence goes on from QHHJ01000047.1 coordinate 177,504, forward strand.
CCCTGAGATTGACTTGAAGACGCCACTCAGGTGGGAGTTGATGGTTTCTTTCGTCTCTTTAATATCTCCGTCTGTGTGTTTAATGAGAGTTCTAAATATAATGAAGTTATCTAGATTGGCGCAATTGACATCTCGATCATCTTGGGAACCGAATTCATGGATCCATAATCCATATGCCATGACAGCATTAGTTAGTTGATTGTGATGTAGAGTAGAGAATTGGCGCGCGACTAAGGGGATATCCAATGCAGATGCTACGCTGTTTCATTAGCGATCGACATTGGCCCGTCTTGTCTGTCTCGCCTTGCCGTGTCTCGTCTTTCATTGCCGTCCTCTCATTGTCTCGGGTATCTTTCCTACTGCATCATATCGAATTTTGTTCTATTTTCTCCTCTCGTCCGTTTTATTCACTCCTTTGTTTGAGTAAAGGCCTGTGATACTGTACTCACCAAATTCTGAGGCGCAGTCCACTCCTTTCAGCCTCTCCTCTCGTCTCACCTAAGCGATGATCAATTGAGTTCTCACTTTTGTTGATCCGGTCAAAGCTGTCCGTGGCGGTGCCCTCTCTTTTTTGACGTCTTTCTCTACAACAGTGCTTCTCTTTCTCCTCTTTTTCTATCAATTCCCCTATTTTAAAAAGGAAACCCCATTAAAAAAAGTAGTTCAGAAGGGGAAGAGAAAAAAAAAACTGAACCCCGCGAACCAAGGATTGGACAAGACAGCCCCAATTGACAGAAGAAGAAAAAAAGCGTCGAGCCCCTGAGCTTGTACCTGCAGAGATCCATTCGGTTTCCCTTTTAGCTCTTAAGCTTGCAGCGAGCTAAAGATTCACTCTGTCCAATCCCATCAAACGCCAACGACCAGAAGAATAACGCTTACGGCCCCTTTTACGAATTAAATCCTTTTTGAGACAGACACAGACACACAGAGAGAAGGTCAAACTGTTTAGAACCTCTGTTAGATCTTTTCTTTGGTTTTAGGTGACCATATTCGTTCATCGCTCCCGTCTAAAATTGGAGTCCATCTGATTTAAATTAACCCACTTGGTCCCTTTGCGCCTCGTGCGCCTGCCCCTACTTTACTTGGCTTTCCTTTTACCTTGCAGCCCAGCCCAGCGCCAGTCCTTCCTTATTGCACCGTCGCTTCCCTAACTTTTTACCCCCGTTGAGCGGGACCCTTTTAGTGAGATACTACTTTACGGTAAGTGCTCTCCGGTCCAGCAACGGTCGGGTCGGTCCCAGGTCTTCTAGAAATATGCACAGAAAGACGGCCAACCTTACCTAGCACCGTCCCATCCATGATCTAACATCTTATCTCGCCTTTACATCATCTTTTTTTCTTTCCTTTCCTTGACCATTCGCTCATGACATTTCGATAGGTCGTCCACTCATTTTATTCTTTTCATTCTTACCGTCTTCGAGATGGTTTCCTTCTTTGGCCTCAGACTTGGAGGCAATAGGAAAAAGTCACAGTAAGCAATCTTACTCCTCTCTCCCGTCAGACATCACTAACAATTGACTCAGGGACAGCAGTAAACTAGCTACGAACAAGATACAGCATTTACATCGCAATGACACATACGAAACCATCACCACAATTACCGCCATGGAGATCAAGAGGCAGAGCAACTTCTCCCGCCCACAGCTCGCTCGCCCTGGCACTTCACACTCAACGCTTGAGCCTCCTACGCGTGTTCCCTACAAGAACAGCGCAGGAGCAGCTTCTTCTATGGTCGATCTAAGTGCGCCGCGAGCACCAGGAATGGGAAACCCTCGATTCCATACCTCGGACATCCAACTCAACACTCGCTTCGGAAATGGCAGCTCGACAAGTCTTGTGGCGCCCAGCCCTATAAATGCGGATGGCAACAGACCCGGTACACCCACACGTCCTGGAACCGCTGTGTCGACAAAAGGGACCCCGAACCCGTTTAATATTCATTTTGGAAAGGACTCCGTCAGCAGCATACCGAATACGCCCTTGGATGAGCCCAGTAGTCATTCGGACCAATTCGAATTTAATCTCGGAACCGAAATCAAAGATGTCAGGACCAAGAGTCCGATTCCCACTGCTAATAACGGCTGTCCATCTCCTCCGCCCTCCATCGTCAACGCTGAGCGACCTTTCTCTCCCGACAATCGACCTTCGAGCAGCCGTCAAAACGTGCCTACCGCGCCCAGCCTTCACAAGCCTAGTACTGCCGGTCCTATGTCTCTCCCTAGCCCAGCTGTCTCGGTTGCGCGTAGTGAAGAGGTCTGGGAGTCGCCTGTGATTCGAAATGTTTCAGCTAAGCGCGACACATTCACATTCCACATGCCTAGAAGACAAAGCTTTACAATGGAGACGGATCCTCGCGATAGCCCCAAGCCCATGGCTGAGGGGCTTGCTGGAAACTTTACTGGGTTCGACTTTGGTGAGACTGTCAGGAAGGGCAGCATTGGAGGCAATAGCATCGACACCACGAGTGAGAGAGGAGTGAGCCCGATTGACACAAACGTCAAGCCCAAGCCGCTGGCAAATGCCAGGACAGCCAGCCCTCTTGGAACGACGAGAACCGCCAGTCCTTTGAGGACCATGCAGTCGAGTCCCAGTCTGAGCATGCTTGACACAGCTTTGACCCGAACTCGAACGGCTAGTGATGCGATGTCACCTTTGTCTTTGGTATCTTCATTGGCCTCAGCGGCAGCAGAGGAAGCTCCTCGTATTCAGACTCCTCAGCCTTCTCAGCAGCCCAAGGCGATGCACCAGGCCCCCAAGATTCTCCAACCTGGTCAGCTGTCAGAGCCTATACAGAACATTCGTCCTGTCTCTCCGTCGCGTTCTCCTGCGCCCTCTCCGCTCTCGCAACCTCCTCAGCAAAACTCACCTGGACCATCTCCCATTCTCGCTTCCTTCCCAGGCCGAGAGGACTCGCCACTACTTAACTTCGAGTTCCCTCGATCTCCTCCTCGAAACCAGCAGTCGCTCGCACCATCACCTCAGTACCCTCCTAAGCAGTACAAGGCATACCAACCGCCCAACTCTTCTCCTCCTACGAAACCTCTACCTTCGCCATACCGGTCACCTACCGCTCCTCTCCCACCTGTGCCACCACCTCGACTGAACCCTGGAAACAGCAGGAGTAACACTCCCGACATTGCTTCCAGAAGCGCAACCCCCGACACAGCCCTCAGGAGTAAAACACCGGACACAACCGCGAGCGCCGATCCGGGCTTCATGAGCCGACCTCTCGAACCTCCGCCACGCGGCTTCCGTGCACGAACCGACTCCGAGCCAAAGCTTGGCAGACCTCTCCGAGTTCCTGCTCTTGCCGATCGCTCAGCAACCATTCCCCTTGTTGGAAATGGACCGCGAAGTGCTGTTGGTACAGGCTTTGATGATAGCGGTTTTGTTAAAGCTGCGCGTATTCCTGAGCCACCAAGGACGGCAAGCCCGTTCCTATCCCAGGCCGGCGAGCCTTCGCGAGCAGCGAGTCCGTTCCGCGCATACAGTCCTCAACCTCCTCGAACAGCCAGTCCTGCTCGCACTCATAGTCCTCAGCCGATACAAGCGGCGAGTCCATTCTTGCAGTCGAGTCCTCAACCACCCAGGACAGCCAGCCCATTCCTCCAACAGAGTCCTATGGAAGGTGACTTTCCCATCCAGAAGGGTCTACCACGAGGCCGCAGACCTCAACAACCCGAGCCTCAAAGCCCTGAGAGGGGTTTTGGTTTGGAGCCAAGGAAGCAGCGTCGCCAGCCTCCTGTGTATCCACCACCCAGAGACGAATCGCCAGTCCGTCCCATGGAGTCTTTCGAGCACCCCAGTACTCCCAACTGGAATGACTTTGACCGTGCCGAAGCACACAAGTCTGCTATTCCCGCTGCTCTCTCACCTTTCCGCACTCAGTTCGCTCGTTCTCCCACTCAGGCTACTGATAGTTCGTTGAGCCCTCGACTTGCTCAGTACGCTTCTTCGCCCATCTCTGATACACCGCCAAGTCTGCCATCGCCTTCGTTCCCCTCGTTGCAAAAGTCAATCTCCAGCTCGAGTGAGAATCTTTCGCGGGCGTTTGACTTCGATGGGCCATGGGAACACCGACCGGAGCCCAACCAAGGTAGACCCTTGATCTCACCTGTCATGGTGGACTTTGTGCCGCCCAGGGACAGAGACCGCAGCAGGACTCGCGTCGAGGCCAAGAGGGCTCCCCCTCGACCATCTCCCATCACCGTTCCTCAGGGAGTCGCCTCGGGACCACACTCCTTAGAGTCTGCAAGAGCCAGAACTCCTAACCCTGTGGTTGATGCGAACAACCCTGGCTTCATCTAACCTGGCCATCTATTTCTTGGATCTCATTCTACCGGAGCGTTTGTTGGGCTTTTATAAAAAGAGGCTAGATGTCTCATGACTTTTCTTGCGTATCGTCCATCGCTTAAACCATTTCTTTGTCTATATTTTCCCTTGCATCTGGCGTCTTTCGCTTATAGATTATAACATACCCCCGTCCCTCGCTGTTGATTTTCTTTTGATTCATGTATATACTCATAATCATCGGGACATGATTAGTAGTTAATGTCTAAGGAATAGATATCCAGAGCCTTGAGCCTGGCTCTACATGATTATTTTGTGCACTGTGTGAAATGATGCAGCGTGAAATGAATTGTATTATGACTGATAAATACCAAGACCAGCGCCTATTTTACATTTTGGGATACATTTTTCTAACCAAGGAACATGCGCAGGTTGTTGCCGATGTACTTAAGATCCAACAGGAACGTATCATGACCAAACATACTCATCTCCTCGCTCAACTCAACATGTGTTACATTGCGGTTACCAGCGAGACGAACTGCTTCAGCTACCTCACGCTGCTGCCATGCAGGGAAGAGAATATCACTAGCGACACCCATCACCAGCGTAGGGGTATCACGTAGCGGCGCAAGTCCGTGGATCAGATCCTCAGGTGGTCGCGAGCCAGGCACGACAGTTGGGTCTGAGGGATCAGGGTGCGATCCGGGTTGTTCCTCGTAGGGCTTGTTGGGAAGTGTCAGACTGCATGCTGCGTCGGTGGACAGCGGAGAAGCTTCACCTGAAGCAAGCTTCTTCTCGCGCTCTTGCCGACGAGCGTGCGTGGCGCGCTGGTGTTCGATGCCCAGATCGAAAAGATCCATTGCTTTACTGACGTACAAAAGACTGTTGGGATCATAGTTCAGACACCACTTTTCACCTGCGTGGTCGAGATATGTCTCGATGAGAAAGTCGGGACATAGAGCTGGTGGTTTACTAGAGTCTGCTCGACGACGGCCGAAGCGTTGTTCCCACTCTGGTCCGGAACGGTATGTTACTGTTGCGATTTCGCGCGCGAGCTTCATTCCTGCATGCGGAGGCACTTTTCCGTAGTAGAAACCGCGGTTCCAGTTGGGATCCATCATGAGAACTTGACGTTGGGTGTGGCGCATGGCGATACTGTAGGGATGGGAGCGGGCGCAGCCGCTGATGGAGACGATGCGACCTACGCGCGAGGGAGATTGGACTCCTGCGGCGAGGGATTGCATGCCGCCCATTGAAGAACCGACAGACGCATAAAGCTTGTCGATGCCGAGATGGTCGAGAAGACGGAATTGAGCGCGGACCATGTCGTCCATTGTCAAGATGGGAAATCTAGTCGCATAGCGCTCTCCATTTCCTGGATCAACGCTACTAGGTCCGGTAGAACCATTACACCCACCGATGACATTCGTGCAGATGATGTGGTACTTGTTCGTATCAAGAGGCCCGCCAGGCCCAATGAACTTCTCCCACCAGCCGGGCTTGGGGTTTGTCTCCGTAGAGTGCGCATGGGAGGAAGCGGATAGACCGGTATGTAGAAGAATAGCGTTGGATTTGTCGGCGTTGAGCTCACCCCACGTTTCGTAAGCGATGTTGAACTCGGGCAGGATGCCGCCCCAGTCGAGCAGGAAGGGTTCCTTGTGGTGGTAATTCAGCGTCGCGCCGGATGTGTATGAAGGTTCGGTGTCGTCTGAGTCTGTGAGTTTTGCGGAGCGAGATTCCAGTGCGTCGAGGCAGGGGAAGGACATTGCTGGGTTTGAAGCTACGCCCGACTTCCGGATCGGCGAGCAGTGAAGCTGGCGAGTTCCGGCAAGCCATGATGCGCGAGACAAGGCATTGGGTTTAAGTGCAGTTCTTAACTGGCGAGTTGACGCCGCAAGAGACCGTGAGGACCTCATCATGGTGGAAAATGGGTTTGTAGGAGACAAATTGTCTGTCGGGCGAAAAGATGCATTTTCAATGGGTGTTTGTAATCGAGGATAGGTAATCGGACGTTTTTTGGACCCTCCGATGCGCGGGGGATAGACGGGGAACGGGATGATACGCCGTTAGTCAGGGATGATGCCATTGCACGTGCGATTAGATAAAGCTTGGTGGAAGATAAGATAGCACGTGGGACATTGACGTCAAGCGAGGGATGAGCTATGAATGGGTGTGAATGCGGTTGCCTTTTGAGAATCAAGCTTAAACGCGTCACCTTTTACAGTCAATAAATTACTCCTAAGTGTCCTTTTTATTTTCACTTTTACAAATTACAAAATACAAATTACATGCTGGAATACATTCTCGGCTTCATCATCGCCTACATCATCATGGCTCAAAGTATTCCTCAGAATGTAATCCACGGACTACAAAGCATGCTTCCAACATTCGGTACAGACAACCAAAATGGAAAAGAGCCTGAGACAGTCGACGAAGGGATAACACCCATTGACGTTGTCATCGCTCGCATCATGCTCACAAAGGGCAAGAAACTTCCTCCCGACGTCGTCGACATCATCCTCGATTTCGCAGAGTACTGGGCGCATTCAAGCAACGAAATCGACTACAAGCTCCAACATCAACACCCCCTCACAGTCATCGGCGGAAGTCCCTCTGAAAACAAATTCCTTGTAAGTCAGCCTTGCTAGGTATCAGGATCCACGGCTAACACTATGTATAGCTCCGGTCTTACCCTGTGGGTCTAACGGGTCTTCAAGGCAGACATGCGCTGGCGGAGATCCTAGCGTACGATATGACTGAGGCTAAGCCGCAGGCGTTGGAGAAGGAGCATGAGAAGGATTACTTTGTCAAGTTGGCGAATTATCCCACGCCCAAGTTGCAGTATCCTGTGAGGAAGGTGGTTTTTACGATTCGGAGTAAGGACCAGGGATGGTCGAGCGATATGGAGAATCGACATACGTATAACGGGTCATGGACTTGGTTTGAGGCTGGATTGGAGAAGTTTGATGCCGAGCAGATCTGTAAGTCAATTCATACATGTCTGCGATTTATGCTAATTTCTTAGGTGATCCTCAATGCACATACGACGTCCGCTACAAGTCCAACACCTCGGAAGCCGTACCCCTCCCCGTCTGCGCGCTTCGCCCGCTGTATCCAGAAACCGGTCCTATTTCCGACAAAAAGCTAGGCTACACGCATCCTCTCCAACCACAGGATAAATGGGTTATTCAGCACAACAAGACTGCTCATCGTGCTTGGCAGGATCATGTTGTGACTTGGATGTGGACAGATGACATTAAGCCTGAGTCTGAGGCCGCTGAGAAGATGAGGATGGAGACTGGTCGGGGTCGGGAGACGGGTGATGGGTCGTTTATCAGGGACTTGAAGATGGGGGATGTGATTACCGTGTGGGCCAAGGCGAGATTCTCGGCTTGGGTTAATCATGTTGAGAGTGTCAAGATTGATGTTTATTGGGCTGTTTAACGGCTGTATGGGGGACGATTGCTTCGAAAGAACGATGAACTTCATGACATTATTAAATGACGCTTGCTCGGGAGCCTGGTTGCTTTCCAAAGAATTGATTCTTACAATAATAAATGTCATTAGAACAATCACTGTGAAGTATCTTGCCATGCGTCTATCTCTGTTGCGATTCTTCAATCGTTCGTCTCGTGTTAGTGCTGTCGGGTAGGTCAGTGAATGAGAGCGTCCTTTACGTCATGCCCCTCTCCCAATGAGAGACTGTCTTACACGTACTCTTTACCTCCAACTCTGAACTCTCCCTACTACGAAGTAAAAGAAATGCGATTCATCGCCAATATCTGCAGAAACCCACGATTTTTACTCGCGACAACTTGTCTCGCTCACCAAAGACCTCTTCAATTGACGCGCAACATGACTACCACGCTCAAAAGCCAGAACATCCAGCTCAGTCTGCCCGATGGACTGTCACAAGAGCAGCTGGACTCATTCAGACCATTCAATGTATTTGCCTCCCTCCTTGTAAATGAACGAGAAACTAACCGGACTTCTAGAACTGGGTCGACACTTTGACGAACTCTCTCAAACTTCAATCCGACTCATCTCACCCCTTCCACAAAGATCCCTACGCTCTGCGCTCAGTAACGATTCAGTCGTTTGACCTTTTCGGGAAACGAGTAGGCTTTGTAAAACTCACAGCCACCGTATCCAACAATGCAGGCGAAACCCTCCCCGCCGCCGCTCTTCTTAGAGGACCAAGCGTAGCAATGCTCTTCATGCTCATCCCAGAAGACAAGCCCGAGGAGCGCTACGTCGTGCTAACAGTACAACCACGCGTTCCCGCCGGAAGTCTCAGCTTCGTAGAACTACCCGCCGGCATGGTCGACGACGGCAGTTTCAAAGGCGCAGCAGCACAAGAAATACAAGAAGAACTCGGCGTGACGATCCACGAGGATGAGCTTACTAACCTGAGCGAACTTGCTGCACCTGAAGAAAAAGGCGAGGGGCTGGCGCAGGCCATGTTCCCTTCTGCGGGAGGGTGTGATGAGCATGTTACGATTTTCAGCTACGAGATGAAGTTGCCGAGGGACAAGATTAGGGAGTGGAGTGGACGGTTGACGGGGTTGAGGGAGCATGGGGAGAAGATTACGCTCAAGGTTGTGCCGATGGGGGAGGCTTGGAGGGAGGGGGCGAGGGATGCGAAGTGTTTGGCTGCGTTGGCACTTTGGAGGGGGCTGAAGGATGATGGGAAGCTGTAATGGGTTCCTCTCACATGCTGGGACTTGATGATATCATGACAGGGCGAAAGCAATAACGATTTGACCAGACTCTATGCTACTTCGGCTATGCAAAGATTCCAAGAAATGGGTATCCAACTCCCGCTCTCAGTATTATACTCCATGTATTCACGACTCAACATATGATGCTATGCTTCCCAAGTAGTCAATCCTATGTCACATTCGACTCCATCTTCCGACCAAACCCATATCCCAAGTCCCATTTGCCATCCAATGCATCCGCACAATATCTCCCTTTGGCATGCATACAATGCCGTTGACGCCATTTAATGATCCCAAAACTCCAGTATATGCATGACCCTCCCTCTATAGTCTGTATTATGTATGCTTTCCGTTGCTCAATCCTTTTCGAGCAGTAACGAATGTTCTAATCCGTGTTAGCTTGCATACTGAGTCAGGCCAGCGGGTTACTTACACTTTAGCCAAACTGCGCAGCATGGGGTCTTGCATTTCGCCTTTAACGCGATCAAGCAAAGCCCTCGTAGCTTTCTCTTCCCATCCTCCCAGTCCAAATAATCTCAACGTCCAGTTCTCTATCCCTGTATCAGTTAGCGCTGTTCTTTCCCATGCCATGACGCGAACACTTACCGCACTCGACCATCTCTGCCAGAGCCTTGCGCTTCTGCTGCGTAACAGGATCACTTCCCCAATTCTGAATCGGCAACCAGTCGACGCGCTCCCTAATAACCTCGGCCCCCAATTTTGATAACCACCCTGGAACCCTAGGTATAGGATCGCAATCGATGCCAAGCTTGATGCACATCTCTTCGAAAGTCGTCTCGTACTCTATACACGCCGCGCCAATCTCTGGTTTTCCCTGCGTGGGCAGATCAGCCTGTTCGGGGTCCACGTCGAAAAAGTGAGGCCGTATCTCTGTGATTTCGAGCTGGCCGCCCGGTTTCAGGTGCGAGTATGCTTCTGTGAGGAGGGAGTCCCAGTCTCGCACGCCGCCACCCGCAAGACTGCGCATGTGGATGAAGTCGTAGGTGCGTGTGGGCCAGGGATCTGTGGCGTCGGCGATCTCGAACGTTACGTTTGGAGGAACATCTTCGGGGAGCAGGGCGCTGCTGAGGTCGATGCCTAGAATATTGACCTGGGGATACCGTTTGGCCATATCGCAAGCCCATACACCACTTCCAGCGCCAATATCCAGTATCTCGAACGGTTCTTCGGTGGTGTATTGATCGAGGGGTAACTTGGCGTCGACAAGTCCGCCGTCGAGACACATCTGGTAAAGCTCATGCTGGACCGTCAAACGATGCGATTCGGAAGCGTCGTTCGGTGTAAGGAGCTGGCCTGAGCCATGATATGTATGCCCGTACTCGTGAATCAGGGGAAGCGCGTCTTCAGATATCGTAGAATAATTAGAGGTCGTATCGCTAAAGTCTGAGTCTTCGGCAGGACTGACATCCTCCACGGGTCCGCTGAGCCACTTGCTTGTATCGTTCCGTTTCGCCATATTCTCAGATGATGCGGTTATAGGAGAATGATCGTTGTAGCGGGCCATTTATTTCGAGTATCTCGCTTGCGGTACGGGGGATCGACGGCGAACGGACGTGTTTATACTTTGTGGCAGTGAGAGATGGTACGCGTGGCAGTGAATTGACGATAAGCGTCCATGGCCAAAGAAGAAGAAAAGAGCGAGCGAAAGAGGGATTAAAGAAAGAAAGAAAAGGAGGAGGAGAAAAGAGAAAAGACGACGAGACGACGTTAGGACGGGATGGCATGTCAAGTTACAGTGAACAGCTAGAAAGTGGAGGGAGGTGTGGAGGAGGTTTTTTGGGCAATGGAACTAAGGTAGGGTCCAGGGTTTGGCTTCACCTGGCTTAGCTTAGTATTCAGTCTTGAACAAACATGATGAATCTATTACTCCAAATTGATTAGTCTAGTAGAGGAGAAGTTATGTATGGAAGCTTCCAAATACCCTTCGCCTTCGCCGTCTCCGCAAGCCTCAGCCTCTTAAAAAAGAAGCTTCTCACGTTCCTGTCTAAATTGACTACCTAAGACTAGTGCTTCATCTTCATCTGATCTAAGCTAGTTCAGATCTACATTCCTCCACCATTAATTAGCAAGATCAGGTCAGGTACCTTTGGTCCGTACAGAGTAAACCTATGATATGATATGACGCGTGAGATAAACAACACATGGCAAACTGAGACCCAGACTCGTCTCATTTCACCTTCCATTCCATGACCCTGTCCGGCCTCTCTTTTCCGCCCAGTTCCCACGAGAGGATCTACAACCAATATAGTCCGTAACCTAACTCCTTACAACCAACAACCTACCGTCAACCTTCCATTCACTACAACCAACAGCCATCAACTAACCAATCTTTACCATATCCCCTTTCTTTTATCGCTCAATTCATCAGACAATGTAACATTCCCCCCCTCTAATAGCGGATCGCATGTACCTTCAAACATCTCCAATTGTTCACGTCATTAAAACAACCCTTGTTCCCCGGGTGGATTCTCGTTTGCCTCGTGGCCCCCTTGCGAGTATGTTCTAGACCGCATACCTACTACCTACCAACAATACATACCTACAATAGGATAGCATAATTACAAATTCCCATAGCATCACATCAGGCAGAAATAATCAGAAGCAAAGAAAAGCCAATTATCCACCCAAGAACCACTATGTCATGCAGCTATATCACAACTAAACCCCTGCCAACATGCGGCGCAGCGCGCAGCGGAACGGCGCGATGAGGATCCCATGGCAAAAAACATGTGGGAATTTTCGTGATCTGTCGTTTCTGGCGATAGATAGCATGCATGAAGGATCCGAGACAAGACGAATCCTTCAAGACTCCCCACAAAGTATCACATCATTGTAACATCATAAGCAGGCACATTGCATTCAGGTGGTAGATTGAGGGCTACCCATCACACATAATTGACACTTATCGCAGACATGAGACCAAGTATTGATGCTACACACTAAAAAAGTCCTATGAGAAGAATCGAAAAAGAAAAGAAAAGTGAAAAGCCTACAGACAACAACGCCGATGCTATGACAAGGCCAACAATGAGGGCTCGCCTGGGGTGTTCTCAGCTTCAGTACCAAGATCAAATCTCAGCTTCACCCACGCCTCTTTTATGTCGCCTTGTAGAAACTGACTCTTATGAGCCCACAATCGCCGCCCGTTCCAATACCCATGCAATCCTGGTCTGGTCCATCAATTATTCACCAAAGAAGAAACTTCCTCCTCTTGTGTGTTTGCAAAGAGGAATTCCTTCTCTTTCGTGTGTGTTTGTAAAAGCGTCGCGACGCTTGTGGTATCCTGTTCCTGTTGGAATCTTGATCGGAGATAATTCCCCGTACTTCTTGATCAAAGGTAATCCCTCGTACTCACTCCCCTCAAGTAACAAACATGCATGCAAAACAGACTCGCCGCCTTCCATTATGCCTGATCCATTGCCAATGCAGAAAAAAGGAAAAAATAATTTTCACTAAGCATCGCTAGCCTGCCCAACCATCATGTGGATGATTTCGTCCGGTTCCCAGCTGGGGGGATGTACATTGTTCGTCCCTCGTTCGCATCCACCACAACTGCTTTTCGACTGAACTTCCAGTCTAAATTGTTATCTGAAAGAAGAGAAATGATAAAAAAGGGCTATCGTGCAGTCATATCCGGGGGCTGTCAATTGCTAGTAAAACCAACGCCATCTCGCTCAAGGTGTATCGTGTATCATGCGGAACATGTGGTTCAATCGCGGTTCAATGCCTTCTGTCAAGACATCTCCTTCGGTCGACGCTTAGGACATCTCCTTCTTCATTCGGCGCTTACTCCCAACTCTCCCGTCAGTGTGCTCGTCGTCAGGGTTCCACTCTTCAGGATGAAAGTTGGGATTGCAGTAATGAGCCCGGTTCCAAATACTATTCTTGAACGTATTGGTCGTTACTTGGAACGTCGAATCTGGAAAGTTGTTCTTGCCCTCATCGTAGTCCAGTTGAACTGGGCTGAAACGGATGTGGTAGCTTGAAGCGGCCGTTCGCAAGGGGAGGGTATTCTGAGGTCCAGAAGCAGTAACCATCGCGGGACTCGGTGCCATTGCAGAGCCACCAGATATAGAGGCAGGTGGTGTAGGAGGCTGAGGAGTTGCCATGATGGGAGGTGGCGGAGGAGGTGCTGCTCGCGGTGTCGGAGTGGGCAAAGGCTCGGGGAAGGACGACATCCAGGGACTTTGCTGCACAGGAGAAAAGGTTTCGGAAGCACTGACAGGAGGAGGAGGTGCGAATTGTGCGAGACCTCCCATGCCAGCAGAACTGCTGAAGCCCGGGATGATTGACAAAGCGTCAAAGTTCATGGTCGTGTATTGACCAAGATCCGCTTGCTCGGTTGTGATGTTAGTATTGTGCGTAAAGCCACTGACGCGAAGCACCTGCGTGGCCATTCCCTTGTACAGAATGTCGTAGTGGCCAGGTCGATAGAGTAGGTTGATCATAGGGCCAATGTCTTCTTGGGGCCAGCGATAGGTGTTGGCCTGGGCGCCCGGGCTTCGGTCGAGCATGACAACCTCGAGAACAAAGTTGGCTGGCTGAAGGAGGATCTCAGCGAGGGCAATAAGGCCAAGTTCTTCGATATCCCGGTTAGGGATGTCAATCTGGTTGGCGCAATATGCCGCTACACCGCTGCCGTCGGGAACGAAATCCGCGAACCTGGTAGGGTTGGTCTTGAGGTATGTCGCAGCGAGAAGACGAAGGTAGTAGATCATGCTATCGGCACTGCCAGGCTCGTTCCACTTGTTCTGATTCAACTGGTGCGCGTACTGAGGGTTGCCGATATTCTGGGCGACTTCTCTCAAATGGTCCAACACCTCATCTGCCATATCTTCCCAGTAGGGATAGTTACCCACGGTGCTCAGCAAAGGATTCACGCTCATGAGCCGAGCGACCTCGCCCTCGATCTTGGCCTGATCGCCCGACTCAATGAGCTTTTCGAAATAACTGAAGCCAATTGCTATTGGTGAGAAATATTAGCGCAAGTTCGACATGTCACAAAAGCCAGCCGAGACATGACATGGGCAGAAATGCAAGGCAGGCATAACAAAAGGAATGTAAGCATTGGATGCAGAACATGTTTCAGCGGCAGAGCATTGTTGAACAAGAAGCGGGGAGTTGGCTGACTTACCTCTCCAACCACAGTTGCCATCGCCTTGGATAGGGCGGTAGTGAGAGTAGGTCTGGGGGAGGGCCTGAATCATGCCATGTTAGCAAGGGCAGAAATGACGATTTTCCAAGTTTTGGCTCAACGTACGATTGTCTTTTCAACGTAAACTGGGTCGGCCTTTGCGTACTCGTTGGTGATGGCATCGCTAAGGATCTTGTTCCCAACTTTGAGGCCCTGCAAAAAATTGGAACGGTCAGCGACGAAACAAAATGACGCGCAGGGCGTAGAACAGTTGCAATTCAATTTAAAAAGACCCTGGAAAGCCGCGATTTACCTCTAGAACGGGTTGATAATCCCTCGCAGCAGCCTGCTGAGCGGCCATGTCGTGCTGGCCTTGATCCTCCATCTTGAGCACCACCTGCGGTTGATGTTGGTATTGAGGTTGCTGGTGTTGGTGTTGAAGTAGTCTTTGGCGGTCCTGCGGTTGCGCTAAACTTGGTGAGGAAGAAAGGTTTGAGTTTGAAGCTTGCGAAATAACGGGAGAGATAGAGTTCGAGGCACCGTTAGAGTAGGGCGACGCTGAAGAAGGTGCGGCTGACGAGGTGGAAATTTGGCGTTGTCGAGGAGGAATTTGTTGTTGGTGGACAAGATGCGGCTGCTGCTGGGAATGTGATTGCTGGTGGTGGTGGTGGTGGTGGTGTTGTTGGTGTTGCGGTTGAGATTGCGCCTGCGATTGTTGCGATTGCAGGTGAGAATGTGAATGCGACTGGGCGAGCGCTGAAGAGTTGTAGTATCCAGCGGTTGTGGTTGGAACAGTAGTACCTCCACCTCCAGCAGACACGGGAAAGGCAAAGTCCAGGTCTTGAGCTAGGCCATATGACGCGAAGCTGGAGGAGGTAGTAAAGGGAGTGGGTTGAGGCTGGAACATGCCTCAATAAAAGAGGATGACGGAGAAGAAGTGGAGGAAGGAAAGAATGTAAGAGTAAAAAAATCAAGGCAATGATTGATTGAATAAGGTAGTGATGAGTGACGAGATGTGATGGGGATGGGAAGGGAACAAGAATGGCACTCAGCAAGAAAATGGTCTGTCAGGTCCCTCTCTTACTGGGTTCTGTCCCTCTATCACACTTTCTCACACTCACACTTTTGTTTCCCTCTACTTCACTCTCACTCTGTGTCTCTCACAGAAATT
Organism: Fusarium scirpi; assembly: GCA_004367495.1. NCBI lineage: Eukaryota > Fungi > Ascomycota > Sordariomycetes > Hypocreales > Nectriaceae > Fusarium > Fusarium scirpi. The sequence continues at coordinate 192,841 of QHHJ01000047.1, forward strand.
CAAGTCACACTGACTGAAAAAGAGGACGGAAGTGATCTAGACAATTCAATCCAATAAGGGACGGGAGGATGGGCAGTTTTTAGGTGACCTTTCAGGGCAGGCAATGGCGGACAAGCCACCCGTCTGATACTGCTATCTCACGCTGTAATGCCCTGTCACGACGCTGTGGATCAGAAGGACGGACACCGACTCCTCTTTCTCCCCCCCCTCCTTCGGGTGCTGGCCGTAACCGTGGCCGTCAAACCTAACCTAACCTTCAGTCAAACAGAGTTCCATATCGTCCAATGATGCCCTTGAGGGGGCCCCGGGGGTCACTGCAGGGATTGAAGCAGGGGTTGTTGGTCAGGGGGGGCTAGCAACTGGCACAATCAACGGACAATGATGGAGACAGCGGGTGTGGCCCAGCGGGTGCGATGGCTCTAGCGTCGTGGATCAACTCAATGTATCTCGGCTGCTGATTTACGCCCGCAAGATACAAAGAGTTCCATGGTCTGCTAGGGTACAGCTCCCGTTGAGAATTTGAAGGGGAGGCAGACCCGCGGCGAAAGACGGGACGGGCGTGCGGCACAGACACCAGAGAGACGAGCTATTAATCTGGAAAGATTAATGAAAAGAGGGCAACGGGATCGAGGAAAAAAGGAAGCATAGACAACGCTAAAAAAGAAATCCCCGGGAAGTCAATCTTGTCAATGCAACCTGGCAAATGCAGGACGGAACACACTATCTCAAGCTCCGTGTCTGGCGGTTAGAGGGCATGGATTGGCTGGCTAGAGACGGGAGAGGGGACCCAAGGTTCAGTTCAAGGTCACAAAGTGTGGGTGATACAGAAGGATGAGTGCTGCCATGACATGGTTTACAGCACGATCCAGGTTGCACAAGAGGGGTGTTTTCTGTTGCCGTACGGATACTGTATCCATGATTCAATTGAACAAGTAGACCATGCTACTGATGGTAACTAGTAAAGCTTTGATGATCGACGGCAACAAACTGCTTGAGCTGCTCTAATAATAACTGAGTACAAAGAATTAGCTCATACCCTTGGCATCTGCACAAGAGGCGCAGAAGTCGGGAAGCATCCTATTCGAAAAAGGTTCTCGATTCGAGGTACAGGCACTGTACCTGATCCATCTCCATCATCCGTGCCTCTTCTCACCTCGTGGCAGGGCGCCTGTGAACGATCGGCTACAACAGTGGGTTTCCCGGTCTCCACAGAGCAGCCAGGGCAGGTGAACTCTGTTCACTGACGATCTCCCGTTGACGACGGGGGTTTTGTCAAATCGATGATGATATGTACTGAACTGAACTGAACTGACATTGACAATTATTAGGTGACGCTTGTGCCGCGGGGAAATAGATAAGAAATGTCGCTAGTGGAGGTAGAGGATCAAGATCGATTCGTTGGGTCGGGTGATGTAGTGCAGTATCTCACCAACAGAGCAGAGGCTAAAGAGACAGAGACACTGAATGGAAGAGAGCGATGATGACAGTCTGGGAAGTGCGAGAAGGATTCAAACTAGAGAATATGCTGTAAGTTGATACGGTCAGGAACGAAAGCCAAGACTAGACTCACTAGGTACAAGATACGATGGCATAATTCCAGACCTCAGCTTCATAATTATACCTGGCTGGCTGACTGTCATTGTAACCCATCCGGTACCCATCCGATGTGCCGCTTTAGATGTGTATATTATTGGTTCTTCTCTGCCATCAGCATTAATTATTACACCTCCATTAAATGGATCATCTCTTGTTCGTTCTCAGCCGCTCTTTCAATGGATCGTCCAAGTGGAGAAAATCTAAAACCCATCTAAAAAAGCCAAGCCCTTAGCAATTAAACCCGTTGTTCCCCGGGGATCCATATCGTGGAGAAACAAGTACAAGTTCATTGCCGTAGGCAAAGCGAAAAAAAGTGATACGATTATTCGGGTAACAAATATGTACAATTCTATCCGTCCGTCTCTGTGCCTTACCTGCCTGAACCACAACTCAGCGTCTACAGCTCACCGTCTACTGCGCATGTTTTTCCCGCGGAAGACGGCCCGTGACGGGAACTTGTGGATAAATCCTCCGTAATAACAAACTCAATAAATGAGGCACAAACATTTATTTTTCTCGAAAGGTTGATTGATGCAAGGAACTTGAGCTTTTTTTTTTGTTGGACTTTGTGGCGATGGTGTGTCTGGACCCCTGCGCTTGGCAGGTAAAGAAAGGGTGACTGTCGACTAAGACAGGAACCGTTTAACTGATCTGATGCCATTCTGTTGGTTCTGTTATATTTCGGTCTCACATGTCTGTTCCCTTGTTGAATAAATTACCTACCAGCTTCACCTGAGTACAGTAAAAAAACGTTGTCCAGGGGTGTACCCCCCTCGTCTGACCAACAGCCTCCAAAACGGTCGTGTCACCCCAAACCTGAGAAGATCATGTTGCTCTTCTCTCATGAGCTGTTCACTTCGGCAATTGAGCTGATGACATCCGATGGCAGCCCAAGTCATGGAAGCCATACATTAGTGTTCTCACCTACGATCAAGCAGAATAAGCCACGATCTAGACTTGACACGTTCTCTTCAGTAAGCTGCATGTTCCAAGGGTTACTGAACGAAGAAAAAAAGCAATTGATAAAATCTGCGCATCATGTCTCATCCGACACCGGGTCCACGGGATAACAAACCGTTTTCTTATTCCATCTCGATGAGAAATGTTTGTATGATTGGCGACATCTGCCACGCGCCGCTGAGACACGCAAATCTGCATCAGACAAACATTCTTCTACAATCTACGTGTAGGAAATACAGTGTTGAAGCTAAATACAGCCACTGCACAGGGTCATTCAGCATCCCCCCCTTGCATCGATCAGTCTGCACCTCTCGCAAGGTCAACCTCGACAAAGAAAACGAACCCTGACCGTGACATGGCCCGCTCGTATTTTCTTTGCAAGGAAGAAAAGTCCGCCATGCTGTACAATCTTCAAAGCGGAAGGTTATACAAGACAGGCTTTGAACGCATCTTCCCGCGACGGCTTCTTCTCTCCATCACACTTCTCTTCTCTCCAAAGAAAAATCTTCCAGGCCAAGGCAGCCAAGGCGTCAGCCGCATCTGTGAATGCCGCTTTACCCCTCGCAGCTCTCAAGTCCCGTCCTGTGTAACCCGACGACGTTGCATCCTGTTTGCCTCTGGGGGCGATAGATCAGCAAGTGCTGAATCGCGGATATGCGAAGAACCTTTCCATAAGCAAGAAACCCTGTCAATGATGATGATTTGCCATACAACTGCACTGTATTAGGCTTTCTAATTCTTGTGAATACTAAACAATATGGCTGGCTACACCAAGGAAATCAAGTCCGAATACGGCGTCACTTCGGCCTTGGAATTCCCTTCTGTCCCATGCTGTTACCCGCGTTGGACCGTTGCCAAAAGCCTCGTACTATGCGAGATCCCGTCCGCTCTGCCCAAACACGGAGGCGCCCGCATACGAACTGTAACAGGATCTGCTTTTTCTCGATCCAGCAAATGATGGATGGAATGGATTGGCTAACATTGATGTAAATGATATCAGTCTTTTGCGAACTGCTTAGTAGTGGTGTTCAGTGCCACAGGCCGCTCTACTCAAGCTGGCCATGCTTGCCCTGGCATCTTGCCCTTCTTACCGCGGTGCTGGCCTCCTACTCTACTACCTGCTTTCCCAATTGGCAATCCTGCCACGTCGATGTTCTGCTCATCTGCTCCCGATTGCTCAATGTTACGGAAGCCATCACCATCCCTGAAGACCGCACCGAACAGTTCAGATATGGAGGATGTAAGTCCCTGTAGAGCTGCAATGCGCTCGGCATCTGCATCAGACGTAATCTCCAACAATCCCTCCTGCTGATTCACCCGACCATTGATCTTGCCATCGATGATGAGGAAACCCAAAATGTCCTGAACCTCGGGCTCAGAAATCTTGAGCTGCTTGGCAATCCAGGACAGCTTCATGCGGGTGTAGGGTGCAATCAGTTTAACCACGCCCTTGGTTCTCATGTTACGCGTGACTTCGTCAATGTTCTCGGCGATAAACGAGTCGTCCAGGATGTCTTGGTTACGCTGCAGCACCCTTTCGTACATGTGAACATCATCCCGTTGATATGCGTCCACCAACTCCGTCATGGCGGAGATTCGGGGATCTGTCTTGTAGGGCTTCGTCTCCTGCGAGTCGAAGGGGTTGATGTCGGACTTCATCAGCATGGTCGTCAACAGAAGGTATTTCAGAACCTGGATTCGCTGTAGTGAACCGGCTTCATCGTAGTTTCGGAATGACTCGAAGAAGTCGCTCTGGGCCTCCTTCCAGTTCTCCTCACTCATGTGCATCTTTCCACCGCACTCTCGAATAATACCCATGATTCGGGGATGTGGCACAGCGGATTTGACCTTGAGAGCACGCTGGTACAAAGCCTTGAGCTGCTTGTTGTTCTTCGTCTCGGCGAACATCTGGATTTCGAGCGCGTAGATCTCGAGCGAGTATGTGCCTTTGCTAGGATCGTCGGTGCCATCTTCTCGCTGACAAGATTTGTGTAGTTCGCGGAGTTTCTTCGACACAGCGGTGTACTCCTTTCGGTCGAGAAGCAGCTTCGCTAGCTTGATGTTGGTCTTGAGCCATAGTCGCTCGTTATTCGTACTCTGGAAGCTCTGCAGCGTGAGAGAATAGAATTGTTCCATACACCTGACAGCCTCAGGACCATCTGCGCCTTTCTCAATGTAATCGAGCATATTGTTGATTGACTTTTCGGAGTAGTTTCTCGTGACGGCCGACTTGACATACGTGAGGAGCTCGGCGTAGTGTTCAGCGGCCTACTGCTGTCAGCATGAATTACCACACACGATCCCAATAAACCGACCTTGTCATATTGACCTAGCTTGAATTCAAGCTTTATCGCCTGCTTTATACCCTTGAATCCCCATTCTCCCTTCTCGTCTTCGAGTGGCGGGATGCCTAGAAATTCGGAAATGGCTTCTTCTGGGTCGGACAGCTTCATCTGTTTGGCATTGTAGTACTTGTTCTCGATATCGACGTCGCCGGTCTCTTCGTCATCGTCCTCTTCGTACTCGAAATCGTACCTAATCGCAATTGTTAGTAGTGCACTGCGCTTGCACGGCTGGGCTGGGCTTGCGTACTGCTCCTCATCGGAGTCTTGCATGAAATCCTCGTCGTCCGACATTGTGAAAGAAGTGTGAATGTATTAAATAGTAAGCGCTTCGTAGATAAGTAATAAGGGAGGGTTCGGTCGGTAAGGTCAAAGTTATGGCAGAGCAAGAAGTTGAATGTTGATGAATGATGATGATTGATTATTGGATGGAGGCTCCAGAAGCTGATGTGGAGCAGGCAGCCGCGGGGCTTATCGATAACGCAGCTTGAAGCCTCAACACCAAGCGACCCAGACAATCCCAAGCAGGATAAGACATCTCTGATGAAATTTGTTCATTTAAAGCTGATATCTAGTATTCATGTATTCTATAAGTCAAATAAAGTGAAATTTGGTATCTAAAATCGTTCTCATTTCCTTCCTGTTGCTCCATTACCTCCACTTCAACCATCATGAGATTGACCAACGCCAGACGACGGGAGCTTGATAGCAAAAAGCATACCAGTCGTCACCATCGCCAACAAACCAACCACAACAAACGGCAAACCCATCCAAGAACCGCCCATTTCTATGCCCTTGGCCAAGAGCCAGCTCATAGCTGGTGCCGTAAGACCCATCATCACTTCGATGAGCGACACAGTCGTGTTCAGGGTGGCGATGGTATGAGGCTCAACAAGAGCATTGAGCAGAGCTCTGCTGAGCGCTACAAACGAATTGCCTATGCTGACGATGATGAGAGAAATTACGAACAGCCAGGGAGTTCCAGCTACGCCCATGAGTAATAATCCAACTGCCATGATTGTGATCGAGACACGCGAGAGGAGAAGATCTCTTGCGATAGGGCGTGATTTGTAGCGACGAGACTTGTTGAGCGAATCGGATGTTACGGGTAGGATGATAAGATAGCACACCACCGTAGCGATTATGCCAATCGTCGATACATATGTAGCCTATCCTGTCAGTAATTGAAGCACATCGCAGTAAGTGACTTACCTTTGACCATGACCAGTCAAACCGCTTTGACATATACTGCAGTAACGGACCCGTAAGAGTAATCCTCGTAGGATAAAACAGCGCAACAGCAAACATAAGCATCATAATGCTCTTGGAAGCAAAGATGAACCTCCAAACATGCTGCATATCATTCTTGATACTGAACCAAGCCTGTCTCAAAACACCACTCTTACCCACCTCACCATGTTCATGTCTCTCATCATCCTTTCGTCGGAGGTGCATCGTCTCAGGAATGAGAAGAATACAAAGCGTTCCAAAGACCATGAACCCAAAACCAATCCACATGGATAACCAAGGATCATACTGCAATAGCCAGGCGGAGATGGGGTTGAAGATGACGTTGAAGATTAGGACTAGGGCGACGAGTCGGAAGAACATGTCTGTTCTTTCTTCGACGGGGACGACGTCTGCTACTATGGTGTAGACCATTGCCACGGCCATTTGGCCTCCGCCGCCGATGAGGAAGAATATGCTATCGCCGAGAACGGCCCAGATGGAGAAGATGTCTGGGAAGTGTACTACTCTTGTTAGCTGTGAAGTGTGAGAGGAGAGGAGGTGAGTACTTACAAACCATCAACATCCAGCATGTAGAAAGACAACAGCCAAACATAGCCAGAAACAAAACAAGACGTCGTCCATATTTATCCGCAACAATACCATACGGAAACTGCGTCAAGATCGCTACCACATATCAGCATAAATCCCCCTAACAAAATATCTTTACTTACGAACACCCATCTCAAAAGCCTGCTGCCAGCCCTGCACCATAGCAAGAGTTCCCTGCACGGGACTATTCTTGCATCGAATATCTTCTATATCGTAAGATCGAATAGCATGGTCAGGATAGTGTTTGCGACAGATTATGTCTTCGATGATCTTTTTGGTTGGTGGGTTCATTATGAATTGGCTGACTTCTACCATTAGGAGGGCCAGCATGCAGAAACCTAGGGCGCGTCGTTGGAAGGCTTTTGATGCCCCATTTTGTATGGGTGAAGTGTTCGGTAACAAAGGCGATTCCTCTGTTCTCTCAATCTCATGATTGCTTTCGACATCAGTGTCGGAGAAGACATCATCGTGCCTCGGCTCATTTCGCGTCGCCATGGTAAAGATGCAGAAATGAATGTTGTCGCGATAGTAGATTATCGCAAGTTAACGGAGACTATCCCAGCATATTAAAGAAAGACAGAAATCATGAAACGGAGGAAAAGGAAAGTGAAGCGCGCATCAAACAACAACGCAATCAAGCGTCGTCTCCTGGGAACTTTTGCGACAAATCTTTGGAAGCGGATTGGTCTAGACTACGGTGACGTCGCTGCTTATTATTACCGGGAGACATTACTCCGCCTTATCTGCCAAAACCAAAGGATTGGGGCAGCATGGGTAGGTAAGCAATCTACATAGGTAGACCCTGTCTTGGACACAATACGCAAGCGACAACACGTATTTTATCACGAGCTGATGACGACAATGGTTGCGAATAATACCTGTTTAAGCTTCTGCGTATGCTTCCCCAGATCTCATCAGCGCTACAAAGGTTAGTGCGAGGGGAAATCGGTTGTCAGTGTCCGGATGACCGAAGCTTGAATCGGCGATCCATTTAAATCATCCGTATCTCGGTCCGGAGCGGAGTCTTGGTGACGCCGATCGGAGCCGGTAAGCCACGAGGCGCCTCGTAGGGCTGCGAGACACTGTGCGACGCGAGGATGAATCGCAGTTAGACTACGTGCGCTCTTGATGAAGCTACTCAAGAGCATTATTGATGGCAATGGACATGACTCCCGAGCTTGTGTTGTGTTGTGTTGTGTTGTGTTGCGTGATGCAATTATATCATCACGACGAGGTACCTTTCATGCATCTTCGAGATCTTGCTGTCAGCTAATTGGAGGGCGATACGCAGCCCCCCATCCTTCGTTTACTCGAGTGACTTTATCAACTGTAGCAGTTGGTCTCTATCAACAACGAAGATCACGCCTCTTCAAGACCCGTGCATCACGTATCAGGACCTGACATCACCCATCTTCATTCACACGAGACTATCGATCAACAATGCATCGAGACATAACATTATATTCTTTCCAACATTACCACATCTAAATATATACTCGAACAGTTCACCCAGCAAACAAGCAGTCTTCTAAACCTGCTTAGCCTTACCAGGCTCACCACCATCAACACTGCAGACCTTGTTGCAAGTAGCTCCATCAACCCGTCCACTCAAAAGCTCAATCCACTGAATCTGCTGGTAAGCAACACCGCCCTCGGGAATAGTACCAGTCCAAGTATCTCCGTTACTCCAAGCATTGAACGTCAACGTCGCAGGGTCCTTGGGAACCTGGAAGCTGTTGCGCCAGAGCTCCTTGTCGTTGACTCTCCAGATAGTAGCATCGGGCGTCCAGTCAAGTGTGTGCTTGGCCCAGTCGGACCAGGTCAGGCCGTCAGGTAGGGCAGCGCCCAAGTGAGCGCCCTCTACTTCGCCGCCAGCTTCCGTGTAGGAGGGCTGGTTGGTGTAGTGGATGACATTGCCGGGGTCCTTGGTGAGGACTTCGATGTCGGCTTCTTGAACGGTTGAGAGGTCTTCACCAGCGCGGTATGTGAACATGGCTGTACAAGCACCAGGAGAACCCTTTGTACGAGCGTACATGCGCATAGAAACAAACTGATGCTTAACCATGCTCTCAAACTCGGAAGCAGTCTGGAAACCGTTGTGACGAGCAGTTCGCATAGTCAACCAAGTATCACTACCAGGCGAAGCATCATTGTTCTCCTCAATGTACAAATTGTTGAGAGTATTCTGCATGGGGAAATCCTTGTTTCCATTGTTCCACTTCTGAGCACCCCATGTCTTGGAGAACTCGGACTCCCAGTTGAAGTAGTCGGACGAAAAGCCGGCGTCGGCGTTGCCTTGAAGGCTGTCGATCAGGGCAGGGACACCAGCGTACTGGGAGAGGGAGCGGAAGTCGAAGAAGGAGTGGTCTTTGTAGTATTGGCCCTCTGTCATGTAACAATCGCATGCATCCTGGGCGAAAGCCAAAGGAGCGACGGCGAGGAGAGAGGCGAGGATGGACTTGGTAGACATGATGGATGAGTGAGTGAGTTGGTGAGTGAAGGTATTCAGACTACGGATACACTAGACCATCAACCTTATATATATCTATCCTATTTCCCCTGCAGAAATAGATGGACACATCCGATTGACCCATATACGATTAACCAAAGTCCCAATAGCAATGGATTGTTTTCCCACGGCCTCGGACGCGATAGGTGCGATCAGCCTCTAAAGGATCTGATACCCTGTCAAAGAAAATTAAACTCATGGCGGGACCGTCGGGACGGCAAAGGTTGGATTGGGCTGTGGGAACTGAACCTTGCATATAGGGCGGATTTTTTACTCCTGAGAGCCAAGACTCAATTTTAAGATTCCGAGTAAGCTTGGATGTAACGGTGACGGTTTTAGCTGAGGCTTAGCTGGCGGGTAAATTTGGGCACTGCCTTTGTTATCGAGTCTTGGACAATGGGTATTCATCGCGCTTAGATTAAAGACGATGCTTTGCTACTCTGTAGACTACAATTACTATTGAAGACATGAGCTGCCTTTGAGATTGCGAAGTTCAAGATCATCTAAGGCATTAATCATCCATCATCAGCCCTGCAAGACCCATGCTCATTCGATCCTTGCACTCCTTTTCTTGACCGAATAACATCTCATCCTCAAGCTCCATCTAAAGGATCGATACGCTCGGATCTAGACGGTCTGGAGACTGGAGTCAATGGTATGGGAAGCGAATCCATGTCTTCCCTATAGCCGCTAGGATCTCAATCCCTTGGGGCTGTGTTGAACACTTTTGGCGGTGGAGATATGGGGCCCAAACACCCAGTATAGCCTCGACACATCACTTCGCAGAGGTCTGGGTAAGCTTTTCCTTTTCCAGCTAAATACTCGCAAGGATTCAGAGGATTGGTCAATGCCTGGGATATAGCAAGGAATTGAGAGTATTTGGCCTTGCTTGGCATGGTGAATTGTATTCTTGGCAGCGGCAATAGAGCCCAGCACTATGGATTGAGGCCATCGCTATCGCTTCACCCCATGGACTTAGACTCCAAACATACAACTAGACTCATCGACAACGTCCTACAGTTTAAATCTCTGAGCCAACAATATACCCTCGGCCAATGTCCCAACCCTCGCATCAATAACATGCCCTTCCTTCTCCAACTTCACACACTCATCCCAAAGATCCTTAAGCTTAACCGTAAAAGTCTCAATAAACTTCCCATCCTCAAGACACGGCTTCGGATCCTTATTTTCCTTCAGGGTCATATCAACACTAACATGTACCATTTGAAGATTCGTGTTGCAGAACCCGGGATCGTTAAACATCATCGGTGAAGTTTCGGTGACGACGCCCACGTAGCCTGTTTCTTCCCTGAGTTCGCGAATTGCGCATTCTTCGGGTGTTTCGTTTTCGTCGATTAGGCCAGCTGGCACTTCGATTACTACTTTGTCTACCGGAGGTCGGTATTGTTTTTGTAGAATTATGGACGGGCCGCCAGGGTGTTCGAGGATGGCGACTATGCCTACGCCATCGATTGTGGCTGTTGAGGGACGGGTTGAACGGGAAGCTGATTCCCAGGTTCTTTGGACGCCTCTAGCATCGTCGTAGTTGATTCTGCAGGTGTTAGACCATTGATAGTGTGAGTGTGGGTGTGAACGCACTTTTCGAGTTTGATCCAGCGGGCATCTTCCTTGGACTGAGATTGTTGGCATGGTTCATTGAAGAGTGAGGTAGGCTTACAAGAGGCTCGGTTGAAGAGACTTTGGCTGCGTAGATAGACATTTTGAAGATGTTCTCTCTGATGTTCTTGTCCTGTTGGGAGGTTTTGGTCTTTTATGTTCGAAAGTCATGATAAGTCGATTGATATAAAGGGCCGAAGTCGGTGAAGACGTCACACAGCCTACCCTGGGGCGAAGGGCTGCTGTTCACGAAACGACTTGTATCGCCTCAATTATTGGATGAAAGGTTGACAAACAATATTTTAAGCCTCATTATTCTTGTCAGTCATTATTGATTTCTTCATTGTGCGTTTGCGTGTATCAGACACGCATGTTGGTAGTGATTCAAGCTCAATTAATGAAGTTCACCACGTGGGGTCAGCGATACAACACCGGGTTACACATTCATACACAATTCATTGACACAGATTAAGAAAGGCAAAGCTGCAAGGTATATTCATCCATAGGTAACTCTATCGTATGGTCTCATCCACTTCGTTTGCTCACTTATGCATATCTCATGCCCACAAGTACGCCGTGTACCCGTACGTGAAAACATTAAACATAACTCCTATAACCCAATCAAACAGTTTCGATGTATCGCTTCATTTCCCTGAACACAGTTAGTCACATTCATACCCTCAAAGAAGTTTGGTACGTACCAATCAGTCACTGCCTCGTCAAATAGACGGACCTCATGCTCTCTCGTTCCACCAAAGTGCTCCACGAAATCATCCCCAAATACTTCTCGCGCAATACTATCCTTCGCCATGAAGCGCTGCGTAGCTTCCTTAAGGCTCTTGGCCAATCTCTCACCCTGATCAGCGTCGCCGCCGACGTCCTGGCCCATTGCAAGCGGGGGAGTAGGAATCTCGAGCTTCTTCTCCACGCCGCGCCAGCCACAGCCTAGAATAGCGGCCAGGACCAGATGGGGGTTTGTGTCTGCGCCTGGAACGCGGACTTCGAATCGTGTCGCTGAGGGCTTGGGGCAGATGAGACGGATGGAGGCGGCGCGGTGCTCGAGACCCCATGATACAGTCACAGGAGCCCAGAAGTTCTCGACAAGACGCTTGTAGGAGTTGATTGTGGGTGCGAGGATGGGCATGATGTCAGGAAGACCGACGAGAATACCAGCGAGGAAATGACGACCCATATCAGAAAGATTGGCAATGTCGCCCCATTTAGCGTTCTCGTCCTTTGTCTCGCGCGCAAAGAGGTTCTTTCCATCCTTATCCACGATCGAAACATGCATATGTCCACTGTTTCCAGGAAGACCTTGCTTAGGCTTCGCCATGAAACAGGGTGTGATGCCGTACTTTGTGCTAACGCTCTTGACGACGTACTTGAACAGCGCAGCGCGATCAGCCATCTGGGCGATTTCGCCGAATTCAAGCGCGGCTTCGAAAACGCCGGGTCCGGACTCGGTGTGCCAGCCCTCAATGTCACAGGAGAACTTGGCGCATGTGTTGAAGACGTCGTAGTAGTAGTCTTGATTGTGAACCGGCCGGGTGAGGGAGTAGCCGAACATGCCCTCCGTTAGAGCGGGGAGTTGATGAGGAGGATTTTCTTGGAGGTAAGCGGCGGGGGAAGACGATGAATCGGGGGTCTTGAACTGGTAGAACTCATACTCGGCTGGATACGTCAGTTACGAAACAAAACCTCAATAGTGATACAATACTTACCACCAGCCATAGCGCCATAGCCATGTTCCTTCAGCTTAGCAAGTTGCGACTTGATCAAACCACGCGGACAAGCACAGATAGGTTTCTGCGTATCAGGATCCAAAAACTCGACCAAGAACAACGGCACGTTATCCTCCCAGGGAATGCGCCTGAACGTTGAAAGATCGGGAATCGCGAGAAGATCATGGTAACCGTTCTCAGCATTTGAGATCTTTAGCTCGCGGACATATGTGCGATCGTGCATGTCCCAGCCAAAGATGACAGAGCAAAAGCCGAAGCCTGCCTCTGCGATTGACAGGAACTTCTTCTTGGAGACGAGCTTTCCGCGGAGGATGCCGTCGACGTCGACGCCTGCGAGTTTGACCATGTTGTCATTCTCGAGGACTTTGGGGAGGGATTCGATGGTGATTTCTTGTGAAGCCATTTTGCTGTGTAGAGCTTGTGAAGCTCGAACTGAACTGTCAAGAAGATATGATGAAGGTGACGAGTGGTTGGAGGAGAAGGAGAGAAGCAAGGAATGAGGTATGACGAGGAGATGTCACAAGACGCTGATGAGGAATGGAAGACCGTTGAAGAGCCCCTGAAGATGCGCGGTAAAAACAAGACTCGTGATATAGCTTCGCGGTCTAACGGGAGTGTTGAAGCTTCGCGGGGTTGTGGAGCTTTAATATCTCTCGCGATGCGCGCGGGCGGTTGAAGTTTGTTTAGATGCGGGGGACGATACTACCAAGATTAGGTAGTTTTATCCAGGAAGTATTATCTCTTTACAAAAGAGGGGGAAAGACAGAGTGAGACAAATCGGATATAATCAGGTTTGGTATGCACTGCATCGAGAAAGAGAGCGCGGCTACGATAAGAGAGTGTTTCTTACGATAAGGAACCAGCTTCAGTGACGTAGGTGACCTAAAGTGGGACATTCCAGGGAAGCTCTTCGGTGCGCGATGCGCTCTAGGACTAATTGAGTTGCAGAGCCGAGGCATCCACTTATCTTTTCATCTCTACAGAACATGAATAACTTCAGCTTCATTGAATTGCCGCGCAATGGCCAGACACACAAAGTCAATTTCCCCGCATTCTGTCATCTTGAGCTTTGGCCAATATGGGGTTGATAGTGATGATGCGCGAGCCGCCTTTTTACCATTGCTTATCTGGGTGCAACCGCGCAGATTCAAGTAGCCGCTCGAGGTTGGCTCTTGATGACCTCGTGACCATAGCCGACATCGCTTCTGACAGGGGTGCTGCATGGCTCAGCTGCAAGCCTTGAGATCTGACGTCCGAAACGGGACCCTGAATCTGACTACTTCCAGGATGTTGATAACAAGATATTGAGACTCTCGGTAGTTGGACCGATGATCTTGGCTCGATTGATACATTGTGCATGTTATCGTGATGACCGAAGACGACCAACTGTCACACAATAACAGAAGCCATGGACAGATATTCTATTGCATTAGTACAGTACCTGACGATAATGATATCCATCAGAATTACCACCCCGCCAACGATAAGCTCCATCTCACGATAGAACGATCCATACAGTTTCTAGACCCATCAACTACTGTATTCTCTTTAATAATAGCCGCGATGACAGCCAACTAGAGCCGCCTACCGCCCCCTCCAAAACAATTCAGCACCTGTACTACCGCCGTTGTCGGAAATGGACCCATGCCATGACCCGTTAGCTCTACCGCCTTCCATCACTCTCTCGCGAGTCAAGTTCAAGTCTAATCTTATCGGAGCTTCGAGAACGTCTGAAGATAAGAAAGCTTAAGACCCCTCCTTCACCGCGTTCGCCCCTCCTTCCATCTTTCTGTATCTTCATCTTCATACACACTTGATACCCAGAACTTGTTCAATTCTCTTCTTTCTCTTCAGTCACATACACATCAATCACAATGTCTGCTCCTCGTGGTCGTCTTGCGGGCAAGAATGCCGTCATCACCGGCGCTGCTGGGTAAGTCATCACGCCTCCCAAAAAGTTCTTGCGCCGTACTGACAATCCCAGTGGTATCGGTCTCGAGACCTCTATCCTGTTCGCCAAGGAGGGCGCTTCAATCCTCATGTCCGACATCTCCCAGCCTGCTCTTGAAAAGGCCGCCGCAAAGGTCAAGCAGCTCGTCCCCGATGCTCCCCGCGTCGAGATCCTGGTACGCCACATTCCTACACCGATCCCAACACGCACTGACTCTGTTATAGAAAGTCGACGTCTCCAAGGAATCAGAGGTCCAGGCCATGATCGAGTCGCTCGACTCCTGGGGCGGTATCGACGTCCTTTTCAACAACGCCGGTATCATGCACGCTCAGGATGACGACGCTGTCAACACCCCCGAGAACATCTGGGACCTTACCCAGAACATCAACGTCAAGGGAGTCTGGTTCGGCTGCAAGCACGCCGTTCTCTCTCTGCGCCGTCACAAGAAGTCCAAGGCTTCCATCATCAACACCGCCTCCGTCGTCGCTCTCGTCGGTGCTGCTACACCTCAGCTTGCCTACACTGCCAGCAAGGGCGCTGTCCTCGCTCTGACCCGTGAGCTCGCCATGGTTCACGCCCGCGAGGGTTATCGCTTCAACAACTTGTGCCCTGCACCTTTGAACACTCCTCTTCTTCAGGACTGGCTTGGTGATGACCAGGCCAAGCGCCACCGCCGTGAGGTTCACTTCCCTATGGGACGATTCGGCGAGGCTATTGAGCAGGCTCATGCTGTTGTTTTCCTGGCTAGTGACGAGTCGAGCTTTGTCAACGGTCATGACTTTGCTGTTGACGGTGGTATGACCAAGGGTTATGTCACTGCCGAGGGACCTGCGGCTCCTGCTCCCCAGAACAACGCCAGCAAGGACTCATTGTAAGGAATAGATTGTAAGAGGAGGAATGATATCTGTAGTAACGATTAGTATGAACCATAATGAAAGAAAGTCACATCACAAACAGTTCACAAGTGCGAGGATGTAACCTGGCTGAATGTAATAAATGTATTCGTAAGGTATTGATATACAACAAAGATACCCAAACTCCAGTACATGCTTTTCCTTCTCTTGCCACTCTAGTGGAACTGTCCCTCTGTGTTACCCTCGCCCATACTCTTACTGCTCGAGCTTCCACTCTGGATAGCACCCAAGATACCATCAATGTAACTTGCGCCACTCCACTTCTGATGCGTCAAAACATCACACTTCAAATCCTTCTCCCGACGCTGCACAATATCGACATAAGCCTTCATACCATCCTTCTTGAACTCGCGCGACAGCTCCGTAGTGATAGTAGCATTAGAATGCAGACCCGCCAGCGAAATAAGCTGCAGCACGAAACCCTCACGCGCAATGTCCCAGATGAACGACTTGAGAGTCTCGTCTGTGAAACCGTGCGCCATCCAGTTGAATGAGGGGGAGAGGTTGTACACGAGGCCCTTGCCGGGGTAAACCTCGCGGACGGCGCGGCCTAGCTTGGAAGCTACTTCGACGTTGGGGTCGCCTGTCTCGACCCAGAGGAGATCCGCGTAGGGACCGAATGCAAGAGCGCGCTTGGTAGCCGCTTGCATACCTGCGCGGTAATGGTAGAAACCTTCGCGGGTGCGGGGAACGTCCCAGTTGAAGTAGACGGGTTCCTTGGTGTACTTGCTTGCGAGACCGCGACGGCGCGAGATACCCATGTCATGGTCCTTTTCGGTCTCGGCGAGGTACTCGTTGATCTTAGCTTGGTCAACACCCTCCTTCTTCATGTGCGCGACAGCAGCTTCGTCAAAGGTAACGAGTTTGGTGTTCTTGACCCATTGAGCCTCGAAAGCATCGATTTCAGCGCCCACAGCACCCTTGGCTTCCATAGCCTGGATGGTTTCGGCGAGGGGTTCGATGGAGGAGTCTGCGACACCGAGGATGAACTCATGATCGCGCACGTCAATGGCCGATGAGAGAAGTTTGCCAGACTCAGAGTCTGTTCGGGCAATAACGAGGTTCTCACAGCCCATGACATCCCACTGGAAGCGCGTGGCGACGAGACGGTTGATGTGCTCCCCGATGGGAACGAGGACTTTGCCAGCGAGATGGCCGCACTTCTTTCCACCGTGAAGCTGATCCTCAAAGTGAACAGCCGCAGCACCGTTCTCGGCAAACAGCTTAGCGAGCTTAAGAACAGCAGACAGACCACCATGACCAGTATCACCGTCTGCGATGATGGGTCGGAGGTAATCAACGTATGGGGTCTTTGTTCGTTCATCAGCGCTCATCTTGCGACGAAGATCCCATTGCTTTCGATCGTGCATGTTCTGCGCCTTGGCCAGACGCTGGACCTGGTTGGGAACGGTGTTGTACGGGTAGTCGCCGAAGTCGGGGGAGACCTCGTTGGTAGAGGTAAGCAGGGACGAACAAGCCCAGCCCGAGATGTACAGGACTTCTTGGTGAGGAGCTTGCTGTGTCATCTGAACGGGATCAATTGCGCCCACTGGAAGCTGTCAGTCGGGTATATCGGAAACGGATCGGAAGACGTACTTGTATGGATGGGTTCACCCTTTGCTTCACGCTCACGAATCAGATTGAACAGCTTCTGCGCCATAACAGAGCTAGGATACTGAACCCTCTGTGTTCCACGCTTGGTCGCAACATCCTCAGCACTATACGGCCTCTTGATGCCGGCATATCTTGGGGAAGCCCACCACGCCTCGATTTCCTTGACGGTAGCTTCATACAGCTTATCTTCGGCTTCGCCAGGCTTTTGCGACTCTGGTAGGAGCTGGAAAGCGTCGGCGGGCTGTGTCGCGTGGGTGCTCAGGGACGACATTCTTGCGACGGATGTGGAGGATATGGCGCGGATGGCGAGAAGAGGTGCGCAGTTTCTAGGTTTGGCAGCAGCTGAGATTAAGCGCTGGGAAGCCCTTGGGGATAATCTGCGCAGCATTTTGAGGGTTGTTTGGGTTGTTTGGGTTGTTGAGGGAAGAGGAAGATGAGGCGGTTGTGAAGAGCTGGAGAGGATATGGGTGGAGTGGGTTGTGGATGAATAATAAAGTCGAGCAGTCCGGATATTAATCTGCAGCCCGTGATAGCTCCAGCCGTCACCGCAGGATATAAACACCAACAGAGTAATAGCAAATAATGTATTGTCAATTCCAGAAGGGAAATATGCTACCTTGCAAATGTTAAATGATCATTGCCATCTCATCTATATCTATCATGTAGGCTGGAAAGGCTTCAGTCGATCACCGACCCCAACTTCGGTAACCGAGCAATGAACATTATTCTTTCCATTAGTAAAACCCTACAGTATTTCAGGGGACTTGACAAAAACACTTACAAATTGGGGGTTCAGCACTCAACGTATTCATGTCAGCAAAGACCTTGGTTAAAGAGAAGCATTACCGAAGGAATTGGCCAATGGTAGAGCTCGTACGGTAAAGACGTGAGATGCTGATTGGCTGAGATGAAGCGTTTGAGCCGTGGAAGTAAGTGGGCGGTTCATGGCGGGTTTCCTCGGTTGTGAACGCAATAACCGTCGAGTCCTTGTACCTGTGCAACTGTAGCTACTAATGGAAAGAAGTATCGTTGTTAGTTATATGATGATTCTGTAAATTCCTTGAGCCTCTAGCTTAGTAACATTCATATACCTGATGTCTTGTAACACTATACTGTAAACCACCGGCTATCATCTTCTCCGCACTCAATACTGCGTCATTCTGTCTATTATCCCAACCCCGCATGACAAAATAAACCAGCAGACACTAAAAGACAACAGCTGTTCTTGTCCCCCCGCTCCCCCGGCTGTTACCCCAGATTGCTCGGGCCCCCACCTGCCGCTTCTACTCGTTTACAACAGGGAAGCCGCGGCCCAGCTCACCCATTATCTTACTCGACTTCCCTTTATCTTTTATTGTTCTTCTTCTTGCTTCATTCCTCTCTATACTCACTCACACATATCACAATGGCTCTCAACTTGACGACGTCTTCTCGCCGGGCTTTGGGCTCGCTCAAGGTATGTCACTTACATGTGATACTCAATGCTGTAAACTTACACTGCACGTAGCCCCTCACCCGTGCCGCTTTTGTGGGAGCTCGCGGTTATGCTACTGCTGAGCCTGACCTGAAGGCCACTCTCCGCGAGGCTATTCCTGCCAAGCGGGAGCTCCTCAAGAAGGTCAAGGCTCACTCTAACAAGGTTCTTGGCGAGGTCAAGGTTGAGAACACTCTTGGTGGTATGCGAGGTCTCAAGGCCATGGTCTGGGAGGGTTCCGTCCTAGATGCCAATGAGGGTATTCGATTCCACGGTCGAACTATCAAGGACTGCCAAAAGGAGCTTCCCAAGGGAAAGACCGGCACTGAGATGCTTCCTGAGGCTATGTTCTGGCTTCTCCTTACGGGCCAGGTTCCTTCAGTCAACCAGGTCCGCGGTTTCTCGCGTGAGCTCGCTGAGAAGGCTCAGATTCCTGAGTTTATCAACAAGATGCTCGATGACTTCCCCAAGGATCTTCACCCCATGACCCAATTCGCCATGGCCGTGTCTGCTCTGAACTACGAGTCCAAGTTCGCCAAGGCTTATGAGCAAGGTCTTAACAAGGCTGACTACTGGGAGCCTACCTTTGACGACTGTATCTCTCTCCTGGCTAAGCTTCCTACCATTGCTGCCAAGATCTACCAGAACTCTTACCGTGGTGGTGGTGCTCTGCCTGCTGAGGTTGATCTTGAGCAGGATTGGTCTTACAACTTTGCTGCCATGCTTGGCAAGGGTGGTAAGGAGAACGAGAACTTCCAGGATCTCCTCCGTCTTTACCTTGCTCTTCACGGTGACCACGAGGGTGGTAACGTCTCTGCTCACACCACTCACTTGGTTGGCAGCGCTCTGTCCGATCCTTTCCTGTCCTACAGCGCTGGTCTCCAGGGTCTCGCTGGTCCTCTTCACGGGTAAGTCTGTCGCTTTGTACCAACGGAGCAAAACTAACAAATTCCAGTCTCGCCGCTCAGGAGGTCCTTCGATGGATTATCCAGATGAAGGAGGCTATTCCTTCCAACTACACCGAGCAGGATGTCAACGACTACCTCTGGTCCACCCTCAACTCCGGTCGTGTCGTTCCCGGCTACGGCCACGCCGTTCTCCGCAAGCCCGATCCTCGATTCGAGGCTCTCATGGACTACGCCGCTGCCCGTCCCGAGATCGCCAACGACCCCGTCTTCCAGCTCGTCGAGAAGAACAGCCGTATCGCCCCCGAGGTTCTCAAGAAGCACGGCAAGACCAAGAACCCCTACCCCAACGTCGATAGCAGCTCCGGTGTTCTGTTCCACCACTACGGCTTCCACGAGACTCTTTACTACACTGCCACATTCGGTGTGTCGCGTGGTCTCGGTCCCCTCGCCCAGTTGATCTGGGATCGTGCTCTGGGTCTGCCCATTGAGCGACCCAAGAGCATTAACCTCGAGGGCATTCTTAAGCAGGTTGAGGGTCAATAGAAAGCTGAAGATACCCGGTTCAAAAGTTGTTCAGTAAGGTTTTTGGATGTATATAATGAAGAGATAGCCTATGATTGACGATTTTCTTTTTGAGTAATTGTCCACTATTGTGTATGCTGATGAATCCTTGATCTTTAATGCATTTAAGTCTGAACCTCTACTCTTATGCTCTACTGTCATGAAGTCGCACATTCTTCGAATTACCAAGAATCATCGAGTGGTGCATTTCTAGCAATTAACCAATGTCGCCCTTGAATGTGTTGTCCCACAGCAAGAAGACAGAGGTTGCGCGCGCAACCTGTTCCTCCCGCCTTGTGCTCACTGCAAACGCAAAGATTCACCGTGATATATAATGAAAACAATCGAGTATTGGCTTCTTTACATGATCGCAATGTTCAGTGCGCTGTAGCTCACGAGCGCAGCCTGTTCGGTCCTCTACTTGAGACTCACTCTAGCCGTCATCTGCCGAGATCAGGCCTCCAAACTTCTGACGATCCCTTAGGGATCTGTACTCCCGCCTGCTAAATTTCAGGTATTCATTGGGCTTAACAATTTGTAGACTAAATGATTAAGGATCTGCACTCTGAATATGGGTTATTTGTTTTGTCTCTTGCACGTACGTTGTTTTCGCGACGGAGTCCATCTCGTTCCCACTGCAAATCCGTCGATCCTCGTTACCGACACGTGCGACAGACCCGGCCAGACGACGAAAATCATCTCCAGCAATTAAAAACAAAGATAAACTTCGCAGATCAAATCACCATCTCAAATACAGCAGCACATAGTCAAGTGAATATTCAGGGTCGTCATTAGAATGTCTCTCAATCATTGAATCCAACCCACCCTAGAGCCTAGTGCGGCCGGCACAGTCTCAAGTCCCGTCTCACGTCAGAAGCTTAAGAGGAACAATTTCCCAATGCCAATTACTCATTTCGGAAATTATAAGTTACAAAGATCTAAAAATATCACATTTCCAAGAGCCTCACTTCCTTCTCTTTCTCATCTAACCTTTTGCAAAACTTTCGTTCAAGTCGCACAATGGGATACAAATATTGCTAAACTTTCTCTAAGAACACCCGAAATGACGCAATCATTCTCGCGCTTCGGGGGTTACACAAAGCCGAGTCGCACGGAATGGACTGAATGAATGATGCGATGGACGTGAATTAATAATGCACGTTTTCCTACCTACTATTTAGAGAGGGGAATATGGAACCATATCATGGCTCTTCTTCTCCGCTCCAGTTTTCCTAAAAGTCGGGGTCTTGGTCTACAACTTCATCGTCACATCAACAATTCTACCGCCGCCAAGATGGGCTCTCAACCACAAGCAGACATCACCCTCTATACAAACCACAAATGCCCTTGTAAGATATTACACTGCCTATCAATCTATATATACAATCTACGGTGACTTGGCGTAATGATTCGGTACTCAACTAATCATCTCCCCAGTCGCGCACAGGGCACACATTACCCTCACCGAACTAGGCCTCCCATTCAAGCAAGAAATCATCGATCTCAACACTCCTCGCTCGCCAGAGTATCTAGCCATCAACCCTCGCGGTCTTGTACCTACGATAATCCACAACGGCGAGATCATCACTGAATCAGCCATCGTCTCGCAGTTTCTCGTCGATGCATACCCCAATTCTCTGCTCCCTGCGTCCTCGGACCGCGATGGGGCGTTGATCAGAGCCAGGATCAGCTTCTTTGCTGATACTTACTCCAGCAAGGTCCAGGCCCATCTCAGCAAGGCTATTTACCGCCCGATAACAGACGAAGAAAGGGAAGCTGCTGTTGATGATGCTATCGCTGGTATCGTCAAGGAGGTTGAGCCGCTTCTCAAGACCGCTGCGCCGTTTTTTGGTGGAAGCGATAAGCTCACCTTTGCCGAGGTGAGTACTCTAAACCTTTCAAATACTCCTCTAAAGCACAGGCATCAATTAACAAATGACATGACAGGTCCTCACTGCCCCGTTCGTCATTCGAGCATTGTCCCTCTCCAAGCACGGCCTCATCCCGACCAATCTCTCCTCCCGCCTCGAGAAAGAGACCCCCAACTTTTACAAGTGGGCGCAGGCCATTAGCAAGAATGCCAGCGTGCTTGAGATCTACGACGAGGACGCGATTGTCCAAGGAACTAAGAACAAGAGGGCCCAGCTCCAAGCGCAAGGCTAAGCGTGGCTGTGCTTTTCTTGTCCATCCCGTTATTGTCAATATAGCCAAGGATATGATTTATGAATCCCCCCGTCTTCTTATCTTTTGTTTGGACTAAGCAAACCTAATCGCTGTGCAATGCATATTCCAGGGTCAAGGATTTAATGTATCCGAAACTGGGGAGAAACAGCTGAGAGCTTATGCTAAGAGTTTCTATCAGGCCATACTTATTCCGGACTGCCAGTATTTTGCTTCAAGTGCATGCTCATTAATAATGCAAACTGCTTTGACAGTACTGGATCTTGCATTTCACAAGCGCTAAATAGCTCCTTTTCCCCTGTCGATCTACTCGCCACTAGTCCCGACGACTTATCTCCAGGGTTCCATTGATGGACAGAATTAGCAACAACAATCTTACAGCCCAAAAGAATTCATTCTGGAAAAGAAATGCACTTTCCAGGCCCTGCTATTCAAATGATGCCAATTCTTTCTCTCCCCTGCCCAGTAAAAGCCAAGAGTACACAAGTGGAGAGAAACAGAGATGTTATCCTCCGGAGAGGCTAGACCGTAAACCCCCCAGTTCCAATTTCCATTATCCATCAAGCTTTAGCGAAATATGTCTCCTTCCGCTAACAAGAGCTGTTCCCGCCCAGCTCCTTGGCGCGTCTCAAGAGAAGTGACCCTCCCCTGGCCATTGTTCCTTGGCAGTAAAGAAGAAAAAAAGCGTGATCCATTCGCTGACTTCTTAGTGGCCTGAATCCGTCCATTTTGGGGGATCTTGGCGATGACCTCTCCCCTGAGTATCTGTAGTGGGTATCTGGGGCGCTCGGCACTCTCCTTTTCCTCTAACTAATATCGTTTCATTTTATTCCGTCTCTTTCCTCTCTTTTTCTCTTTTTACTCTTGTTCATCCGACTAAGTCGAAAGAAAAGGTTTCTCTTTTTCTCTGTCTTTTTCTTGAGTCATTTCATTTTTTGTTCTCGATCCTTGGGTGTTTCATTCGTTTCATCGCCCAGTCACTCCTTGATCGCGACAAAAGACTAGACAATCAGTCAATTCATCGACTCAACGCCAATTGTTTTTTGTTCTTTGCATTGTATAGAGTAGAAGAGAAGAATTCACACCCGACAAAATGCTTTCACGTTATATCCTCCCGGTGGCTGCCATCTTTGGCCTCGCCGCTGCTCAAACAACCTCCGACTGCAACCCTCTCAACGAGACCGACTGCAAGCCCAACCCAGCCTGGGGAACAACCCACACCTGGGCCTTCAACGACACTCCCTCAAGCGACTTCTGGGACGGCCATGTCGGCCGCGTGACCTACGACGAGGAGCTCGGCGCCACCTTCACCGTCGCCAAGCAGGGCGACTCACCTACTCTGCGCACACAGTTCTACTTCTTCTTCGGCCGCACAGAGCTGCACATGAAGGCTGCTCCCGGAGCGGGCATCGTCAGCTCCATGATGTGGCTGAGTGACGATCTTGATGAGGTTGACTGGGAGATTCTCGGCTATAACGACACCCATGCTACGACAAACTACTACGGAAAGGGTGTTGAGGATTTCACCAAGGGAGGATGGCATTTTGTTGAGGGCGGTATGCAGGAGGACTATGTCAACTACACGACGACGTGGACCAAGGACGAGCTCAAGTGGTACATCAACGGAGAGAATGTGCGAACGGTTACTGCAAAGGATGATCCGGACAGCTACCCTCAGACACCCATGAGACTCTCCATTGGAATCTGGGCCGCTGGTGATCCTAGAATGCCCGAGGGAACACGACAGTGGGCTGGTGGTGGTAAGTTTTGATTGCGTCTATGACTTTGGATTGTGCTAATAATGTGTAGATACCGACTACAGCAAGGGTCCTTACACCATGCACGTCAAGGACGTCACCGTCGAGGACTACAGCACAGGAAAGGAGTACGTCTACGGCGACCAGACCGGCAGCTGGGAGTCCATCGAGATCGTCAAGTAAGTTTCTCCCACTCACTTACACACGTCAACTCTCGACTAACAAAAAACAGGGGTAACTCAACCGCTTTCGAGGCTCTCCACAAGGTCCCCGAAAAGACCACATCCGAGAAATGGGAAGCCCTCCCCACCGGCGCAAAAACCGGCATCTACGCCGGCGGAATCGGTGCCGCAGCCATCGGCATCGGAGCTCTGGGCTTCTTCTTCTGGCGCCAGCGCGCCGCCGGAGCCAACGAGGCCAAGAAGGCCGCCGCCGAGAACTCTGATCAGGATCTCATGTCCTACAAAGCCGGCGAGGACACAGCCAACCAAGGCTTTGAGTACAGCGCTGCCAAGTACTCCAAGGTGCCAGCCCAGGCGTCTTAAACTCACATCTTTTTTCTCCTAAACTCTTGTGTGCTCTTCCATTTTATTATATCTCAGAAATTTCTTAGACATTTTTTCTCTTTAATTGGCATTTTTGGAGTGTGCATGACAAATATCCATATATCCTATACACATATCGAAGTTATACACATACTGTTTTAGATACCTACTTTCCTTAGCAGGCCTGGCGTTGTTTTTTTGATCAATTGATATGCATTGTAACTTGATCCTTTGCCTGCAATACCTTGTGTAAGTCGTAGCTGCTTACAAACATGGCTTCTTCATGCCTTGCGACATCTGCATCACAATCTAGAACTTTCCTGATCTCATAAGCGACAGTGATCATATTGAACTCGGATGTAAAGCCATCGTTTAAAATTAACAAAACAGGTAATCTGTGGACCTCTCCATCCACGATCCCACTCTAGTCCCATTTTGTTAAATCTATACGGTCGCATCTCCAAAAATGCCACTTTCAGAGCGCATGCGCATTTGACAGTTGAGAAAAAAACGGTCTCCTAAATCGGAGCTTAATTGTTTAAATACTTAAATAGTTTATCAGATCTTGTCCTTCTTTTCTATAAAAGCAAGCTTGTCTTCCAGTTCGAATCTCAAACATCTCAACTCACAGACCTGGAGTGGATCGTCAATTGCTTCTCATAACTCAAAAACGACTCACTCACTCTCCTCATCTCAACAGAGGCTCTTGGACATTAGTCTCATTCACATCCCAATCGAGGCCTACCTCACTTACAACAACTCAACATGTCTCTCACCTTCAGACAAGCAACACCGCTCGACATCCCCCCTCTCCTCTCCCTCATAGTCTCAGCCTACCGCGGCCCTTCCTCCCGCGCAGGCTGGACAACAGAAGCCGACCTCCTCGCCGACGAGCGCATATCCCCCGAGGCACTGCACGCAAAGATCACCGACCCCTCAGGCCTCGTTCTTCTAGCATTCAACTCAACAAGCGCATCATCCACAGGCACATCAACACCAGAATCCGAATCCGAGACCAACCCTTCAGGCCTCGTCGCATGCTGTGAAATCGTCAGAAAGGACGATGAGCGCGCATACTTTGGCCTCTTCGCTGTATCGCCAAAGTTACAGGCTGGTGGTATTGGAAGACAGGTGCTGCAGAAGGCTGAGGAGTATGCGAAGAGGGAGTGGGGAACTAAGATTATGACTATGTGTGTTATTTGGACGAGGGAGGAGTTGATTGCTTGGTATATTAGACGGGGGTATGCTCGTACTGGTGAGAAGAGTCCTTTTCCGTATGCGGAGCTTTATAATGGGAAGGCTTTGAGGGATGATCTGTACTTTGATCATTTCGAGAAGGTGTTGTAAAGGTGGTCATGAGGCATATGGTGGGGAGTGCATGAGAATAGAGATACAGACTTAGACGCATTAAATATCAAGAGTTCATTAACAGATACATATCCAAAGGCCAATTACATGACATGCACGGCTCAATATTCCTTGAATGACTTGAAGAATGTACCTTCCTTCCGGCATTCGGTTGGAAGATATGGGCTGGTGAAGGGCCAAAGTCGGAAGCCCGCCCCCAAGGGTGGCTCTTTCCATATTCGACAGGCCAGTAACTCGAGGCAGGTACTTCTTTCCGGAGACTTCCCCAGTTGAACCACCCTGAGGTAAAGCTCGAATATTCAATTCAGATAATGTCCATATTTTCATTCTGTTATCTGCATATTGGAAGGCTGAGAATGCTGGCAATGCTTCCAAACCGCACCAGCTTCAAGATGGGGTCAGAGGTGACGGCAATGATAATTCAGCATCTAGACTATAGGTGAGCACTGTCATGACCTCGCCGAGCATGCGATAATCCAATTGTTAGGCTGTAGCTGTAAGGCCTGTTATATCGCTGGGTGAATGCGCGCACCTGCCGTAACAAATGGAGTGGGCGGCCGTTCTGGCACTGCCAGTGACCGGCAACTCAGCAAACACTGCCAAACATCGCCAGCCGCCAGTGACTTGAAACGAAGTTATAAAACCTGGAACCCCAGGCAACAAAAAGATCTCCTATCAAAAACATCTCTGGCGTCGTAGCCCAAGATCTCATTCTTCTTCCTTCTAAACTTCTTCATATCACCACCCTTTCTTCACACTGCCAACGTGTACAATACTTGGCAACGTCTACTTCAGAGATTGAAGATATATTACGTACTTCTTACTTTCACTGCTTAGTCGTCTTTCTCACTCGCTATGTGGCGAGGACGCGGAGGAGGTTTTGGCGCAGGCCAGAACTCCCGGACCAAGCCATGCTTCCGCTTCCAACGGGGCCAATGCCACTTTGGAACCAACTGCAACTTCCTGCACGACACATCGTCTACTACCGACAACGGCATGGTGATGCCTCCAGTTCCTCTTGCAACAGCGAATCCACGCAGGAAGTATATGACGTGGAAAGTCATGGTTCGCAAACCACCTCCCGGTTTCCAAACAACCTCAGGCGCGAAAGAATACCACAAGTTCTGGACAAGGGCTCTCGAAATTCTGGACGACGATGACTTTGAACAACATCAGGATGTTGCTCGCGATCTTGCCAACGACAACTTTCATGGACAACGTTTCATTGTCGATACGGCCGAGAATGGTTCTTCTAACGCCCGGGAGAGCCTACCTACGTCCTACGTTCTCCTACAAGCCATCACCCACAAGAATCTAACGGACTCGCTATCTATCGAAGCCAGCGTTGCCACAATCTTCAGGTCTTTTGCTGGTGCCAGCGGGGAACGAGGTCTCGCTCTCCTGAACTCCATGTGTGAACAAGCACTCGAAAGCAGTGAATTGTTTTCCGAACTACTTGGAGCAACGATCCAAACCGTTCTCCGTGTCATGGTTATGGCCCTTTCACAGCTTCTTAACAGAGAACTCCGAGCGCAATTCTGCGACGATCTACCTGATCTCATCGAACAAATGGACAAGCTCATTGCTATGGCCGCCGAAGACGCCTCTCCCAAAGAACTCCACGACCTTTCGACCCGATTCAAGTTGCTGAAGAGAGGGGTGACCGCCGCTCGCGATCGTCTTGCTACCGCAGAAGACTCTTCTGGCAACCTGAAAGACTTTAGGTCTATCGCATCAACATTCCCCAAGGACATGGAGATTCCTGGAGGTAGACACGACAATGACTTTGCAGATATCAACAAAATTGCCATCCTGCCAACACACGACGAAATCACTAGCGAGCATCAGGAGTACCTGCCCTCCACCAACTTCACGGAACCTCATGTCCTCGATGAACCATTACAGAGACACGTCGACTCCATGTTTAGACTTGTCAGACATGACATCCTCGGTCCCGTTAAAGATATCCTGCGCGACCTTCTCCAGTCTGAAGACTTGCTCAGCGGTCGTCTCTCGAATCCAGACCCACAAGCGCAGGTGTACCTGCAATCAAGTATCAAGACGTTTTCCAGCAGCAAGAAGTTTGGCACGGAAGCTGTCCTATCTTTCCAGTCACCATCCAATATGCTCAACAAGACACCAACCCAACAAAAAACGTGGTGGAAAGCTTCTCCGCGTTTAGGCCAGGGCACTTTGGTGTGCTTCGTTTCTCCGACACCTGGCCATACTAGTCTGCTCTTCTTGCAGGTAACCAGCAAGAGAACGGACCACGAACCACGAGATGATGACGATGATGGGAAGAGCAACGTTACTCCGCTGCAAGGCCTACCCAGTGTCACTGTCAAGCTTGCCAACCACAATCGAGATGATTTGTGCCTGCTGGCCAAGCTGTACACGACCAACGCTACAGGGGTGCTTGTAGACTTCAACGGTGTGATTCTGGATACATTCGTGCCCATCCTCAACAATCTCAAGAGAATCAAGCGCGAGGACCAGATAGCCTTCCAACAATGGATTCTACCCTGCCCAGCCGAGGATCAAAGTGTTACAACGCCAGTGTATGCCCGTACACTCGACTTCGACTTCTCGCTAAGAGCAATCACCAAGGACAAAGCGATCGACCTAGCTCTTGATCCAGAAAACCCAGAGGGTCTGGATATCCGGGAATTGGAAGAAGCGACAGGTTTGGACCAAGGTCAATGCCACGGCCTCGTTGGCGCGCTTACTCGCGAGTACGCTCTCATACAAGGCCCGCCTGGTACAGGAAAGTCGTATCTCGGCGTTCAAATTTTGAGAGTTCTGCTCGCTGCAAAGCAAAAAGCTCATCTTGGTCCAATCGTCATTGTGTAAGTCTTTCCAGCCATGTACTCATATCTCTGCTGTTCGTTTGGTATACTGACTCAAGACGTAGGTGCTACACGAACCACGCCCTCGACCAATTCCTTAAGCATCTCCTCGACGTTGGAATCTCTCGAATTATCCGTATTGGCGGCCGAAGCGTTGCTCCGGAGCTGGCTGGGCTAAATCTTCGAGTGGTCAGCCAAGATACTGCGAAGACATACGCCGAGCGATCGACTCTCAGCATCGCTTTTCGTCAAATCGAGTCAAGTACCTGTATAGCATCGGAAGCGACAGAATCTCTTAGCCATGCAAGAAAAAGATTCACCTGGCCTTTCCTCAGCGGGTTCTTGGCCGTGGAGTACCCTCGAATCCATGAGCAGTTTGAGACGAATGAGAATGATGGTTACACGCTCCACGGGGGCGATCCTTTGGAAGTCTGGATTGGCTCACAGACGCAAGAGAATTCTACAGAGATGCCAAATACAGATATTAGTTCACTGGAGATGAAAGCCGAAGAGAATATTCACAGCCTCTCTACTTGGGAGCGATGTGCTCTGGTGAACGACTGGGCACGTCGACATGAAGAAGAGCAAACTGATGTTTTATTTGAGGCCATGGACGAGTACGAAGAACAGCAGAAGAACATCAAAAGGACGCATGACGGTGCTAACCAGCGAACACTTCAACAAGCTGAGGTCATTGGATTGACTACCACATCACTTGCTGGTCGCATTGACTTGCTTCGGAGTGTAAAACCGAAAGTACTCATTTGCGAAGAGGCTGGTGAGGTCAAGGAGGCTGATATCATTTCTACTCTGATGCCATCACTTGAACATTGTATCCAGATTGGAGATCACCAGCAATTGCGACCACAGATCAACAACTTTGACTTGAGCCTGGAATCATCCTCCGGACAGAAATGGCAATTGGATCGCAGCCAGTTTGAGAGAAGAGCCGAGGGCGAACCGGGTCTTGGCCCATCACCGTTCACGCAGCTCAACATCCAAAGACGAATGAGGCCTGAGGTCTCCCAACTGATTCGTGGGGTCTACCCAAACTTGGTCGATCATGAAAGTGTGTTGAATACACCGGATGTCGTCGGTATGCTTGACAATGTGTTCTGGCTGGACCATAACCACCCGCAGGATGTTGGAGGTGACGGCACCCGGGTCAAATCCCACAGCAACCGGTGGGAGACCAACATGGCGACTGCTCTTGTACGTCACCTGGTCCGACAAGGTGCGTACAGAGCCGAAGACATCGCGCTTCTGACACCTTACACGGGCCAACTCCAACAACTCCGAACTGCTCTTAGCAGTGACTTCGAAATATGCCTTGGTGATCGCGATCGCGAGCAACTCTCCCACGAAGAATTTATAGACGACACGAGCTCCAAGAAGCCCATCGAGAAGAAGAAACTACTGAAGACAATCAGACTTGCGACTGTTGACAACTTCCAAGGAGAAGAAGCGAAGATCATTATTGTGTCCCTGGTACGCAGTAACGCCGAGCGTCAAGTCGGTTTTCTTCGAACAGAGAACCGCATCAACGTTCTTCTCAGTCGTGCCAAACATGGAATGTACCTGATTGGGAATGCGGCAACCTACCTGAACGTTCCTATGTGGGCTGATGTCTATGACATATTGGAGAAGTCTAATGCTGTTGGTACAGAGCTCAAGCTTTGCTGCCCTCGACATCCGGAGACACCCATCACCTGCTCAGAACCGGAACACTTTGCTATCCGGAGCCCTGAAGGAGGATGTGCTCTGCCTTGCTCACGCAGATTGGAACCATGTGGTCACAAATGCCAGGTAACTTGCCACTCGGAGGCCATGCACGAGGCTTTCGCCTGTACGCGTGCTTGCCTTCGCATTCGAACAACCTGCAACCATCCATGCCCCAAACTCTGTGGAGAGCGATGTGGCCCCTGTTTGGTCAACGTGCATGATGTCGAGCTCCCTTGCGGCCATATTGCGGAAACGATGGCGTGTGACCAGGCGCAGAAACCGGAAGAGTTCAAATGTACTACTACAGTGGAGAGGATTCATCCTCATTGTGGACATGTTGTGACTATGAAATGTCATGAAATTGGTAACACGGTATTGCCTCAATGCAAACAACCTTGCACCGACATTCTTTCATGTGGCCATGAATGCTCGGGAACTTGCTCGGGTTGCCAGAGTGGCACTCACCCCAAGTGTGTCAAGCGATGCGATCGCTCTTTCAGCACCTGCAACCATCGATGTATACAGCCATGCCATACCGGAGAGAACTGTGGTCCCTGCAAGGAACCTTGTGAGGTAAGTTCAGATATCTGGTCAGTATCTCGATATGTATCACTAACAACTGTTGACAGGTTCAATGCCCTCACTCTACATGCAATTCTGTCTGCAACAAGCCCTGCGCTCCATGTATCGAACCTTGCACATGGTCATGCCCTCATCAGGGTGCCTGTACTTTGCCATGCTCTGCACCATGCGATCGACTCCCTTGCAACAAACGATGCGACAAGAAGCTACCATGCGGCCACCAATGCCCAAGCTTTTGCGGGGAAGTTTGCCCTGTGGGCTATTGCCAGGTGTGCAGCACGAAGAATACTGCTCGAGTTGACCTCTTGGAGTTTCGATCTTATGCCGATATTGACTTGGATGAGAGCCCGATTGTGGTTCTCGGATGTGGCCATTTCTTCACCAGCGAGACTCTGGACGGTCTTGTCGGCCTCAATGAGGTCTACCTGATGGACAAGTCTGGAGCCTTTACTGGCCTGAAGAATATCTCTGGCTCACTCGCGCAGACGACGCCTTGCTGCCCCGACTGCAAGAGAACTATCCGACAGTTCGCAACCAAGCACTACAACCGAATCATCAACCGAGCAGTGATGGACGATATCTGCAAGCGATTCCTCATCAAGGGACAAACAGCCTTGGAAAAACTGAACAACAAACTTGTCAAGGTGGAAGCCGCACTCGCGGCATCGCGTCGTTCAACTTCCATGGCTCTTCATCATACAGCTACGACATTCTTCAGAGAGCGACATAGTGGTATCAAGACCCTTGAGGACTCAGCCATTTATCTCCAACAGGTCATAGGCGAAGAGAACCAGCCAGCAAAGAAGTTGATCAATGCCATTGCGACAACCCGACCTGCAGTTGCCGATGGCTCTTCGTCCATCACCCAACTAATGGAGGCTCTGAAACTTTCGCGCTCGGCACCTGATGATCAGTTGCTTCTCGGTGCACGCCTAGCCATCCTCGAGGCCCAACAGATACAACTTATCGATGCGTTTATGGTTTCCAAGTCGCAAGGCAAGAACATTCACAAAAACGCCCTTGATCTCCCGGTAACCGACAAATGGTTCAAGACTTGCAAGGAATTGATGGAAGAAGCGAAGGAGGCGAAACTCCCCCGAATTTTCATCGCCGCGACACTTGCGTTTGCAAAGATCGCCAGGGCTGCCACTTGGTCTGCCAAGTCTGAACGAAACCCAACTGGCGCTCAAGATTCCGATCATATCGAAACAGCTCGCACGCTTCTTTCAACTGCATCTTTCTTCTGTCTCAGCCTTGGCGATGGCGACGTACTCACGAAGAGGCTTGAGGATATGATGGAGCTCTATGAGCCACGAGTTGAAGAGGTAACACCGGAGGAATTGGCGTCCATTCGATCAGCCATGGTCACCGGACCTCATGGCATGGCAACTCACTCTGGTCACTGGTACAACTGCATCAACGGACATCCTGTAAGTTATTTCCTATTTACCCCACCCGGAGAGTATTGACTAACAGCTCTATTTAGTTTGCGATCGGAGAATGCGGTATGCCTATGGAAACGGCACGATGCCCCGAATGTGGTGCTGCGATCGGCGGTGCCAACCATCGAATTGTGAATGGAGTTTCTCGAGCTGAGAATATGGAGACTCCTGCAGAGGAAGTACGACGTGAGGGAGAGACTGGTGACCAACCTGTCGGTCGACGCGTTGGAGAATCCATCGGAAATTTTGGTGGTCAACCGGTGGAAGAAGGTTGCGTCGTGATGTGAGTTTGATGTGGTTATCACGATTGATGATGTGTGAAAGTTGGCAAACGTAGGGACTGAGCAGACACCTTGGTCTTGGCTTTGGGTTCATCATGGTATTACTGAGCTGTGTCGATGTGAAGCTAGATGGATGAGATGAAACGGTCTACGAGATAAAGAAGCCATGGCTCAATATGTATCAGAACTCTGGTAAGAATGAAGTAGCACTTTAAATGGGACAGTCAACGACAAATGCCTTACCTTTCTTTGTGTTCATGTGTCAAGGCATAACGTCTTATGCGAATCACCAAGTTCATGTCTGGAAGGTTGATGTTGCTTTAAATGCAAGATGGTATTGACAAAGATAAACTGCTCAAACTAGCAACGCTTCTGACAACTCCTTGATAGCGCCATCGTATACTCGTGCTTTTCTTATCATACAACATATTACAACAATGAAACCGTACTCCAATCATCTCAGCCTTGTGTCATAAGCTTAGTATCCATGGCCTGTATAAAGTTAGCGTCATGGCCTTCCAAATTGAGCCACAAATACTTACGTCCAATCTTTCGTCCCATCTTGGACATCTCCTTAGCCTGACTCTCCTTCATCTTAGCCCGTCTAGAATCCTCCTTGGACTCAATCTCAAGTCTCTTAACATGCTCTCTCGCCTCGCGAGCACTAATTCTCGCCTCCTCGAGCGCACGATCAGCTTCACGCTCAGCCATCTCGGCGCCGCGAACGCGCTCGCGGGCTTCGAGAACGGCGGGATCGTCTTGGTTGCGGTTACCGCCGAACTTGGACAGGAAGCCACCGCCGCTGCTTCTACGGCGGTCGGGAGAGCGAGATGATGAGGAAGAATGGCGGTGGTCGTAGGATGAGGATGAACCGCGCGAGTGACGGTTGTGTCGGGAGGATGTAGAGGCGTGGGTGGGTGCGGGCTCGTGCTTGGACTTTGAGGAGAAGAGGCCGTGTTTGCGAGGTTCCTCGCGGATGGGCTCTGGGGAAGGTTCACGACGACCGAAGAGAGGCATGATGAATTATGGTAATAG
Source organism: Fusarium scirpi (assembly GCA_004367495.1). Lineage (NCBI taxonomy): Eukaryota > Fungi > Ascomycota > Sordariomycetes > Hypocreales > Nectriaceae > Fusarium > Fusarium scirpi. The sequence goes on from QHHJ01000047.1 coordinate 226,627, forward strand.
TAAAAGTTATGGTGTAAGTGATAGTGGTTGATAGTGAGTCTTTGACTGGGTCTAAGTGGTGCTTGTTTGATGGAGAAAGAAAAGAAGCTTTTGATCAAATCTAGGCGACTCTTGGCCTCTATTTAGCTATTCTCAACCCCAGACCCCCTATTCATCTTGACAACTATTCTTGTATATGATCATCAACAATACAAACCTGCTTTTTGACTCCTTTCAGTATAATATTCCGTGACGTCAATTTATCCCTGGTCTGTAACAAGGGTCCAACTCTTAACCCGACCAATCAAATCCCAAAGATGACACAGGTATGGTGAGAGTGCAGTAAACTGTGACGCAAAAGTGGCGGTTTGTTTCAATGATGTAGGAGGGTTAATATTATTGGTGTGTGTGAGATCATTGCGAATATCATCACTGGAAAAAGAAGAGGGAAGGGTTGATGCCAAGATTGACAGGAATGGGATTGACGACGTTGAGCGGTTTGACGGTTTTATCTCCACAAACCCTTTGAAAGAGAGTTGTACTAAGATCGCAGTGGATACTTGATCTGCCCATCAATCGGCCATAGTCTAATTCCCGGTGATGCATCTTTCTCGTAATAGACAGTGGCTGTGCTGACCCCTCAAGACAAGTCTCGGCACAAGCATCATCACCATTTCAGCATCTCAGTCTAGCGATTCAACTCTCAGCCCAGTGATTGAATTGTCTTGTCATTAAGAATGCGCTATATAACTTTAAACACCACCCAAGGTGATGAACAAAAAGGAACAGTCGACAAAGAAAAAACTGTTTTCGTCGATGATGATTTCCCAGCAGTCTACTCCCCCTCTTCTTCTTGCACAGACATGCAGAAGTCCAAATAACACGTAAAAACACCGAGAGTCCCTATGTGCATATATGCCGCACGATATATACAGTTGAAAAAAGCCCAGGAGCAGGGATAGTAGTAATAAGACGAGGCTCGTAGTCGGGACCTCGTATTTTCGATTAAAACGCTCGTATCGTATCGTAAAAAAATGCGTGTCATTACATGATGACGCACTTGCTCTCCTCGCGATCCTTCTTCACGCTGAGAGCCACGCGCGCGGCCTCGGTAAAGGCCTCGTTGACGCCCCTGTTCTTCATGGCGGAGCACTCGAGGTATCGCAGCGCACCTATGCGACGCGCCACCTCGAGACCCTGGTCGTAGGTGATCATGGGCTTCTTCTCGCGGGGAGCAGCCTCTGGGGCGGCGTTTTCGTCGTCTTCGCCTTGTTCGCGGAGATCGCACTTTAGTGCTACGAGGACGAGTTTGGTGCCGGGGCAGTTGTCGGCGATTTCGCCTACCCACTTGGATTCGACGTTTTCGAGCGAGTCTTTGCTGTCGACGGAATAACAGAGCATGATGAGATCTGTGTCGTCTAGGGAAATTGTTAGGGAGACAGTCAAGAGTAGGGATGGCGCGAGGGAGGTTTACCGTAGGAGAGGGATCGTAATCTGTCGAACTCCTCTTGACCGGCTGTGTCCCAGAGGGAGAGTTCAATATGGACATTATCGACAAAAATATCTGCGCGAAAAGATTAGATTTCGTAGTCGCATCTCCCGAGCGAGTATCGTACCATGAACGTAATTCTCGAAAACGGTAGGTTCGTAGACCGTTGGGAAATAGCTGTAATCGTATGAGCTTCAATCCATCTCCCGTCATTTTGTTGCAAAACATACCCTCTCGTAAAGACATTCAGCAACGAAGTCTTTCCGCAAGCACCATCACCCCTAAAGATCAATCAGCGCGAATTCCGGTCCCAAGATTCGAATTGAACGCACAGCAGAACCAGCTTTCGCTGAACAGTTTTGGATCCTCCGCAAAGAGCAGGCATTGTGTCGTTCGGTAGTCGATTTAATTGAAAAGAAGAAAGAAACTAGTTTTGCGCGGGCAAAATGGAAGTTGGGCGCCAGAAGAAATAAGGTGAATCTCGGTTCTGTGAGCAAAGCAAGCTATCGAGGTTCGGGGTGGCGCGCGCGCAGATCGAGAGGGGGTTCCAAATCGTGGCGGAGTCGACGTCGGGTCTCGTTCGTTCTTGCCAAGTTAAGCTTGTAAATTCTCGAAGGTTTTTCGCGAAGGTTTTTCGTTTTTGTTCGGTGTTCCTTTTTCACAATTATTTAATCCGTCAAGGCGAGAAGTGAGGCGTGAGTTAAAAAGGAAAAAAAGGACCAAGTTAGCAGGGATAAGGGAAATGAAATGAAGGAAAAAAAGAAGTGGACGAGAGAGATGAAGTCAGAGGGAGAGTGAGGAACAGACAGGCCCGGGGGGGCAAAAGGAAAGGGAACCACAGTGGAGTCTACAGCGCTTGCTTCGGGGGACAGCCATAAATAACCACAGCCAATTAATCCCACATCTTTTCTGTCTCTATTAAATCGATGTCCCCTTTTCTGCAGGCGTTCATTCCGTCGGCAACAGCTAATTGGTTCCATTGGAAGGTGCCAAATTGCCTTAATCTTTAAAGTGCCTACTGTAAAGTGCGGGTCTTAACTGGCCGACGATTAAGATTCAATAGATCCAAGTTTGATGATATCGATTCTACGTAGATTTTGGCAGCCGACTTTATTCGGTGGCTGTTTAAGGTAGCTATGGCGTTGTTTAGGTTGAGGGGGAATTATATCCGTGAGGGGAAGAATCACGCGATAAAGAATGAGTATTGAATACCAAGATGCCAGGCTGTTCGATACTCAGAGTAACTATTGGATGAGAGCGCATGTGTTATCGTATTATTTCCTGGTAACTCGCTGCGTGCGTGTACAATACCTATCGGTCCATCTATTCCACGCAATGCACTGACAATCCCAATTTTGCAAGTCGCACAAGCCAACATGGCCTCGTCAAAGCTTAAGACGAAATAATCAAGCCACATTATGTCCATATGCAGGTTCCTTATTCTGTCACTCAGCCTCAACAATGCAATTGTCCCAAAACACCATGTCCGCTAATCATCATCCTTCTGAAATCCCCTACGCGCTCCACCCATACGCTCCGCCAATCCCTTATGCCCAGCCTGTTGATGCAACTTATTAACAAACCCACGATCACCTCCGCGCTCTCTAGCTTTGTCATCTGCTTCTCTGGCTGCTTGTTCGCGCTCGTCAAGTTCTGCAAGACGCTTTTGACGGTCGGTGTCGAGTTCTGTAGCAGCGGATTGCATGGCTGCTAGTTTGCGCTGGCGCTCTTCTTCTTTAGCTTTGTCGTCTTCTGGGTTGTTGCGGGGACGGCTGGAGGGGTAGCTTCTTCTGTAGTCTCGGCGGTCTCGATGATCGCGAACGTCTCCCTTGTCGCGATAATCCCCGTTTCGTCTGTCGCCATCATGGCGGTCTCCGTTGCGGTTGTCCCCGTTTCGTCTTTCGCGAGAATCTCCGTTTTGTCTGTCGCCATCATGCCTGTTTCCATTTCGATCTTCACGCCTGTCTCTGCTGTCGGAGCGTCTCTCGCGCCTATCCCCCTCATCCGAATCGCGTCGTCGTCGTGAATGTCTCTCCCTACTATCGTCCCGTCGCCGCCTATGCCGATCTTCTCTCGAATCATCGCGCCGACGCGGACTTCGCGAGCGTGAATAAGACCGTCTTCTTCTGTGATGTCTATCCTCCCCATCCGCGCTTCGATGACGATGTCTTCTCCTATGTCGATCCTCCTTCTTCCGTGGCTTCTCCTTCTCCTCGATACCCGCAGACGAAAGTATTTGGCGTCGCTTCGCAGGATCGTTCATCATAGCTTGTTGCTGTCGCATAATCGCCACGAGCGGATCATCTCGAATCTTGGCAGCAGTATCCCTCGCAGTATTCGCGTTCTGCAACGCCATAAAACTCTCCGCACCAGCATCCTTCTCCAGCTTCTTATGTTCCGTACCCTTAATCAAGGTATCGATGCGACGCTTTCCGAGGAGGTAAGCCTCGGTTTCTTCAGCGGTGCCGGTCTGGCCATCGTTGGGGCCCTGATACATCCATTCTACGCGATCGACGCGCTTTCTGCCGCCTGCGGCTTCGAGTTGGCGCTGGACTTCTTCTTGGGCGCGCTCTTCGCGGAGTTCGTTGATGCGCTGTTGGGTCTTTTTGCGCTCGGCGAGGGCTTTTTGTTCTTCTTCCCAGACTGCACGCTGATTGCGCTGCAGTGAGGGATGGAAGGACTTCTTCAAGTTGAGATCGCCGCCACCCATTTTGATGTGTTGTTTGGTGTTGTTAGAGAGAGGTTGACGGTGGGGTGGCGATGGGAGGTAGCCTGGCTGAAATTCAGCCCAGAAAATCTTATCGCGCTTATCGCTATCGCTTATCGGCGGCAGTAAGGTGACTAAATTATTTCAAGGTTTCTGTCACCTTGGCACTTAAAGTGCAAGCTGCAACTAGAGTACGAATAAACGACATTTAATTCCCAAGTTGGACCTCTGACACTTTCACCTTTATGAGACTGCGTCAAGTCTCGACAATCCAGGAATTGAGCATTGGGTAAAACCTGCCACCAAGGTGGTCCCCAAGCTCAGGCTTCTATGTCACTCAAGCTCGTTGTGTAAACCAGACATCATGCAACAACCAAGTCGAGTGTTCATATAATAACTTCGTAAGTCAATACCGCAGTACCAATACATTGCACCACGAAATTAGCTTTCCAATGAGTTCAACATTGTATTATACAGTTCATTCATGTCTATATCTCGAGAACCTCGCTTCCCGTAGTCGTACAAATCTCCTCTTCCCAAACTCTTTTACCAACTAGCTCTCTTGACACCAGGCAAGTTTCCAGCCATAGCCTCCATTCGGAAGTTGTACTGCGCATCGTTAGTCCAGCCCATTCTCCCATACGCTCCTGTGTGTTCTCGAAGGTTTGGATCGTTGTAGGGGCCTTACTCGTGACATCTTAAAATCGCTCAAAATACCACGTCCCTGCCCTCCCATAATACATCTGTTTCGAATCTGCGTAGGGCGAGTGTAGCAGTGCATCTGGGTCAATTGGAGTTGGGCTTCGGCGCGGACTCGGGGAGGGAGGGTTGTGTTTCGGATCATGTAGCGGAGGGCTTGTCTATTCCCAAGAATCAGTATTTGCTTATATTCCATATCCATATCCTCCCATTCTCGTGTTCAATCCGCCGTCGTGGTGTTCAATTGTCTCGGGTTCGAAAGAGTTTTTGCGTACCGCTCTGTCTCGTGGGCCTCAAAGACCTTGCGCTTAGTGTGGTCGCGCAGGGTGCGGACGTTGACGAAACAGCCCAGATCGAGCTTCTTGGCGCGGAACATCGACATCTTGAAGGTGTTGGCGGGGGTTGTCGATGATGAAGCTGGCGGGATGATGTTGCGATTGTCGAGAGCCAAATTCGAGATGGGTGGGTTTAGCCGGGGTGTAGCCGGTCGGGATACTTAAAGTGTAGGGTGGGGGCTCTTCAGGTTAACTCTTGGATTGAGATATGGCATTTAATGTAAGAAATCTTTTCGATATTTATTGTGCTTGATAGTTTAGAATTATAAGTTGAGAAATCCGATATTTCTTCATTCCGGCTGGTAGTTTGTTGTATGGTTTGATTAACTTGTTCGTACAAGATAGACAATTCCCCCAGACATCCGTCATCAACCTTCATCTAAACCTACTGCTACTGAACCAATGTGATGACTCTATTATACCTTGTCCAAACCAAATATTACTTTCCATCTACCCTTCTATACTGCAATAACATGCATGATCTTCAGCGAAGTAGCTAAACACTTAAATCTTTGTACCACGATTTACTCCTTAACAGGAGCCTTCGCTTATATCACGAGAAAACTTGTAGGTCGTGGGTTCAATTTTACCCACCGATCTAACAATCTACTTTTTGTCATTATTGAGCACAATACCTTTGACACCTCTCTTTAAGAATTGGTAGAATGTTGGTATTATCCGATTTTTGAAGCATTTAGAAGCCATCGCATTACTAGATTGACTTGGCCCATTAACTGCTAAACACTCTGTATCTGCTTTTAAGACAAATGATCTAGGGTACGCAATTAACGCATCACTAACAGTCACCCAAAACGTCCAGGATATGCAGCCAGGAATGCTGATCCGATATCCCGCCTGACGCCTCTTTCCTCTTTCTTGGCCTGCAGTACGATTAGCTAACATCAGCGGCTGCACAACTCAACATCCCACCATTATTCCTCTCATCACTCATGTATCACCACATCTGAGGTCATTGACATCATGGATCCCAGCAGGGAAAACCTCCTCAACGGAGCAGATCGCTCATCTATTGACGGTGAATCAGATATTGACGCGACTGATTACCTCCCCAAGAATACTACCACCGGTCAATCTCGGGTTCGACCAGCTGGACTCTTTCGACGATGGCGCACAAAGAAATGCTGTTTGACCATCATCGGAACTGCAATAGCAATTTGGATTCTCATCTCAGCAATCGGAGCGTTTGCATGGAACAAGATTAAAACACCGCCCGTCGATGGTCAATCACCGCCATGGTATCCCAGTCCCAAAGGCGGCTCATCCAAAAACTGGGAGAAGAGCTACGAATTAGCCGCCAAGTTAGTCGGCAAGATGACTCTTGCGGAAAAAGTCAACATCACTACTGGAACAGGCTGGAGTATGGGGTTGGCAGTCGGTACTACTGGCGCTGCGACGAATGTCGGATTTCCAGCTTTGGCATTACAGGATGGTCCGCTTGGAATTCGTTTTGCGGATAATGCTACGGCTTGGCCAGCGGGGATTACTGTGGGCGCTACGTTTAACAGAAAACTTATGTATGAGCGTGGCCATGCACATGGGAAAGAAGCCAAAGGGAAGGGCGTCAATGTCATTCTCGGCCCAGCAATCGGTCCTCTTGGGCGAGCACCCGCCGGCGGACGCAATTGGGAAGGATTCGGTCCTGATCCTTATCTGCAGGGCATCGCAGGCGCTGAGACGATCCGTGGAATACAAGATGCTGGTGTAATGGCGACGATCAAGCACTTCATCGGCAATGAACAAGAACATTTCCGACAAGCCTGGGAATGGGGTCTTCCTAATGCCATTTCTTCCAACATTGATGATCGAACGCTTCATGAGATTTATGGATGGCCGTTTCAGAATGCGGTCAAGGCAGGTGTTGCGAGTGTTATGTGCTCTTATAACATGGTCAACAACTCGTACGCATGTCAGAACTCAAAGCTTCTGAATGGGATTCTTAAGGATGAGATGGGATTTCAGGGATTTGTCATGTCGGATTGGTTGGCGCAGAGATCTGGTGTTGCGAGTGCCCTTGCGGGATTGGATATGAGTATGCCCGGCGATGGACTCAAATGGGCAGACGGTGACTCTCTTTGGGGACCGCGTTTGACACAAGCTGTTCTGAACGGGTCGCTACCTGTTGATCGACTGAACGATATGGCGCTGCGAATCGTCGCGTCGTTCTATCAATTGGGCCAGGATAAGGATGACAACAAGGGACCCAACTTTTCGTCGTGGACGTATGACGAGAAGGATGTTCTGGCACCAGGGAGTCCTTCGCCTCAGGAGAAGCAAGTTGTGAACCAGTATGTTAATGTACAAGAGGATCATGCTGAGTTGGCGAAGCAGATTGCCATTGAGGGAACTGTGCTTCTCAAGAACGAAGGTGTGCTTCCCTTGAGTCGGGAGGGAAAGCTGGCCAATTCTGAGCCCAAGAAGGATGGAAATGTCAAGATTGGTATCTTTGGTGAAGACGCTGGTCCTGGACACGGACCCAACTACTGTGCTGACCAAGGATGCAATGACGGCACACTGGGTTCAGGCTGGGGCAGCGGTGCAGCTGACTTTCCCTACCTTGTCTCCCCAGTCGAAGCTCTGCGAAAAGAGTTCAACAGAGATAAAGTCGACATCAGCGAGTTCTTCTCCAACAAGATCGAAAACACCAAAAAGATCACCCAACAGGATGCCTGTCTAGTCTTTGCCAACTCAGACGCAGGAGAAGGCTATCTCTCATGGAACAGCGTCCGCGGCGACCGAAATGATCTTTCCCTCCAGAAAGGCGGCGACGCACTCATCACAAACGTCGCTAATCATTGCGGCGGCCCGACAGTCGTGGTTATCCACGCTGTTGGACCTGTCGTTATGGAGAGCTGGATTAACCACCCTCGCATCAAAGCTGTTCTCATGGCGAATCTTCCAGGTCAAGAAAGCGGCAATGCGATCGCTAGTATCCTTTTCGGTGATGAGAGTCCTAGTGGGAAGTTACCGTATACGATTGGCAAAGCTCTTGCTGATTACGGCCCTGGTGGACAGGTACTGTACTTGCCGAATGGTGTTATTCCGCAGCAGGACTTTAATGAGGGTTTGTATATCGATTATCGCCATTTTGACAAGAATGGTGTTGATGTACGGTATGAGTTTGGGTATGGGTTGTCGTATACTACTTTTGAGTATAAGGATTTGAAGATTGATGTCAAGGAGGGTGTGTCGCAGCTTCCAAGCGAGCGTACTTCAGGCGCGAAACCGCCGAAGTTGGATGATAAGATTCCTGATGTCAAGGAGGGTCTTTGGCCTAAGAATATTCGACGGTTGAAGAAGTGGATTTATCCTTACATTGACTCGGCGGACGATATTAAAAAGGGGGATTATCCCTACCCAGAAGGCTACGACACGCCCCAAGCACCCTCTGCCGCAGGAGGTGAAGAAGGTGGGAACCCAGACTTGTGGAAGACCGTTGTTACAGTTTCTGTCGTGGTCACCAACAGTGGTTCGGTGAAGGGTAAAGCTGTACCTCAGCTGTACCTCTCATATCCTGAGAACAAGGTTGACCATCCTGTTCGAGTACTTCGTGGATTCGAGAAAGTTTCTCTCAAGAAGGGAGAGAGCAAGAAAGTCAAGTTTGAGCTTACGAGAAGGGATTTGAGCTTTTGGGATGTCGAAGAGCAGAATTGGAGGGTTGAGGATGGGGAGTTTGTTATTGCTGTGGGGGACAGTTCGAGGGATTTGAAGTTGACTGGAACATTCAAGGCTGGTACTTAGACAGAACTGGATCGTTGAATTGACTCTATTGAATGGTCTAATTATACGCCCTCAAAAACTCGACCAAAGCCATCATAGCCATAGCCTGTCCATAAGGCATACTCGTCCTAGGAATATCCTTATAATGCTGCAAATCACTACCCATCCCCGTTCCAAACGAAGTGTTCAACAATTCACCCTCAGGACTAATATTCTCAATCACAGCCTTGATCGCCTTGACTGCTACATCAGAGTACTCCTTTCCGATATATCTCTTTCGCTCAGCCTTGAGAATTCCGTATGCGAAACCAGCTGTTGCGCTGGCTTCTACGTAAGAGCCTTCTTCTTCGGGAACGTCGAGAAGGGTGCGCCACAGACCATTCTCGCATTGCGTCTTGGAGAGGGCGGCGACTTGTGCGTCGAGAGTGGAGATGAGATGGGAGCCGATGGGGTCGGAGGAGGTAAGGCCGATAAGTTCGAGGAATTCGGGGATGACGATGGTGACCCAGCTGTTTCCTCTCGCCCAGCGCGCATCAGCGAAGTTGTGACCGCCCTCCTTGAACGTCCAGCCGTGGAAGAACAGTCCGGTCTTGGTATCGAAGAGATACTGGATGTGTAGCAGAAACTGCTTCTTTGCCTCGGCGACGTACTCTGGTCTATTGAGCACCAAACCAATCTTTGCAAGCGGCATAACCGTCATCATGAGAGTATCATCCCAAAGCTGCTGCTCGTTTACTTCAAGGTACGTAATATGTTGAAAACCGCCATATTTCGTCCTAGGAAGCTCATGCATAGCCCACTCAGCCCAAGCATCCAACCAAGGTAAATAAGTTGGGTTGCGCGTCTTCTCGTACACGTACGCCAGCGTGAGGAACACAGCCATGGTATTAATGTTCTTTCCCTTGTGACCCTCTGCGAAGCGCGCTTGGAACCAATCCTCTATGATCTTGAGCCATTGGTCATCGCCGGTCATTTCGTAGTACTTCCATATTCCGTAGAGACCAACGCCGTGGGTCCATTCCCAGTCGTTCCAGCCTTTTGTGTCGATGATTTCGCCGGAGGGAATTGTCATTAGGAATTCGCCGGTTGTGTCTTTGATGTTGACTAGTTCGTGGATTAGATGTTGGATTTGGGAGTGGATGTCTTTTGACGCGATGGAGTGGACGTGGGTAGGCATGATGGGCGATTGTGGTGTCGTGAGACAGTAGACTATGGTACTGTGAAGGTGTCGTGCTTGAGATTGGAAGATGAGGGAGGGGTCATGAGGTTATTTAGCTTTCAAGGGACCGGGAATTTTACATCTTTTACCGATATTCTTTTCTTGGCGTGTCATCTCGGTCCGAAGTATACCGATGTACCGAGTAAAGGGTCTTGCTCTCCTCTTTGCATCGTGAATGGATGTCTTTCATCATGGTGTTCTCTCCGCACTTATGACTGTGGGGGTGGGGCATGAGAGCTGGAGGATGGGGGTGGAGGTGACAAGACTCTGATACGGTGACGTTGAACATGAATACAATTGGATAGAGACCAGGTCTGAGTGAGTGTTTAAGCGACTGATGTTGTTTGAAGCGCGAATGGAAGAGTGACAAAGGGTGTTCGTGAGATGAAGACCCGAAGGTGAGGACATCGCCAAAGAACAGTTGCAGTGGAATTAGCGCACGGTTGGATCTTCAGTGGATGAACCCCACTACCTTAATCCCCCACCCCGCTAACAACTGTCATCACCTGCGGGGAATACTTTCTTCTTTTGCTAGACCAGCACTCTGCCTGCAATTGTGACACTTGTTTATTTTTCTAAACTATACATGGATAATTTGTGGATAAGCTTAGTGCGGAGTGTCTCGCAAACTACAGTGCCTCCATGCTTGGCCTGTCCAGTTCCAGGTACCAGCTGCGGCTGTAGGGAACGACACAGGCTGATACTACGTCGGAGGATTAATTCGGCAGTCGTTGTAGGTATGAGACATGCAGATTGAAACGACGGGAGATCATGGACATGAGGGACTTGGAAGGACCTGGTAAAGGTCTTGTAAACGAGAAAGGTTGTTTCATCTTAGGTGCAGGAGAAAATGTATCGTTAAGAAGACATGGTCACGTCACCACCACAGCATCCAGGTCACCCTTTGGCTAATGACGACCAACCTCAACCAATACACCCCGCATTCAGCTATGTAGATATATGTGCCCCATTCCAGCAATCTACTTCTCCGAGCTCCCCGTGTTTCTGTGGACTATCTGTTGAGGCGGCAAGTCACGACCAAGTTCATCATGAGTAGCATCCCATTGCGCAACTTCATCTTTCGGCACCCGCAGTAGACGATGCGTATTGGCACCATTATCATCAACCGAAATGACCTGAGACCGAATACTATAACCCCTCAATCGTGGAATAAGCTTCATCCAGAGGTAATAGTAGAGACCGCAAATACCCATGATGGCAATTCCGACAATCATGTAAGTACACCAAAGGCTGCGATTTGTTAGTATCTGGAAAGTCTGAAAGAGAGGAAGTACTTACAAACTAACTGTTCCACCGTAGATACCACCCACGGGAGGAATCCAAGGCATGATAAGGAGGTAGGCCTGGGATAGAAGGTATAGAATAACAAGAGCATACCATGCTCGGAAGTCAGACGGCGGTGTACCAGATCTAGCTCTTCTACGACGAATGAGCAGAAGACCAACGCCCATTGCAGCATAGAACATGGCCTCAGGGTACGACTTCAGCGAAACAACAAACTGGAACGCATCACCCGCAGGAGGCGCCACGATCATGAGAAGAGTAAACGCCCACTTCAAAAGATACGGACCGACGGGCGTACCGAAGGGTTTAGTCGATACCCAGAATTCCGTCCAGGGAAGAACACCCTGACGTGCGATCTCACGGATTTGACGAGATTGACCAACGAGCACAGCGAGGAGATTGCCGAATGAACTGAGCAGGACGCAGAAGTTAAGAGCGGATTCGGCTGATGATCCAAAGGCTGTTCGGAAAAAGACTGCTGCTGCAAGTTCGCTGGATTCGAGAAATGTGTCCTTTGGTACCGCGGCGAAGTAGGCGATGTTGCACATAAAGTAGAGGACGAAGACGATGAGAAGAGAGGCGCTTGCGTTGCGTTTGAGTGTTGGGATGGGATTTTTGATCTCGTTTGCCATGCTGAACGCGTTCTGCCAGCCTGAGAATGCGAAACTGATGTTCACCATTGCTTGCGACAAGTTATATCCGCTCGAGATAGTCCCTTCAAACCCATGGCGATAGTTGAAGTTCGGGTCTGGAATACTCTTAATGTTGCCTCCAAGAATGACAAGACCTGAGATGGAGATGAAGACCAGCAGGAGCAGTTTCAATGCCCCAAAGACGTTGATGGCATAGAGTGAGTACCGGTTATGCGCGATGACAGTGATGACAGCCAAAGTATAAGCCGCGATAGCCACACCCTTCAACTCCCAAGGATCTGGCGCGCGTCCGACGATGCGCCAGAGATAATTCGACAAAACGATGGCATTACTGCTACTGAACGACAGCAGCACACTCTGCACCGCAAAAGCAACAGGAAAGAAATGCTTCGGTCTGGGATAACCTTGCTCCAACCACACGACTTCTGATCCACTGCGATTAGGAAAGTAACTCGTAAACTCCATATGCACAGCCAGTCCAGCGACTGCTAGGATAAAGCCAATGACCCAGTATACAAGCGCCAAACCGACAGAACCCGTGAGACGAAGGATCGTAGCTGGTGTAGAGAAGATTCCTGTGCCGACCATGTGGTTTAGGTTGAGGAAGATGATAGTCAACCAGTTAACATGGTAACCCAGTGGAGAGGTCGTTTCGACGGGTGCGCCGACGGCTTCTTGGTAGCCCGAAGTTCCATTGCCTGCTGTTTGGCGGACATAGGTGAGGTTATTGTCGTGGATGATGGAAGACGACTCTGAGGCCTCGCCTGAGGACTCATGTTGAGAGGGTTGGCCCATGATGGAAGAGGAGGTGGTGGTGACGAACGAATGAACTGAGGAATAGTTCAAGACCTTTTTATCCTAGAGTTACATCCTTTGCCAAGAGTCAGATTCTTAATTGAGTGCTTGGAATATGCACAATTTGGTGTATTAGGGGTCATTAAGCACACCATAGTTCGATTGACATTCTGTTTAGGTGATGAGTGGGTGCAGTACGTGATTGATGCCAAGGTCGCGCCATCACCCTACAATACTACTTAGTATTCAATTAACCTAGCATCTTAGACTAATACTACCTTCCTAATAGTTCCATCCATTTATTTCTTGGGTCGTTGTAGGTTGGTTAATCGGGCCGCGTTCATTCGTTGGGTGGATGGCGTGCTTACAACCTAGCGTTGTCGTGATACAGGGCCAAGTTGCAATGCAGTCACTTAAATTTCATCATTCACCTTGGCACGTATTCTTATCTAATGCTATGCTTTTCGATACTACTTTCGTCTGAGGGGTCAATATTGCGTTTGCAAATCCTGGATGGCGTAATAGTGAGATTCTCCAAATCGTCCATATTATATAGAGCAACAGGGGCACGACTATAGCACTATTATCTTCAACGATAAGCATATCTTGTGACGATAAGTAACTCATACATCAATTCTAAACCATGGCCACTGTAACTGTCAATCCTCCTGCCTCAGGACTAACCTTTGGCACGACACCAGCTGCTCAACCACCGCCTGGACAGCCAGACATCTCTTACCACCCAGACTGGGACAAGTACCAAGCTCGTGTCGCCCGACGAACTCAAACTGAGACTCTTACCAAAGAACTTCCAGAAGGATTTCCTAAAGAGCTCAAGGGGGACTTGGTATGGGACGGAGATAGCATCGCTGAGAAATATAACTGGACGTACACTTTCTCAAATGATCAACTTGATGAGATCGACAAGGCTCTTACACACTTCAAATGTACGTTTCCTTCTCATTATTCGGTCTTGTACTTCTTGTACTAACAGTATAGCTCTCAATCTTGCAAAGGGTTACATCTCCCAAGAAACCTTCCCTCTCTCAACTCTCCACGCCGAACTCCGCCGTCTCTCCCACGAACTGCACTTCGGTCACGGCTTCTTCGTTCTCCGCGGCCTAAACCCGGATCGCTACACCCGCGAAGAAAACATCATTATATACGCCGGCGTATCTTCCCACATCGGGTCTATCCGCGGTCGTCAAGATGCATACTTTGAAGGCAAGCGCGCCGATGTAGTCATGGGCCATATCAAGAACGTCTCTGCTGGCAAGATTAAGATCGGAAGTCCGGCCTACACGACTGATAAGCAGGTCTTCCATACTGACTCTGGCGATATTGTGTCGTTGTTCGCTCTTGATACGGCTGCGGAGGGAGGAGCTAGTCGTTTGGCTAGTACTTGGCGTGTATACAATCACATAGCAGCTACACGACCAGATCTCATTCACACCCTGAGTCAAGACTGGGTATCAGAGCTGTAAGCCAACTCGAACTCTACCCATCCTCCGAGACCTTCATACTAACCCATCTAGCTTCACGAAGACTGTCAACAACACAGACAAGGTCTCCAGCCGCCCATTAATCTACCACCAAACCAACCCTGAAAGAATCCTGCTCCAGTACGCCCGCCGTTACTACGTCGGTTTCGGCGACCTCCCTCGCAGCAGCCATCTTCCGCCCATATCCGAAGCGCAAGCCGAAGCACTAGATACGCTGCATTTCCTTGGAGAACGGTTTAGTGTTAGCACGGATTTTCAGAAGGGAGATATGCAGTATGTTAACAATCTTGCTATCTTTCATGCGAGGGATGGGTTTAGGGATAGTGAGGAGAAGCAGTGAGTTTATTCTTTTCCTTTTTGTGGTCTTTGCAGGGGAGTATGTGACTGATTTGGCACAGACGACATTTGCTGAGGCTGTGGTTGAGGGATCCGGAGAATGCTTGGGAAACTCCCGAGGGACTCAAGGAGAGATGGGAGAGGGTTTATGGTAGTCCTAACCCTGAGCTGCAGACTTTTCCGATTGACTTTCATAGTAGGAGTGAGAGCACTCCGGCGACTAGTGCAAGTTGATAGGAATGAAGTCAGATACTCAGGACAAGGAATTCTGTACTACGCTCTTTCAACCTAGCTCTTTGTTGCATCTTCAAGCCAGGAATATTCAGTCGGTATTCTAGATTGCCAAATAATACACTCAAGTTACCTACCGTTCAGGTTTCACTCAGTGAAGTTGCGCTTTTGAGGGATCATGGTTGCATAAGACCTTCCTCTTCCCCTCTTGTAATACAAGGTTTTCATCAAAGCACTAAATGTTTGCTTGTTTACTTCCGGTTTACCTCTACTCTTCTATAACCATTATAGCCACGTATCTACTGTCGTTCACGTTGGAACAGAGAAGAATCGTTAGAGCAGGTTGAAGAGAACTCTATACCCGTACGAAGCTGGGACAACTTCAAGCCAGGTATAGTCAGTTGATGTTCTAGATTGGCAAACAGTAGAATTGTGATACCTATGCCAATGCTTTCATTGCCCGTGATCAAAAGCAGACAATTAAGTTTGTTCCCTCCTCGGTTACCTGGCAGTTCAGTCAAAAACATTCACAAACTGACTGTTGTGTTCTGTGGAGTGAATATTTGCCATACCAAAGCGGACCATCACTATCACTTTCAAGTCTCTGATTATGCGTTCCAACTTCATATCTGTTTCACGATGTTTGCCCGGTGATCGAAGTCAATGTCGTCTATAAGATATGGACTAACTCCATGAAATTGCAAACCACAACGAACACATCAGATTGCATCCTACAACAACGAACATTATCTCCGAATATACAGAACCTTGACAATGTCCGAAACAAAGCCCAAACGCACAAGTCAACCCCGCGATGATCATACCGACTGGACTTGCGGGAGGGTACTCGCGGACGGATCGAGATGCCAGGGAAGAATGAAATTGGCAGAGACCGTATGCTCTGAGTGCGGAAGGTCGCGAGGGAGAACCTGTAATGCTGTTACTGAATCAGGTGAAATTCTAGGGTCTTGGATTGATATGGAGGGTGGAAAGGATGTATGGCTCTATTTGGTTACGTCTAACGGTAATAAATAGATGCTAAGAACTGGGCATGCAGAATGACCAGTGGCTGAACAAAATGCCAGCAGATGGTAGATAGATCTATCCAAGTTAGCTTTCGGTTTACCAAGAGCTTTCTTAACAGAGAATCGATGTTCGTTAAACGATCAATTCATCTTACACTTTCTGGATGCCACACTGTAAAATGATTGTGAGTAGTATCCTTAGCGTTACATGAGCCGAGTAGTATCCTTCGGTTATGATCTTACACGTGAACATTGTCTATAAAAGACTTACCATCCATTCGCTCCTCCTTGTTAACACTAAGCATACCACAAACGCTACAACACCATATCGTATAGCAACGAAGAATATCTACATACATCATTTGAGATCATCATAATCATGTCTGAAGAAGTTCGCGAAATGAAAGTTCAACTTCCCCCTAGGCCGACCAAATGGCAATGCAATAGAGTAGTATTCGGAATCCCCTGTCTGGCGATAATGCCGATAGAAGTGAACGAATGCCACGACTGTGGTTTGGAGCGTGGAAATGATGCTATCGCCTTTGACTGACAGAGAGGAAGTTATGGTAAAGTGCCTTAGCTTTTGTGAGATGGTGGGCAAGAAGAACTGGTTTTATTATTCGGTTGGTCAAGAGTGTAGCTATATAAAACGGTGGCTGTTGGGATGGAGGGTGGTAAATAAAGAGCGGCTAACCTGATGGTTGTCTGATTGACATCACTTGTAAGATCAATGTGACACAAGAAGACACGTCTCTCGTAAAGTAACCAATGGTAAGACTTATCACTTGTAGAGTTCTGACGTTACAAAAAGATACGTCTCTTACATGTGAGCTCTTGGCAACACAAATGAGATACTTAGGTACCTTACTTGTGAGCTCTTAGGTAGCAACACAAATAAGATACCTAGGTACCTTGTGAACTCTTGGCGACACAAATGAGATACTTAGGTACCTTACTTGTGAGCTCTTGGCAATACAAGTAAGATACGTCCCTTTTGTAGGTTCGTTAATAGCACAAACAGGTACTTGTGCATACACTGACTAGTGGTGTCTGACGAAGTATAGTACACGATAGGTGAGCTGTTGATGATTGAATGCAATACCAAATCTGCTTCCTATCACCGAGAGCTCACCTTTGCCAAGTATATAAAGATATAACCCTAACGCTCGAACGATTCCTCTAATTCATATGTGTTACTACGACTCAACACCTCCTCATACAGCTGGCGATATATTCTCAAACTTCATAGAACAAACCACATACCAACCAAAGTCCCCTCCGGAAATCAACCATGCCTGATATTGTCATCGAAGTCACCACCGAACGCAAGCCAGAGCACACACATTGGCTCTGCAGGAAAATCACCAACCAAGAAACGCGTCAAAGATGCGATACGAAGCACCCCATATCGACCGTGATGTGTACCGGCTGTGGTAACCATCGTGTGGTTCACTCGGAGGCTCAGGATGATGAAGGGAAAACATTGGGGGTTCTGGTATCTAATGACAAAGGAGTGGAGAAGTGGCATTACTTGTGATAATTAGATATTCCCTGTAGGAGCGTGGGAGGCACAACGGAGGTCGAGGCTGAGGCGGTGAAATAAAGGACTTGTTCAGGCTCACATATAACATTCAAACCTAACAATCACGATGTTTTCGAGATGCAGATTTTCAAAGTCGTATTTGAAAGAACACCACATTGAGAATCGCAGAATATGAACCTTTTGTTACTGAACAAAGGTTATATATATCGTGAGTCACATCACGACAGATAGTATAAATACCTTTCCTTCTCTCGAGCTATTATCATCCAAACCAACAACCGCAACAATGTCCGTCAAGAAATCTGTAAAGACAAAGCAGGAAGAGCACACAGGATGGCGCTGCAAAGCTTACCGTCCGTGCTACACATTCCGACCATGCAACATTCAAAATAACATGTCTGTCAATAAATGCTTCTACCGCGGCAATGCACGCCAAGCTGGTACTGAGGCGTTGAATGACGCGGGGGAGACAGTGGGTATCCTTCTGGGTGTCTATCATGATAACGGGGAGGAGGTTTGGGATTATTTGTATGAGGCTGAGGATGTTCTGAATATTGGAAAGACTTGAGGGGGATGGGAGGAGATAGACAAGGCTGTTGATGACTGAACACCTGACAACCGTACGTCTGGCACGTACAAGTTCAGGAAACTCATCTTGGATAACCTTGAATAGATGATTGAACACTAGGAGGACACATGACCTTCGTCGTCTGTTGTGAATGAAGAACAATCGTGATGTCTATGACAGTGTCTGTTTCCCACCCCCTCTCCGCATGGATATAAAAGCATGGACTTCTCTCCTCCCTGAGCCATCCAAGTTCTGCATTGATATTATACAAGGCAAACTCCCACATAGCAACCAACCCCTTGTTATCATTATGTAAGCAACCTATCATCATCTACAGCCTCTTCGACAATCAACCATGCCACCTTCCACAGCACGAATCATTACCAGTCAACCTCGCAACGACCACACCCACTGGAAGTGCAAGACGTGCGAGGCAAAACAGCTCAGGGAGGTAGAGAATTGTACCTGTTGTGGCAAGGGAAAAACTGATAATGCCTGGGCCACCAGGGATGATAATGCGAGACTAGGAGAGTTTCATTCGAAAAATGAAGTTGGGGAAGATGTCTGGAGCTATCATATCAAGCCTATCCCGAAGGAGCTTGATTGCTTCGATGCGTGTGGGAAATGCGGAAAGAGCCATGTAACTCTACGATAGCTTGGAGTTTGAGGAGGGATGAGTTGGTGTTGCTGATCCTTGGATACCCTTTGGCAGCTCTAGTAAAGTGGTTAGATAGCCCAGCCTGTTCCATTTTTCCTTTTAAATATAGACTCTCATTGGCACATTAGGCCTGAATATAAGAAGGTCACGTAAACTCTCGTTATAAAATCATCCCAAGTCTACGCGGTTAAAGTCGAACGAACTCCCATGGCCGTACCGCCGCCAACTCTCAACTCAACTTCTCCTCTCCACAGACAACACTTCAGTAACATAGTAAGAATAAAAAGAAAAGATCGTATTGAGCTATCTGATGAACGGTACTGTAGAATCATAGGTTGACGCGGTTGCTGAATGACTAAGCACACGACATGGAGTCATGAAGTCAGGAAACTCAATTCACGACAACGCGTTCCTGGTCGCGAACAATTGAGTAACGTGATAGAAAAATTACGAGTGTCTTACCTTGTTTTCGCTATGAAATTAAATTACCACTGTACATTCCATTTGTTTACAATGCAGATCTGGCGTCGATGCTCAACGCAAAACTCCACAACGCCATCCCGTCATCATCGCAGAAGTCATTCCGTCATAGACTTGGACTATTTACATATTAACCACAAGCTCCCACACCATGGAAGCAGGGAGCTAATTTGAACATACTCTGATGTCATTATTTTGATTTACTTACCTCAACATTCAACGCCGATTACAGAAGTCAACATCACCCATCCACTACAGATAACCTCTTTTCTTAATACCTTGGCTTCCCACGTTCACTTCTCACCCTCATACAAAAAATCAACAACACATCACACAATATGTCGAGATCAATTGAAGCTCAAAAGCGCAAGGCCATGGTCCCCGCCATCGCCGGACTCTCCCTCCTCGGTTTCGCCGTCTACTACCTGGGCCCAAAATCAAAGGATATCGACCCCAGCAAAACCGGCTCAAACGGCGTCATCGGAGCAGGCGGTCCATCCACCGGCAAAGTCAGCCAAAAGCTACAAGGCACGTTTGGAACCGGTGGTTCAGATGCTGGAACTGGTACCGACTACGAGACGAAGGATACGCGCGTGGCGAGCAATGTGACGGGTCTTTATACCAAGAGGGAGCCTGATCATCTTGAGCATAGGGAGCATCGTAATCCCAGAGTGCCGAGGGGCGAGAATAAGAAGCAGGAGGAGATTTCGGGAGTTTCTGGGTCACCTGGGAAATAATTTGTGTAAGAATGTATTGTGGGAAAATGGAATAGTACTGTCTAAGCTGCAAAATGTCTACCTAATATTCAAATCCTCACAGACGAACGTTTTTCTTGGTCGTGTAGTCCCAGATTTCCTTCCCATTGGCATCTACACCTTTTAGTTTTCCGACCTTCATACACCCATTTCTCCCCATGGCATATGCACCTGCTCCACGCTTCTTGTTGCAATTTACGCAGCTTGTAGACGCCCAGTCGTTGTTTGTTTCGCAGCGGGTAAGGGATGGTCCAACTCCCGCAGGGACAAGTTCCTGGCATTGCCAGAATGCCGGTCGGATGATAGGCTGGTTGCCATTCATGGTGAATATAGCTCGAGTCTTAAAGAGTTGTTTTTGTGATTGTTGAGTGCTGATCTGTTCGATGGGAGGAAGTATGATTCCTGGTAGTTATATCAGTTAAGTAAAAGCCAGAACAAAGAATTCCAGGAACAGGGTGAATCATGTTCAAAAATCTTGTTCTGATTAGGTACTGCTATACGGGTAAACAACCCAGCTATTCAATGTTGAACACCATCTACCAGTGATCAAAAACCCTTATTCCCCGTTCACTGGTCCAAATCAAGAACACAAACGCAAGCTCCCTTTGTGTCAAGTCCCCTCCAGTCGTGCCTCAAAGGCCAGACAATACGGCCTGGTCTAAGTTGATTTGAATAAGACTTCAAGATGTGCCAACGTTGCCCATCTTCAGGTGTCGGAAGAGTGGATCCATTATAAAAAGAATGGTTTTAAGGCATAGCAATAGTATAAGGCCAAGACCTAATGCCGTCAGCAAGTACAGCAACAGTGTTTCGAACATATAAGCCATTGAAGCCATTCTTAAAAAACGGGAGTATGTTTGACGGTAATGGTTGGCTTTGGAATACGTCCAGGCTCTATGCCAGGTGCTTGATGTGTTGATTTGAACTGTACTCCTTGAACTGGGCCTTCATAATACTTAAATAGTTATACCAGGTTCCACGTTAAGGTGTGCACACTTCTTGTTAAACATCAATCACAATGGGGGTTATTGCAGTGGATATCGATGTGCATTCTATTCGCGGTGTATATAGTAACCTTGATCGGTTGTTGGCTATTCTTTCCTCTTAATCATCCTTGACTACCTAGCACTCTCCCAGTGCCCGGTATTCAACCTCTCGACTCTCCACCACCCCATATCTGAGCCTACCATTCATCAAGAGTCCAATAATGGTACTTCTCAGGCCCAGAATACTCAACCTCATACCGCCAAACCTCGTTACCCTCAACAGTGTGAGTGACAAGCTCTCCAAGCTTCTCAAGGTCTCGATTCAGAGCAATGGCTCCAGCATCACGCTTACGGCAACAGGTGCTGCAGATGCCAACGTGCATGTTGTTGATTCGCTCGCATTTCTTGCCACGGGCTTTGTCGAGAAGGCTGGGATTCTTGACTAGTTGGTTGCAGGCCCAGCGGGTGTGATCTGAGCGCATTCCGTTGAGGGATTTGTCGTTGTCCATCATGATAACGGCCATTGTGTGTTGTGGTTATGGTTGTGAAAGTACTCGCCGGGTTTTACCAGTTTGCTGTGATTGAGAATCGTTGTTGGAGGGAAAATCAGTATATGTAGATCAAAGCCATTGAACAGCAAGGCCTTCTGTTCAACCTCGTCCGTGCGACTAAAAGTGTTATGTTGTTGTATAATACTTGTCTAGGCGAACAAGTGCACGTGTTCAGTTTGCCAGTCAAAGGTTACAGAACAGTTGAGTGTTCCTCGCTCACAACTTCTTAATCTTTACCGTGCCACAAGGATGTTAGAAGAACTGGCCGCTGAGAGCATCAGAGATAGAACAATTTAGTCACTTCACGCAACACCAGAACTAACGACACTTCATTCTGGCGGCTTGTATCTTGGAGTACAATTACCTGTGAATTCTGGAACGAGATATCAAAGACCAAATATCACAGAGAACAGTCTATTCGAAAACCACTAAATTCCTGGTCTAGCATCGCAGCGGGGAAAAGAAAAGAAAATACGACCATCAAGGCAAGGCATGAGAGATGAGTTGGGCTGTGCTAGTTTACATATGTCCTTAACCACCGTCATCTTCAAGGTCAACATCAACAACACCGAAAGCATTGCTGCACTAGATGTGAGTAGAACTCGGCTCCTCATCCTTGTACTCCCAAACCTCAACACCATCATCAACCTTCGCCAGTTCACCGAGTCGTTCACCTTTATCGCTCATAGCCTTGGCCTTAACGCAGCGTTTGCGTCTGCATTTACAGCAATATTTGCTCTTCACGTTGTTGACGCGGTGGCATCCAATACTGGTGCAGAGCCACTGAGTGTTGTCTGGACGGTCTTTGGGGTCCCGGATAGCCATTTTGATTCAGTTGAGAGTTGATGCTAGAGGTGATACACTCTGTGGTGGGTAGATGCTTGGATCTGTATCAGGTCCGGGCGGCTGTGAAATATTTATAGAATAGTCAGGGCTCAGGCTGTCGGTGGTTCACCAAGAACAGGGACGTAGTACACCTTGGATGCTTCTATTGAACACGACGAATAGACTGCTATCTAATAACGCATCACTGTCTCACTGTCTCATCAAAACATGGCCGTTGTTCCCTGATATCCTCCTTGAGTCCCCCATGGAAAGCGAAAAAGTCACATATCCACTGCTCCTAGTTACATTCGCTAATCACAATATTCCCGTTCCCATGTCTCATTCCCCTGAGAATCCTTATCGATCAACTGCCACCTATTAAAACCATCACGGTGTTTAGACCAGGTTCCCCTACTACGCTCTGTAGAGCATTTTCTACAGCGCCTATCCTCCATCCTGTTCTTGCCGTAGCCACACTCTGAGAAAACCCACCGAGAGCCTTCAGGAACGATATGGCTGTTATCTCTAGGGCGATGCGTGCTTCTGCCTCTGCCTCTGCCTCTGCCTCTGTTTTTGCCTCTGCTTGTGCTTTTGCTTTGACCCAAACCCATTGTTGCGTGTTGTCAGAGTTGGTGTTGTAGTTGTGTAGAAGCGTGTTGGGTATCGGAGTGAGAAGGGGTGTGACATTGCTACTTATATGAACACGGTGGCGAGTGGACAGCATTTGTTCAACGATGAATAGTTGATGAGATGATACTATCACTGTTAATAACAACCCCTAGAGAAAGTCATTCGCTACGGAAGACTACGGATAAACACCCATTCATTAAGGCTATAGCTCCCACTTTTCATCCCCATCACGATCATTCATCCAACCTTCATTCAGTTCTGTTCCTAAGTGTATTCACTAAACTCCCAAACCTCATTCCCGGGTTTAACCTTCAACTTCAACTTCCAAGTGCCAAGCCGACCAGCACGATCAGCCCATGTACCGTACATACGCCCGTTATTGCATTTTCTACACGCCTTTTGTTTGATCTTGTTCTCCCAGTAGCCGCACCTGTCGCAGGCCCACTGACAGTTCCGAGGGATAAGATGACTGTTGTCTTGCACGCGGTGCCTGGAGTTGTATTCGAAACCTTTGCTTGGGACTTGACCCATTGTTTCTTTTCGGTAGAGTTGGTATGATATTTCTAGGATTGTTCATGTTGAACATTGGACAGAGGAGAGGTGTGAGATGGCTAGTTATATGGATACTACAGCGAGTACATTATTAATGCTCAGAAGTGAATGCTTCAGTAACTATGAATGACAGCTTGGTATGACATTCATTTTATAACGAACAATGCAACTGAAGATCAATTCGGATAACTCTTGTTTGTTTGTATTTGTATTCTTTAATGCCGGTTCTGATCCTATAAGAGGACACAGAGCGTCTATCTGGCCATCCTGCAACGGCAGTGACATATATAATTACAGTCGGATGCTGTTTCAGCTGAGCTAGTCGCATATGACGAACCACTCCCAGTTTTCGTTACCATTGTAATCAATGTCCCTGAGCATCCACATTATGCTACCGGGAGGACCAGGAGGACATTCATCAGCTCTGGTGCCGTACCCACGCTTGACCCGACAGCGACTGCATTCAATGTTCTCCATCTTGTTCTCCCACTCACCACATTTCTCACAAACCCATTTGTAAAAGCTAGGTACGAGGTGTCTGTTGTCTTCGACTCCCCATGCAGTTGTACATCCGTCGCGTGGTAGGCTCTGGCTTTGATCCATTGTTTCTGTTTGTGATAGTAGTTCTTGGATTATTCTGGGTATCAGAAGAGGGTGTGACTAGGCTTCTTATATAAACACTGCGAAGAGTGGACCAGAGTGATTCAACAAAAAAGATGCTACTATCACTGTAAACAACTGCTTTTCAGGTCCTCTATTCACTAGGAAATGCTGCAACTAATCATGAGGTACCCAATATTCATGTCCCTTACTATCCTTCATCGCCAACCTCCATCTGTCCTTCTGCCAAAGGTGTTGAGCCACGGTGTCACAGCTACGTTCACGCCAGCATTCTTTGCATCTCTTTTTGCACATTTTATTGCCCGGCAGAAGACACCCCCTGCAGTTCCATGTGTAGTTGCTTGGTACGATGTGACTGTTGTCTTCGATGGGGCCGAAAGATTTATATTTCCAGCCCCGGCTGCTGTTCTGACCTATTGTTGATATGTGAGATAGATTGGACTTGGTGTTTTGTGTGTCTTGTGAACGTTTGTTGGGAGGAATGGAGAAGGAAGGGTAAAAGGCGACGGAACTTATAGACATCATGGTGCCTTACATTACTATCACTGTAACAACTGCTTTTCAGGTTTTCCATTCACTGGGAAATACTACAACTGAACATTCCTTCACTGAAGCTCCCAGTGTTCATTCCCATCACGATCGCTCATCATTAGCCTCCATGTGCTCTTGTCCCAAGTATCATCAGCCACAGCACCATAGCTACGCCAACGCCGACAAAAACTGCATTCTTTGCTAGGCAGCCTATTGCTCCACTGGCCGCACTCTCTACACATCCATGTGTAATGGCTAGGTATAAGGTGGCTGTTATCTTGGACGGGGTTTACAGAGTTGTATCTGTAAGGCCGGCTGATGTTTTGACCCATTGGTAATGTTTGAGGTAGGGCTATTTAGCAGTCTGTTTGATGCGTACGGCTTTGGTGAGGAATGAAGTAAGAAAGGTAAAGGGCGACGAAATTCATAGACATGTCACGGTGGTCAAAGGATACGCAAGCGTTGAGTCAAAGAGGGTTATACCAAAGGTTCTACCATTGTAGTGAACAACTGTTATTTTCTGAACTATACTATGATCCACTAACGATTGCAGCAACTACAAGATGCAGCCTGCCAATGCTCATTACCGTCACGATCCCTAAAGCAAAGCCTCCAAGTGGTGTTCGAATCAGCACTCTTAGCGCGGGTATCAATCCTTCGCAGTAACTGACAATCAAAGCATTCGGTCGCCTCTATTTCGTTGTCACTCGCACCGCACTCCATACAGGTCCATGAGAAATCGCGAGGAATGTCCTGACTGTTGTCTTTGATGGGCGCCCGATAGTTCCAACTCTGGCGCGGTAAGGGCTGGTTATCACTTCCACTCATTGTTGATGTTTGAGGTAGGTTTAACTTGATGAGTTCTTTGTGTGATTGAGAGTGTTGGTAATTTCTTGTTTGCAAGATTGTGATGAGAAATGAGTGGTTGACAGGATATGAGAAAGAACTTATACATGCTCAAGTGCAATCGAATGCTAGAACAGTATTGATTCAGGCAAGTCGTGAGGATATCGAAGCGCATCAGTGCATGTACAATAGCATTGGCTCAGGGAGTGTTGCTCTGCTTAATCAGACAGTTGTTCGCCAGCGAAAACAGCCAAAGACATTCCTTCACCAACAAATCCTCCCAGCCGCCATTCCAAGCCAAAATTGTATCCTAAATGAAATCTTAATTCAATGGTCGTCAAACAGCGAGGCCACAGCCGTAGAGTAGCCCTGTTGTTACAAGCTGGTAGCCTTGCCATCATCATACTCCCAGATCTCGACACCCTCTGGACTCTGGCCAATGAGTTTGCCGATATCCTTTCGAGTCCTGCTAACCGCCACAGTATTGACATCTCGCTTGGTCTTGCAACGAAGACATTTCTTGTCCAGCATTCCGTTGAGTTTGTTGCAATGAGAGTCGCCAAGTAGATCTTTGAGATGCTTGCAAGTCCAGAGGACGTGGTCGTCTCGGGGCTTGGTGGTTCGCTCCGGGAGGGTGGATTGGGAAGTTGTTGATGCCGAGGACATGGTGACGCTGGTGATGGCTTCGAGACGTCTGGAACTTGATGTGAGTTGGGATGGACGGATATCTTGACTTTTGATGGAGTTCTTACCGAGACAAGATATAACCAAAGTAAAAATAGAATGCGGAAAAGAAGTACCGTTTCGTCTTGTTGTCGTCGTTGCTGCTGCTGGATGAGCCACTCGATAAGACAAGCCAAAGTTTGGAATGGGAGTGAAGGAGACCAAGCTGATCCCAAGGAAAGCGGATCGTCGCACGATTAAATAGCGATGAGAGCCGGTTGAGTCGTTTGGCTCAAGGTATCGAGAGACAGGGATGCCCGTTTGAAGTTTCGAGTCTTTGAACCGCGGCGCCCAGCCATAAAGGAACGGCGTTTGATCAGAGGTAAGCTTTTGCAGAGAAACGTGCCAGGTCTCGGTGGGCACTTGTTCCAGATCAGAAAGAGCAGAGTTTCAAACGAGGCTGGTAATGATATTGTTTGTTGTTGCTGATGACCGAGCAAGATATAATACATGTACGGATGAAAGACGTTTGTCGTATATATCAGGGACATGAGGTTAGCGACTCTCTGAGATGGGTACCTAGAAGTATATCTACGGAATTTGAAGGAAGTCTAGAAGAAAAGGCGAGAATGTTCCATCGTTGATAGAGTATCCCACTATCATGACTGTACAACACGATTCATGGAAAGGCGGTCACGCAAACAAGAAAGCACGAGACAAACAATGGAAATGTGTGGAAATCTTTCGTAAACTTTCGGTATCAAGGCAAACAACTCTTTGTGCCTAATTCCTTCCAAGGGCCAATCAGTCATGACCAAACCATCCCTGGAGCCTATTGCTCAACGGCGCAGATCCATGACAATGTGTATCATAGTTACAAAAATGCCCTTTCAACTTTTTCGTTGTCCTCTCAATTTTCCCGCTGACCTCATGATCTTGAGAAAACCTTCCATTCGTTTTGATGTCCAATGATCGCTCACTTCTTCTCCTCCTTGCCCTTCTTGTCCTCCAGCATCATCTCCTTGATCATATGATGAAGCTTGATACCAGTGTCCTCGACTTCAGGCTCTCCAGATATCTCGTTCTCACTAAGCTTGGTTTCTCCAGCCTGGTCTTCTTCCTCCTTACGAGTGCTAAAGGCCTTGAGATCGTCTGTGTCGATGGGTGGCATCTCCCTCTCCAACTGCTGCCTGGCTTGCTCAGTGCGTGTATCGTGATGAGCATTCTCCTCCACAGGCAGCGGAGCAAGAAAACTCCAATCCAAGTCCCTCACAACACCCTGCTCAGTGCCGGGCGCAAACAGAATCCCCATAATCCTCTGCGATCCGGTAATCTGCACCGCTCGCTCATAAACATCCTCCATACGCTCTCCATGACTGATACTGAAGGCAATACCGGTGCTGTAGTGGCCGAGTGGGAGGGGAGCGTAGATATTGCCAGTGTTGTTGCCGTTGGGGTCTACGACGCGCAGGCCGATGGTGGTGGAGTTGGTGTCGTGGATTGTTTGGAGGCGCATTGCGTCGACGAGCTGGAGGGGACTGGTGCTGACGGTCGGCTGAGATGGCTCGGGATGGTCGAGATATGCGGCGGTGGGAATGTTGTCGAGAGGTTGGAGAGGTAGGAAGGGGCCTTGCTCCAGGTTGTTCGCAGGTGGCCAGGAGTTGTCGATTGTTTGGGTGCGGCTTCGCGCGCAGGGGATGGGGGAGGATGGCTTGGGCGAGGGAGTGGGCATCTTGAGGTTGTTTGAGGATGAGTTTCTTGGTGTTATTCTGCGGGGTGGTGGTGGATGTTTGAGGAAGGTCGGTTCGGAGATGAGGAAGATGAGGGAGAGAGGAAATAGATGGAAGGTCGGAGGCCGATGGCGGTGATGAAATTATGATGAGTGTTTGCTGTCAGCTGCTGGCACTGCCATTGTTTGCTATTCACGGGCGCGTAATGCGCAGATAATGAATGATATCTTATCTCCCATTAACTGTTAAACAATCCACCACATGAATAGAGATGTACCTGCCAAATCGTGAGCTACAAACAGTGACGGTGATGACGAAGCAGGCACAGCTTTATCTTGGTCCTTTTGATCAACGAAGAAATGAATGGCCTGTTAAAACTGAAAGATATAACTTAACAAGTACAATCTCAATTCTCAATTCTTAATTCTACGCTTTTAATCTGGATATAAACAAAATGCCACCCCTCATAACTCCCCCTTACTCCAAAGTAAGCATATTCTCCGGCATAATATCCGGATCCCCAATCTGCTGCACAATACTCATAAACTCCTCCGACGAAATCCCAATATTATCCAAAAACTCCAAATCACTGCCCCCCTGCATCGTTTCCAAGAGCTCCTCATCCGCCTTTCTCGCCAGCTCCGAATCCGTCTCATCTGTCACCGCCAACGAAAGTGTTTGTAATCCCTGCTGTTGTACTTGTGCCACGAGTTCCTGACATTGAGCCTCTAAGTACACAAGTTCTTGTTTTCGAACGCTTGCTAGTCGGTTTCCGCGGCCGATCATGTTATCGAGGAGTTGGTGGACTTGGAGTCGGCTGTTTTGGTCGTCTGCTACGCCGGGGAAGAGGGCTGTTGCCATGTTTAGGTGGAGGGCTGCGCCGAATGTGAATTCTAGATCGTAGGGGAGGAAGACCTCTGTGGATGTGTAAGCTTGGAATACTGGTAAGGAACTTGAGGGTGCTTACCGAGCAAGCTGTATTCACTAGTAAGAATCTGAAGAGTCTTGACAGCCGACTTTATACCAGTTGATATCACTGCTGCTGTTTGGCCGAGAAACGCTTCGGAGTTTTCATCGCCTGGTTGACCGAGAATGTCGAGTCGTTCTTTGAGGACGGAGAGGAGGAGGGGACGTGTCGCTACTATTACACACTGTGACTGTCAGCACTTCCCACCTCTCTGAAATTATTCTGAGTTACTTACTTGATGATACAATAGTGTTATATACTTTGTCCCTCTCGGCATCGTATCCACCGAATTCTGGAATTTCATCGAGATGATCTTTTCAATATCCTGCGCATGATGTGCCAAAGTGTGAAGAATAGCCCTTGTCTGTTCGAGGAATTGGTCAAGCGGTGTTTTCTCGGGTTTGTATAGTGCTGTCTGCTGTTAGACTGGCTCCAATCTAGAGAGGGGTTGTACCTACTTGTTAAAATGACTGATAATAAGTGAGAGAGGTTTACTTGGAGACTTCGAGCGCTGTCGTCTTGTGATCCGATATTCGGTGGGTTAACTGGTGTCGAGATATCGCTATCTTGTACGGACATGGGTAGTCCTAGCGAAGAAGAAAAGTGTCGATCCATGATGTACAGTGTCCACCATAGATCACGACAACGGGTAACTGTTTCACTGCCGAGTTCGCTGTCTGGCAATTGTGTGTGTAGACCCTCCAACTGAGCAATCCGTATCGCTTGACCAAGCTACCACAAGTCAGCTCATCATCAACATCACGGTCACAGGCTCACTCACATATACGTGCGCCGACTCCCTCTCATCGATAGAATAAAGATACAACCCCACCATAGCCAAAACCTCAATCGCAAGCAAACTATCCTTCCAAAGCGCCGTATGATCCGGCATCAGACCCATAGCCCTCACAAAAAACTTTGATCCTGGCGGTTCTGTCGAAACCACCCTCTGCGACGCGTTGAACGCCGTGCCGAAAGCCAAGATGAGCAGAAACTTGACATACCAGAGCCGATTCTCCTCTGCTTTGCTCTGCGCATCTGAGTAGAAATCGCGGATCTGGTTCACGAATTCTACTTCGTCGAAGAGACGGTATGTTTGACCCAAGTGGAACTTGAAAGTGTGGAAGAGGTAGATTGCGTAGTCGAGAGAGGGTAGACCTGTTACATCGGGCTTTTCGTGGGGTGGGCGGATGTTCCAGGATAGGGTGTAGACGTCGGTTTCTATTAGTTGGGGTGGAATCATGTCGCCTCCTGGTTGGAGGCTGTCGCCTAGCATGAGCATGAGTCGTAGAGTAAAAGACCAAGTCGACCATGGCGCCAGCCAAACTATCCAGTCAGTATAGAGAGAGTAGAAATTTTGGGGCACTTACTCCATGTCCGTCTGTTCTTGCGAGTATTCTTGATAATCTTGGACGGAATAGTAAAAGCGCTAGGCCAAATACTCAACGGCGACTGGCTCTGCTGCTGATACAAACCTCTACTGCCAGAGTCAGACTGCTGCTGCTCTACCGTAAGCGCAGGGGAAGAAAGAGTGCTACCGACTCCGAAAGCTGAATCGCTCGTCCTCTTGATGCCTGAAGAGAAGGAGCCAGACGGGGAGCAGTAGGACGTTGATCGGTAAGGCGGAGGCGCAGATGGAAACGGCGTCTCAGTATTAGTGTTGACTGAGGATGAGCGCTGATGTAGCTCAACCTGTTTCTGAAGATCTTGTAGATATCTGCCAGTGGTTAGTCGGTGAAAGAAGGTTGTTGTGGCTGAACGTACTTCTCTGAGACCATTACTTTGGTCCCGCCTTCTGTGAAACGACATTGTATCTGGCGTCGTTGGCAATTCTGACATGGATCATCGCCTGAGCATTTAATCTTACTCTGCCGACATGCGACGCAGCTGAGATGTCAGTATCCCACAACAATGAAGGTTGAGGGGACGTACGCATTTGCTGTTCTTCTTGTTTTGCGAGGTTCACTCTCTGACGCCATGGCTTGTCTTTCTTTGTCTCAGCTGTAGTATCTCTGCAGAGTTTTGAGACAGGTCTGACATTCAGGCACTGACGCCCAAGTGCGCAATGATCAAGTTGATTGATCAATAAGAATGGTCATAGAAGAAAAAGAAGAATAAAAACGGCTTTTGGCTGCAGCGTAGCATTGCCCTGTAATGTGCCACCAGCTTTAGCGCTGTATGATCCCCCCGCACGGAAATAGCGGGCTGTCCGTTACCGGGGAACCTTGGATAGCGGCTTGGATGAGGTCAGTTGATGGATGTTCTAGAAGAAAGACAACGCTGGGATTGCAGGACAGTTTAGTATCATGCATTTGTGGGAATGTTATCTATCATGTTTGATGACGAAGCTTATCAATCTACTGCAGATACCCATTTCGATATCGGAGTTATCTATCTCGTCAAGATACGAACGGGCCCAACTCTCCAGTTGGTCACCGGGCAGATAAGAAAATTCCCATCACCCAACCTCTAGTCTACGTTACAGGACACACACTATTCCCCGCATTTGGGTTAGGTGACAAAGACCACTGACAGAAAGTGAGATACCAATTACGCAGCTTTTATTCTTGCATGACCAAGATAGCGCGGGGTTGATCTTTTGGAGCTTTCACTATTGTGGGTATGATTTTACAAACCTCACATACGCCACGTACACGATAAGTTGGGGAAAAAAGCGTGATCGGCCAATTTTGTTTCTCGGTGTATCAATTGCCGGCAGGGATCGGTAACGATCCCGTTCCAATTGGATATTGTGCAACGTCAACTGAATTACCACTTTGCATACATAACAGGATCGTGATATCTCTATTTATCTCTCGAATATCTACGCCCAACGGTTGGCATACTTAACCACCTCTAACCTTCGTCAACGCAGCTTCATCGTAAATCCAATGCTCATCAGCGTTTACAAAAACGCATTCAAGCTTCCCGATTACTGTGTTGCCGGTACTGCTGTCTGTTACCGCAATTGGATCTTTGTCACGGCGGGTATTGCAGCCTGTACAATACGTTTCCTCCATTTTATTGATCGTATTGCAGAACTGACATTTCCAGTGGGTGTGTTCTGGCTGACGGTTGTCTGTTCGAGGTGCCATGGTGTTGAGTTGGTAACTTTGCTTTGTCTGTAAAAACCAGTAGTTTGATGGCTAGATCTTCATTGTAGAGTTATATACGTATGGGCTGTGGTCAAGGAGCTCTATTCACGACACCTATGATAGTGATTGCGTTCATTTGTTCACGGTCAAGTTGGGATTGGTCACTGCTCCATGAAGGACTTTGTGATGCAAGGTGCGATTTGTTTGTGGTTAGGTTTCTGAATTGCTACCTGAGATTCGCCATCTCTGTCTATATCTACACCCAACTTACCTTTTATCTTGGCCCTTGCTCAGCAAGGGTTCACAATACTTACCTGATAAAAAGTGATAATCTGTCGAGTACGACCTCTGAATCTACTATCTTCATCAAGACCGATAGGTAGTCAACGCCCAACCTTACCTCTGCCTCTCTAACTGGCAGCAACGAGGAGTCGGATGGCCGTCAGTGTGCCCTCGTCATAAACCCAGTGTTCACTGCCATCAACAAAGACGGTCAAAAGTTCTCCAATTCTGAGGTTGTCGATCGTGAGTGCATGTGCGCCCTCGTCACGACGCACGCCGCAGCGTGGCTGTGAGCAATGAATTTGCTCCATTGTATTGGTAAACCTGCATTTCTGGCATCGCCAGCGCTTGTGTTCTGGGACACGGGTAGAGCCTTTAATGGGTGCCATGATGATCTCGGGATGTGTTGGTCAGTTTAGTTTGATTGTAGAGATGTTGGTAAGATGTTGTAGTTATCGGTGATTCTGATTGTTTCTGTTTCGACTGTCTATGGCCAGCTGCGGACTTTTATATTGTTTATCTCGTAACTCTGTTCAGGTCGTAGCTCAGATGTTCTGTATCACAGCCATCCTCTACAACTACAAGTGGTAATTGCAGGAGCTTGATCACTGAAACATGGTTGCTGTTCAGCGTAGTCAGCTCTCTCTAAACTCCATTCAGAACAGTTATCAAAGAGTAAATAAGTCGCTATTCTCAGAACATCAGCTATGGGCCATGGACTTTGTCGCTTGCTCACTTATATTGATCGGTGTTCAGTGCGAATAACTCCATTTTGGTTCAACTCAGATCACTGCGAAAAGGCCATGTGAGCCGCTATCCGCGAGACATAAGCCACGAGCTACGAACATCGTAGTTTGGCCTCCCTGTTCAGCACGACCGGCTTGAACTGTGATTATTCCTCAAGATCTCCGCGACGATAGTCCCGTTCGGAAACCAAGTAAGAGTCGATCTAGTGACTGATGGCCAAGAATCTAGAATTTATACAGCAGTCAATGTCGATGCATGTCAGATTTCCCACAATCGATCGGCTGCATGAGAGCCCTTCTAGACGCCCGTCACCCACCATTCATCAGATGCCTGGAACTGCCGAACATAGCCCATTGATGTAAGAACTGAAAGGTGTGGTTCAGATAATGCAGCGTCGGGCGCTACGGATCGCAACGAGAAGCCGAGATCCCCACTCGGTTCAACTTAGACCGGTACAAGCACCCGAGATAAGACCTCACTAGGTCCTCTATTTCTCCATAAAGCCTCACAACCTCCTCTATTATTATTGCTAACCTGGTATGTAATGATCTTCAAAGTTGCTTGGTGAGAATGTGTTTGTTGTAGAGGTCGTAGAGCCAATTCGAGTACCAATTACCACCAACAACCATCCTTCTCTCCTCTTCAGTTGGTTCAGTAGCAATACCACAATCCAGAAGCTCCACCTGAAAAGCAGTCACATTGACCCGGCCTAGCTCTTCAGCTTTGCCACCCGTAAGAGAATCCATTAGCGTAAATGAGGTTGTAAAGCCAGAGCCGCCTCTTGGACCATCGACAACGAGTACCGATCGGCTTGTGTATCCATAACTAAGAGACCAACAGGTACCGCATAGTTCAGAGTTGGGGCCATCGACTCTATCAAACCCAGCAAAATCGGGAGTGATATCTCCCAGTTTCATCCAGTCCTGGTCTTTCATTATTTCCCCGTTTCTGTAGCAGGCAAGCTCACTGACAGGTACTGAGTCATCGCTATAATACCCATTGAATGTCACTATGATTTGAGTGTAAGAAACTGATATCGATTGTCACGAATTGAAAGGCGAACCTGTTGTAGCAGAGGCCAGGGACAGCGAAAGGCTCAAGACGCCAGCTTTGGGGATATACATTGTTATCAATGGAATTCAATGAGTTTATATGTTCTGTACTCAAGGTTTGTCGGCAACGAATGGCGCAAATGAGCGAGATCAACGGTGAAAGGGACGAAGAGCGGTTGAGGATAGCGCGAATATAAACAACGCGATATCCCTTCTACATTACTTTCTTGCTCCACTCGCTAGGTCGGATTGCTGGTTGCCTTGAGGCGCTAGGTCGTCGCTATTGGCTGTTGATTGCTGGTTGTTGGTTGTTGGTCGTGAGCCATAGTCATGTAGCCTATTACAACCACTCGGCAATTAAGGCAATCCACTTTCATGTCGTTGTTCGTGGTCTAGACCTTCTCAGACCTCAGATGTCTCGACCGGGGTCCCGAAACCTCGTGATAGTGAGAGGCGAAGCGCTCAGGCTGTTGCAGCCGTTAGACCTTGTTTGATGGGGTCGAGCTGACTCTGAGGAATTTATATTGAATGCACTTTCACCATTGCCTAGAGTCCTAAAAGGTAGTTTTGTACTTCAGTTGTTCAAGAGGCCCTCGGCATGAATCAATATTGTGAGTAGAAGTATCGCTCGAAGCATTAAGAGTTGTGCTGCACTTGTTACAATTAGACTTATAGAAGTCTCAAGATCCTTTTCTTAATTCCATTTGAGATTTTTAAAGGTCAGTTCGCAAGTCGTCCAGTTCAAATCAACACAATGAGCGGGATACGTCGTGGCAGTCATAACAAATCCTGTTCTCATAAAGTACTGATATGTTTATCGATAGGCGACACATTACAGTATTGAGATTGGGATCAGTATTTATTCAAAGAGTAAAGTTTTATCCATACAGCCCAAAGATCAACCTGAACGTATATGTAGCCACCATGTCCTGGGTCTTCTAATCAGCTTCCGTGGCCGTCTTGTCGGCCCTGATTATTTCTACGCCTTGGCATGAAGCTTCCAAAAGTAGCGCGGATCCCATGCTACAGATCGCGTTGTTAACTCTATCTCCACCATGGTTCATTTCTTGAATTGGAGTATAAATAGGGAACACCAAGTATACGTTGTCTGCAACGGGGGCCTGTAATAGTTGAAGGGATTAAGTAGCGATAGGTTCGACGTTCCGAGAGCCTCATAACTAGCTCTGGAATACCTATTGCTGACTCGTCTTTCTGTACATGATTGAACACGTTAATCATGACTTGACAGTCAAATGTGACGAGTCTATTTGAGAGCCCCCCCTCCCCCTTCAGCGAATTCTAAATGCTCTAATTGGCAAACGATATCACATCTGTCACAGCGCGTAAACATATTTGATTTGCTCGCGAAGCGATGATCTCCAGTGGACATGCATCTCAGCCGCTGTGGCGGGGAAATTGCCTCAGTTATTGGTGCTACCAAACACTTTGCTGCAGACCTTGCTTGAGCAAATTCCGACAGGCTCAATTCTCAGCGAGACCTCCGCAGCCTGATTCTTTCGTTTTACTAATCCCTAAATACACCTTACGCCCATCCCCACCTTTCAACAGCCGACTTAGATTTAGCATTGCTATCAACTGATTTAAAATCTTTTATCTTCCGAGCCTACTGTCTACGGCAGTAATTTCTTATCACTTTCGCGTCTTGACCTGTCTTCGTCGGGTAAATTACCGGCTTTTCTCTTACCTTCCTGAAAACAAAATGCTTCATTATCAGAGATGGGCGGGAATTATTGTACTGTTCCTGATATGCCCTGGTCAAGCGGACGACTTCGATGACTTCACCAACAACCTGTTCACTGACTTAGCTCCGTAACTATACCGTTATTGATGTATTTTCTACTATAGGTGCTGATTATATATAGCATTATCGCGTTATTCGGCGAACGCGTCACAACTCAATTCTTGAGTCAAACACTCGGCTGGGCAGACTGCATAGCCTTGGCAATGGCTCCATTGGGTATTATTACTATCCTTGTCAGCGCTATTCGCGTTGGAGGGCCATTATGGCTTAAAGCTATGGTGGGGAGAGCGAAAGAAAACGTATCCGACATTGAGATAGAACTGATGTCATCTACATCTCGCGAGGTCTGTGACCTATATAATGGTGCTAGCATTGTGCGGAGCCAAGGAACTGCTCCAGTTTGGGAATACATCTGCCTTTTTCCAAAAAGTTCTGCGGGCTCCTTTCTAGATGAAGATTCCCAGGTACGGTTCCTAACTTTGAACCAGGCCGTCAAGGGCGGTTTGTTGGAGGAAATAACCAGTGAGTGAAATCCTGAGTACAGATAAATGGATGAAAGAGGCTAACATCTATCCAGGTCCTCAGAAGAAGACTTCTTCACAGAGGGAAAAGGTCAGCCCCGAGTCTCAAGGCGAAAGCAGTAATTCACGAGCAACAACTACGTCTTTGAGCAGAAAGATGAATCTTCGAAGCAGATTTCCATCCTTCAGAGGCATCGGTAAGTTGCCCAAATATTCTGACAGTATCATCTTTAAAAATGAGTAAGCGCTGACCTTTGGGCTTGGTCGCAGGTTCAAAAGCAGAAGAAAACGTGGACACAGAGCAGGGCACATCGCATGAACCGTCAGATACTCTCCATGTTCAGAACGACTCAGTGGCCCTAGAAGATTCCATACAGGCAGAAATGAGAACTGAAACAAAGCCTATTCTGACAGTCATTCATGATACGAGTTTCGACGCACCCAACATTTCTCTCAATATGCAAGACATTCACAATCGAACCTGGATACGACTCGTTGCAATAATAGGGATCATCTTACAGTCAGCTGTGATGATCTTTTTTGGACTTATGACACATCCCAGGTTCCAGTCGCGCTTTCAACGGGACGACAAGCCGGTAGCTACTCATGCCGCGCCAATGGCAATAACTGGGACCGGCTTTCTCGTACTTGGTATGATGATCTGTGGACATGTCATCGAAGCCAGTACTGTAGAGACAAGTTACCGAACGACCGAAAAGTTCGAAATTTGGATGTATTGGGTCCAGCAAGAACAAACTGTTGCCGATCGGGTTTTCAATTCATTTGCTACCAGCCCGTCTACCCCACGCTCAGTCATTACTATGTCTCGAAGAAAGCAAGGTCACGCAAAAGTACTGGGGTTTAGTATCATACGGATCAAAACTACAGTAGGGGTTGTCATTGGACTTATTGGATTCGTCGTGCAATTTATTGGCTTGAGAGCAATGAATTCATGGGCAACATTGGCTCAACTTATCGCAATTGCGATAATGACCTTTCTACGCGCCATAGTTCGGCCAGGATTTACGAAGTCTTTTGAGAAAGCGAAACTTCTTCCTGGTTTCGAACTGGACTGGTTAGCCTGGGAGATAGTCAAGAAGGCCCGTGGTGAAGAAAGACCATTGAACAATTCGAATCCCGATACGACGACCGCTTCAAATGATGTAACAACCATGGATACCAGTGATCCGAGAAAGCAACACATATCCCCCGGCTCCTGGACAGTCAGCACAGGAGGTTCAGTGCAGTACAATCCTTTCGTGGAACTTCCCACAACAGCATCCCAAAACTCAGAAGCACATGACATTATGACAATGCGTCGGGGGCTCCGCAGACTGGCTGGACTACACAGCGAAACAGCTCCAATAGCCATCAATCTCGCATTGGCAATCGAAAAGGTCATGAATGTTTTATTTCCTGTTGGAAAGGAACCAAAGAGCTACAGATGGTACCTGGACGTTAATCACAGTCGCACTTGTCGGCCAAACCAGTCTAAGCAACAAGTATGGCTCGACATATGCCATAATGGTGACTCTTGGAAAGTGTTGGCGGACAACTTTGACGCATGTTTGTCACTGTGGAACTATACTATTCAACAAAGGAAGCTGCCGTCTCGGGACGAAGACCAAATGCGCCACCATGAGGGTAGGGAAGATGATGTCTGGCTTCGAAAAAGGCGTCCTGAAACTTGCTTGAGATTGTTTGGTTCGAAGAGCAAGTTGCTGTCTCAGGACCTTAAATGGTGGGCATCACAAGGTACTGGCATGCTTATTGAGGTTTCTGACATCGCAGAGTACGAGCCAGAAACCACCAAGAAATCTCCTCAAATGCCGAGGTCTACAATAGTGGACTCCAGTAGAATCGTCGGTTACAGTACCATTCTCGAGCCAGCAAGAAGCGAAATCAGTGGATTGCATACCGTGGTCGCAGCCCCCTTTCATCATTACTATAACAAAGATTCTATTTCTGGTTCCTTTGCACTCAAAACTCGCGACTCGTTAATAGAATTGTATGCTAAGGACTTGCTTTTTTCCTTTATGTGCTCAGCGGCAAACACATTAGAGGAGCCTATACTAGGCAAGACAGAGCTTCGGCCAGTTGGCGCTGAGCCTTTACCAATTACAAACTACTATTTGTGGAACCAAAACTTGTCTGAACTTGCAGAAGCTTTCTGTGAGTTAGGCTTCGGAAATCAACAGGAAGCATCGATTGGCATCGTTTCATCTCTCAGTACGGCCCAAAAATTACCATTTCCACAAGCACTTTTCGATAAAGTGTCTTCGGAAATCATAAAATCAATCGACTCATATAATCTTTTTGATTTTTATGGTAAGGTAGGGCAGCTAGAACGGTTGGCTTCGATTCATAAGAACAGTAATACAGGTATCTGGGAACGGTATCTGGCGCTAGAAGTAGAGGTTCTTAAGGAGACACGTACGAGAATTGATCTGATTCAAATGGAAAACTCGATGCCGATACCGTCCGGGCTTCAGAGCATTTTTGAACATTTCAGAGACCGTGTCTCAAACATGAAGGACCGCAATCTTCTGGATTATCTTTCCTATCTCTACAAGAAGCAGTCTCGTCAAATGCTTGAAGGGGAGTCATTAGAGCTCCTGACTCCGGGAAAGCCATTGCGATTTCCAACCTTCCTTCATTTGACAAAGCTACACCACGCAGCGATGTGCAAAGCCGACACGGAGCATTTGGATCTCGATGATATGCCGTATCTACGTCTTGAGTATGTCATCAAGCAGGATATTTGTAACTGGACTGCCCTTCATTATGCTTCGGCAGAAGGAGATAAGAACTTTGTTAAAGCACTTCTGCTCAAGTACATCGGTGATAAGAACGTCATATTGAACGTGAGAGACTTTCGTGGCTATACAATGCTGCATTGTGCCTTTGAGAAAGATAAAGGACAAATTGCGATCATGCTCATAAATCGGGGAGCAAGTCTCGAAGCACAAGGTTGGAACGGTGTTGCCCCCACACACTTGGCTGCTCGCCATATCATGTTGTCAGACTTAATGCACATGGGAAGAATGAAGGAAAAATTCATCCAAAAGTCAAAACCAACAGTGGATTATAACGGGCGTCTACCAATACATTGGGCCGTAATGGGAGGGCAAGTGATGAATCTCCCCATTTTTGTTCGCCAGCTGAACGCGGTGGACAGATTTGGATGGACACCAATTCATCTAGCTGTTGTACACAACCAACTCAAAGTCATGGACGAGCTACTCGAACTGAGCGCCGATACGGGCAAGAAGGATGAAGCTGGTAGAACAGCAATCTATTTGGCATGTGAGAGGGGAAATCTGGACGCCTTGAAAAGACTCGCAGAGGCGGGAGCAGACTGCAGCATTTCAGCAAACAATGGAAAAACGGCGTTGCACGAAGCTGCTGGCTTGCAGCCGAAGGAAGTAACACTTTCCCGAGGAAAAGGACACACAGAGTTCCCGTACGAAAAGGACTATGGGACGGGAATAGAGCTCGTGAAGGTTCTAGTAAGCCGCCAACTAGATCCTTACAGCAAGGATAACAAGGGCAGAACACCAATTGACATAGCGGAGAAAGAAGGGCACAAAGCGGTCCTGGATTACTTATGCAAACCAGATTCGAGGGGCTCACAAACCAGACTGACTGATTTTTGGGCAAAGGTCTAGTCTCTATCGTTTTATCTTATATATATGTATATATTTTCATGGCAGCTTTCCTGTGAAATTTACCATCCTTCGTTTTATCTCTCTAATTCTTCAAGTTCTTCCTAAAACCTGATTACAGTCATAGAAACAACTTCGAGCCCTTTTCCAAATTCAGCTGTGTTGTATTGGTCGGGGTCTCGCTCAACCGTATCCTCATTATCTTTGATGGACTTAACTTGGCTCTCCCAATAGCCATAGATGAACATGTCCCTAATTATGACAAGAAACCTTGATTGGTGATACAAACATATGCTCTTGAGCAAGAAGCTCGGAAGTTCTTTGTATAGTGTTGCGAGGTGCTTGTGGAGAGATTCCTGCAGTCCGAAAGGTGCCTTTTTCCCAGTAACAACACTTTCACCAAGGTCTAAATACCAGTCCAGTCTTGAAATGACATACTTCACACCATCACGCTGTGCTTCGAACTCCACCTTCTCGAGATATCGTCTGGTGCTTTGCGCACCGAGACCTCCTTCTCCAGGATATCAGATTGGCAAAAAACATACAACAGCGGGGATTCGCTGGTCGTCACCGACCCAACTACTAATCCGCCGGTTAGTGGCTTGACTATGGGAGAGCGGACGGGATCCCGTATTTTCCACTACCTTTGGTCGTATGTATCAGATAACCGTCTGATTGTAAGCTATATCACAAGTTTTCCAGGTTTTGATAGCTGTGTTGTTTTAGATGCCCTGACTTAAATCAGCACGGGCATCGCCATATCATCCATTGTCGTGACGTCTGTATAATTATCTTTTGTGTCAAGGGACCCATGGGATGTCCTGTAGAACGACGTTTATCATCTCCAGGCTGCTAGATCATCGTTCCGCCGGTCTAGAGGTAGCAGCTATCAAGACGCAGGCTACCGTATAAAGACCAATTGTGTTCCTAGCCTAACAAAGCAATCAATCTAGACCAATTGTGCCTACCATTTAACATGTCATTACGGATCGCGAATCCTGCATTCCGTGTAGGCTGTCGTCCGTACAATGACGATATCGATGGTGCAATGAGTACAATTCGAGATTCGTAAGTGATATTGAACATTTTCATCCATTGGCTTGGTAATTTAAGAGAATTGCGTGGGCACATATGAATTCCGCTGTCGTGGATGAGTGCCATTCACACCAAGAGTCTCGTCACGATGCCTTTTCCCTCCAATGAAATCACTTCGATCTCTGGTATCTGGCGTCGTTGTTGTGTATTACTCAGCCTGGACGGAACACTACCTTAATTCGGATCATACGTGCCGTGCTGCACTAACATCGTGCATAATAAAGGCCTTAAAGTGTGAACACTGATTGACGCTAATGATGTTTTAATTGGCTAGCAGATGAAGAATCTTAGTGATGACTGTGCTTGCGACACGCAGTGACTCAATTACGCGGTCTCTAACGACGCGCATGTTATTCCCAGGCCCTGCAGTCGGGTAAGATCAAGCCGATTACCAGTAATACGCAGAAGTGAGTCACTTGCCTTGATCAATCGACACAACTCATAGAGAAAAGTGCAGATGCCTGATTAGCCTGAAATTGTATAACAATAAGGCCAAACAATGCAAACATGTCGGATCAATTCACTTCAGTATCACATCGTCAATATGGAGCCTCCTTATACTCAAAGAACCGGCGTCCCTTTCCAGACACGCCCCGTGCTTAGCCCGTTCAATCCATCAGCCCTACAGAGCCTTAATTCCATCTTATCCCCTAAGAAAAATAGCTTGACCGTTCATATTCAAGATCATTATGCATCAAAACGCTATCGCCCTGGCTCCATAGTTATGGGCACTGTCCACATCAAGCCCAAGAAGCAGACTCCTTTCACCAAGATCTCGATAAAGTTTGTTTGCGACTCCAGCGTTGAGCGGCCTAACGCCAGTTTATCATTTGAGACATGGCATCGATTACTTGATCTGGAAATGCCAATTGAGCAGGCGACATTACCCGCCAGTAAGATTCTTCAGCCAAATGAGACTTACACGGTTCCATTTTACTTTGTCCTTCCCGATGGCCTCGGTACGGAGGCTTGCTCACATAACGTCATATGGCAAGAAACACGCCAAATGCACTCCCATCTTCCACCCAGTATCACCGGCTGGGAGAGTGATGCGATGATCCCGAGGGGCGTGCGCGTTGACTACGGTGTTATTGCTCAGGTTTGGGACTCGGCCAGCCCAGAGTATGCTAAGATGGAAGCCAAAGAGACCGTTCAGTTCTTGCCAGGTCATGTCAAACACCCGCATCTGAAGATCCCCTCAGCAAATCGGAATTTCAAGTTCGGATCATCCAAACAGCTCAAATCCAGTGTCTTTGGTCGCTCTTTGGGTGAAATCACATTATACGCCGGTCAGCCCAATGCGATCGTTCTTGACTCCAGCGGCAAACGTTTTCATCCTGCGAAGGTGGTAACATCTCTCAGATTGAAGTTGTGCGATCGCAAGACTAGCCTGCCGCAAACATGCAATGTATCTGCAAAGATTGAGTCAGAAACATGGTCACAGGATCAGCCCATGCAACAAATGCCTCACATCGTCAATGCGATAGACTGTTACAATGGCTCCGAGACTCTGTTGGGGAAGACTGAGGTCGGATTGAGCTGGGAGAAGGATTCACCGAAGCAAACAGACAATGTTGTCATTGAGACTACCGAAAGTTTCAGCAGCCATATCGAGATACCCATTACGAATTTTGCGAGCGATAAGAGAATGTTTTTGCCTACTTTTTATTCTTGTCTGATTGCCAGGACATACCAACTACATCTAACTATAAATGTTGCATCGACAACCCTAAAGCTGGTGCTGCCAGTGCAGCTCACAATGGAGGAACAGAATGGAGAAATGCAGCCCGACGCTGGGGATACTGGGCTCCCAGAGAGAAGTGCGAGATATTCCAGTTCATTGCCGTCATATGTCGAGTCAGAGAGGAGGCACTCACAGCTTGAGCAGTAATCCCTTAGAATGAATAACAAAATTGAACTTTGTCGTTTAAACACTTCAAGTATATTACAAGAATCTTAGCCAATGACACTCCAGGGTAGTTGTCTTAATACCTCAGCCACACGACACAGTGACATATGCTGGCAAATACGCTCTCGTCTGCACCGCCAAGATCGAGATCGACAGCCGGTCAAGAGAGTCATCAAAGAAAACGACAAAACAAGCTTGGATAAGCTTCTCATTGAGTTTGACCGGAGAAACTAGCCCGGTCAAATCGCAACGGCGAGATTCAATTGGTGAGAAGAGGCATACGGACCCGCTATTACATCAGTGATCGTACAGGTACCTTGCGCTCACGCGATCAAAATTAGAAGGTGCAATCACCTGCAGCCTGCACCTGCCTTGAGCCAGCAAAAAAGGGCGATCGGCCGATTTTCGGAATATTCGTCGAAGATTATTTCCAGCCACAGGAACCATCCGTTCAATCTTAATTGTCTCATCAAAACCTTCAGAGACTTGATGATCGATCTCTACCCGAGCGATCCCTAGCAAATGCCCTTGTCGCGTCTAGCCTTGATCTCATCTTGGCTCGTGTCAGCCCCGCCATAACAAATCTCGTCTTTACTACGTCACCACTCGTTCGACCCCGAGGCTTGATCTTCAGCGACAAGCTTTGAGGAAAAGGTTACTCTTACAGCCATTCAATCATGGCGCCTTCACGAAACAACTCTTCCAGCGCCGCCCGGCGAGCTATGCTTGTTGAGCGAACAGCCTCTTCAGGTTCATTCCACGCTGGCGCGCCGATCCCAACGTTGAGCAATTTGCGACGCCAATCCCATCGATACCAGACGT
The DNA here is from genome assembly GCA_004367495.1 of Fusarium scirpi. Classification (NCBI taxonomy): domain Eukaryota; kingdom Fungi; phylum Ascomycota; class Sordariomycetes; order Hypocreales; family Nectriaceae; genus Fusarium; species Fusarium scirpi. The sequence goes on from QHHJ01000047.1 coordinate 270,496, forward strand.
TTCCTACAACGCCGCCGAAGACTCCCCTAGAACAACCCTACGCTGGTTCCAACGCGAGCGATTCCGACGATGAAGATGATAACGAAGAGACACCATTGCCTGTCCGACAGCTTTTGTTGCTGGCCTTCCTCTCCCTCGCCGAACAGACCGCGCTGAACTCGATTTCCCCGTACCTTCCCGAGATGGTGCTCAACATGCCTGGCATCCCTGATGACGAAGCTGGTCTATACGTTGGCATACTCGCGAGCTCTTTCGCATTGGCGCAGCTGTCGACAAACTTCCTCTGGGGATATGCCTCGGACGTAATTGGCAGGAAGCCGGTTCTGATCATGGGCACAATTGCGCTTATGGGCTGCTTTTGCGTGTTTGGGTTCTGCAAGGAATACTGGCAGATTGTACTCGTTCACGTTATGATGGGATTGCTCAACGGAAACGCTGCTTGCGTCCCAACAGTCTTGGGAGAAGTTACCGACCGGTCCAACCAGAGCCGCGCGTTCACCTACTTGCCTGTCATCTACTCCCTCGGCAGCATCACTGGACCTGCTCTGGGTGGTATCCTCGTGGGACGAATGGGTAGCAAATACCCGTATCTGGCTCCTAACATCCTCTCGGCTGGTCTCCTCGCTGTCAGCGTCATTGTGGTCAGCATCTGGTTCGAAGAGACTCTGGACAAGACCCAAGTCGCATTTGAGAAGCCCGCCTGGGTTGAGAAGATTCTCTCCTGGTTCCCTTCGCGCGCCCCTCCCCCACGACGTCCTTCTTGGAGCGCGCGCTGGCCCCGATCGCATACCCAGCAGCCTCTTCTCTCTTCCGGCCGAGCACCCTCCTCCGACTCCGAAGATGACGACGACGAATCCGACTCTGGCGAAAGCGACAAGCTCGACCCCGCCCTGTCCGCCTGGAAAGATCTCAGCCGAACCACCATCCTCGTTCTCTTCACCTACCTCGTATTCCAGCTGTCCAACATCTCGTTCAACAGTCTGTACCCCATCTTTGCTGCGACGCCTGCACCTGCCGGTCGCGACTTGCTGCCTAGTAGAATTGGCATCAGCTTGAGTATCGCAGGGTTGGCGAGCTGCGTTTTCCAGGCTTTCCTGTTTCAACAGCTCAAGACTAAGCTGGGTAACCTTGGTACCTACCAGATCTCGCTTCTGGGACTTGGTATCAGCATGCTGTTCATGCCTTGGGTTGGCTACGCCGATGACAAGCCTTTGTTTGGTGTTGGAAGCGGCAAGATGTGGCTGTACATTGAGCTTGGAGTTGTCTTGATCCTCAAGAACATGTGCGCTGTCGGCGGATTGTCCAGTGTCATGCTTTTGGTAAGTCCCTACAATGAGTACCTTTTGAACTTTACTAACAACTCAGATCACCAATTCCGCACCGTCGCACTCCAGCCTCGGCAGTCTCAACGGCATGGCCCAAACCCTCTCCGCCCTCGGTCGCAGCTTCGGTCCCTTCGTATCCGGCGGTCTCTTCAGTCTATCCATCAACATCCGACCCAAGGGTGAGGCTCTAGCCTGGAGTGTCTTTGGCGGTCTAGCCATTCTCGGTTGGGTTTCGTCTCTCTTCATCCGTCGCGATGGCCTGGAGAGTGATGACTGGCAGGGATCAGATGAGAGCGCCTCTGAGCAAGGCGAAGAGGCATGAGCTCGTGCTGAATAGACTATTAGCATTGTGCATGTATTGAGGCATCATCGTTTTGATGATTGTCTGGGCGTACTGGCTGGTTTTGAAACAGAGATGAAGTCACGAGGATAAGATTTGGGACATATGTATAATTGATAGATAAATTGGATCGTCCCGGCTTGTTCGGCTGGTTGATTGTTCATAGAACTGAATAGTCTTGCAATTTGAGTATCAACACGCCGCTTGTGGACTTTCTTCATCATTTCAGCATACTCAAGTGCCCTGTATAGGGCGAGCATGACTCTCGAAAAGCAGATGGGCAGCCACAGACTGTGATCACTTATCGAGTGCTTTAAGGGAGGGAATGTGATACACAGTACCAAAGAGTTCAAAAGAGTCAATTGCTATAAGACATAGAGTCTTCCACAAGACGTGAGAAGATGCTTATTTCCAGGCTTGTAGCCCTCAATCACGATGAGTTTAACATATTTCAGATAACGACTGTTCCGTGATGTGGCTCATACTTTCCAACATCGGCTTTTGAGTTGCGAATGAAGTCAATGTGGGAGCGCCTTGGATTGAAATTCTACATGTCTTTGATAGATCTTATCACAGGATTATTATGATAAACGGTGTGCTTGACAAACATCATCCTGGCTATCTACCATGCAAATTCAAAATTTCCCTCCCGATTGGACTGTTTAACACAATTAATCCTTGTATCCTGACTTTCACTGCGATCTTAACACTCCCCAGGATGTCATAGTAAGCTGACTTCACTACATATCTCACGTTTGGACGAATCAAGTATTGATTATTTTGATAATTTTTATTTGGTATAATACTTTTCTATATCCCTTCTATTCCCTTTTCATAACGTTCATTTATGTCATTAACTTAACGGAGCTTGAGAACAGCCTTGCCGAAGTTCTTGCCCTGGAGCATACCAATGAAGCCCTCAGCGGCGTTATCAATACCCTCAGTGACGTAAAGCTTAGCCTTGACACTGCCGTCGCCGAGCCACTTCTGGAGGTTCTCCTGGTGGTCCTTGTAGTACTTGGGACCGAACTGGGGGTGAGAGACGAGGAAACCCTCCATCTTGATCTGCTTGGCGATCAGGTTGATGAGACCCTTGATACCCTCACGCTTGTCAGCGGGGGTGTTGTACTCGGAGATGAGACCGCAGACAGGGATACGGCCACCAACGTTCATGTTGGTAAGAGCAGCCTCGAGGTGGTCACCACCGACGTTCTCGAAGTAAATATCGATACCGTTGGGGGCAAGACGGGGAAGAGCATCCTTGGGAGCCTCCTTCTTGTAGTTGAAACCACCGTCGAAGCCGAGCTCCTTGGTGATGAAGTCGAGCTTCTCGTCGTCACCGACGGAGCCGATAACAGTGAGACCCTCGCGCTTGGCGATCTGACCGACAATCTGACCAACAGCACCGGCAGCGGAGCTGACGAAGATGGTCTCGCCCTTCTTAGGCTGACCGATCTCGTGGAGACCAGACCAGGCGGTGAGACCAGGCATGCCAAGGGCACCGAGGAAGAGGCCGAGATCAAGGTTGTGAGGGTTCTGGATCTTGCGGAGGTTGACCTTGGGGATGGTCTCCTTGTCAACGCGGACATACTCGGCAATGGGGAGGAAGCCGGTGACGAGATCACCCTCGGCGAAGTCGGGGGAGTCACTCTTGATGACCTTGTTCAGGGTGCCGTTGGTGATGGGATCGTTGATCTCAAAGGCGGGAGCGTATGACTTGACGGTGGTGTCGCGCATCTTGCCGCGCAGGTAAGGGTCGAAAGAGGCATATTGCTGCTCGAGAACGACACCACCTTGAGGAGCCTGGTCGATATCGATGGGACGGTCCTCAATGACGAGATGCTCACCGGCGACGGGGAGACCAGTGGGGATCTTCTTGTATACGAGAGTCTTGTTCTGAACCATGATTGCGGTTTATGTGTATGTATATGGGTATAAGATTAAAGAGTAAGAGGAGGAGATGTATGTATGAGTATATATGAATGGGTATAGATGAGATGAGTATGAATGAGATATAAACGACGTCACTGTAGTTAAGGGTCCTTATATATCTAGAAATGGTCTAAAGAACACCTCATCTTTGCTGGCGGAATTCCGCCAGGTGGGAACCAAATCGAGACGTCAAAGTGGCGCGGCAACGTACCGAGGCTATTTCATGCCGCTTGATTTGTAAGAACAAAGCATTGAAGTTTTCTCAACAGCTAAAACGTCACAGCGTTACGATCCACAACGTAAACGGTGATACTTCCCGAAGCGGCAATGACCTCATGAATGATGACATTCCACGTTGATTCAAATTCACAATCATAGTGATAAAATCTATTGACGATTAAGTTTAACACAGTGAGAACTCAGTGCAACATGCTGTCAGATCTCTATCAGAATGCAGTAAGAAATTAATTAATTCCTTGTTCAGGGAGCGGATAGAATAAACGTGGCGGCTCGGCTACTTTACCTAAATGGGATTAACGCCGATGAAGGAAAAACGAGCCTCGGTGACTCCGTTTCTTTTGGTTCGTCGTGGAATTCTTTACAATCTTCTAGCGCTCGCGATTGCATAAACGCCGAGTGGCTATCCGATCGTCAATGCATTGAATGTTTCTTTCAGCCGCCTTAGCCTTCTTTGTTTCAAGGATTTGAGGGGCCAGGAGGTGAAGGGACCTCGGTGAAGAAAAGTTAGACGGGTTAGTCAGCGAACAAGATTCAGGTTTGAACGGTAAGTTGGCACACACGAGTCAAGAGTCCGACGGCATTTCTGACAGCACGGCAATTGGTCATCCGTTTTTGAGAATGCCATTTTGAGCCAACTTGTGTGACCCACCATGGTGCTGTTCTCCAGCTGTTCCATCGGCTGAATTGGAGACAACTTTATGACAACCAACTGGGTCGATAAACAGTTAAGCTTATAGTGACAAATTTTAAAACTCTAAGTGATACTCTAAGCTGGCATGAGATGATCAATCATTTCATCTTATATGCGTCTTGTGGCTAATTCTTCTGTCATTTTGACTCAACTTACCCTGAACAGTGTCTCGTATCAACGTTCTTCCGCCCGGAACTTTAATCCATGTTCTCATAATCACATCACGCCCAACCAACCCCACACATAGGCTCATATCACGGACTCGTCAATTTAGGCACTCAGCCCAGCCTCAGCCTATCAAAACGACAATGAGTCGGCATCCAGCCAGAGTGAGACGAGTATGGCAGCCACTTTCAGGCAGATCCAGCCTGCGCCTCGAGATGACAACTCTCCCGAATCAGAAGAAGGAGGTCATCTCGTCCTCGGCCGCTCTTATCGTATCGCCAAGAGGAAACGCCAGCATGTCAGGGTAGCTTGTAATCCCTGTCGCGAAAAGAAACGCGCCGTAAGTCACGCGTAATACTGATGATTTTAACTTAACTTGACTTGAGTCATTGGCTGACAAGCTAAAAGTGTAACGGTGCAGAACCTCAATGTGACCAGTGTCGATTACGGAGCTTAGCATGCATTTACCGAGTTCCACCCAAAACGGTGGATTCAACCATCAAGGTTCAGAAACAGCTCGATAATCTCCAGAACAACTTTAATCACTACGCAGATATCGTGGATCAACTCAAAACGCTTCCTGAACATGAAGCTCTCAAGCTTTTTCAACGGCTAAGGTCATCAGGCGAACCCTTTTCCCCACTGGGCACAGTGAGACTTTCAAATCACAAGACATCTCAAGCTTTACTACCGACTACCAGTTCAAGAATTGAGTTTGAGCTCACAGCGCTTCATGGGATCGTGTATCCTACGTTATTGCCTATTGATATTACGAGACTTAATATCTCGCCATTGGAGAAACCTGATTCGCCTTCTTCGACGCTTTCAACTTCGGGGAGTCTTGTGAGAAAATCTTCGAATACACCTGTCGTTCTTGCAGAACCTGGGTCTAGACCGTATTGCGATTCTAGATTGGAAGACCTTGATATTTCGTACTGGACGAAAGTTCCTATTAGCGATGTGTCGGCTGCGACTTTGATATCGCTGTATCTGGAGACGGATCAGACTATTGTTGCCTTTATCGATGCGGACCTATTTTTGGACAGTCTTGTGGACAGAAGACCCAAGTTTTGCTCTTCGTTTCTCGTTACAGCGATGCTATATGTGGCATGTGTAAGTCACACATGAGTCTAGTCTTTAGTGTCATTTAACTCACGCGTATTGTAGTATGCTTATACCGCAAAGGATCTCACAGCAGTACCGCTCGGAAATATGTTTCTCAGAGAAGCTGAGAGGCTCTTCCGTGCTGAAGGATCAGCTGATGATGTCCTTACGCTGGCTGCCATCAACACTCTGAGTCTGGGTTGTTTCTTTAGTGGAAACGATGCGTTAGCTAAAGAACTTCAGAGCGCTGGTCGTAATATGGGACGAAGGCTTGGCCTATACGGCGTACCTCATGATAGTCCCTCCTTATTGGCCTTTCGAAAACTCCCCGATGATTTGCTTCGGATGACGGCGCATGTGGCGTGGAGTACATACAACTGGTTAACGTGAGTACGCCCAATCTTCAAGAGGCCAAGACTAACGGCGTCAGAATACATGTCATGTTCTTCTATGACGAGAGTATTTCCCATACTCCTTCTCTTCCAATACCGGGTGCCGATAGAGATGACTATCCAGACCACGCCTGGCCCGACCATCCCCTTCCCAAGTACATGGGCAAATCATTCACCAAACTATGTCACTTCTTTTCAATAGTAGAAGAGGTCGCGGCTGTTTACTCTGCAAATGACAAGATACCCATTTTCAACCGTGTTCCGATAGCATTTGCAGAAGCCAAGTATCAAAAGATGTTGCATTGGGCAGATTCTCTTAGTAAGGATATGGCGTGGAACAAGGACAGCCATGAGCACATCTTTCTTTTTCAGTGAGTTATCCACCGCACTCAAATGATCCCTTGACTGACCCCTCCAGTATGTGGTTCCATTGCGCAGTCCTCGACATCTTCCGCCCCTTTGCCCAAACCCAACAAAACTACAAACTCCGCTCCTTCAACTCCCAAGACAGCACCCCCAAAACCATCTTCTCTGCCTCCCTCAACCAAATGAAACGTCTCGTCCTTCTCTACCGCACACAAAAGATGCCCAACAGCTACATGCCCTACGTAAACATATCCCTAATCCACATCGCCAACACAATCTGCAAAGAACCCCCCCACGACATAACCTCCAAATTCTACTTTCTGCTTTGCATACGCTACTGGCAGCATTTATACGTCGGCTACCCGATTTTCTCACATGTCATACAAGCATTTCTTACCATGGCTATAAATAATGGGTTGATGAGCAATAGAGAGGCGAAGACGTTGATGGCGGAGGTTTTGGCGGGTGGGAAACATCATGAGCTTGCGCATGAGGGCATTCAGACTAATTTCATTGTGGATTTTGATTTGGCTATGACGAATCCGGATGAGGCTGGTGTTCAGGCTGTGGCGCAGAAGTTTGAGGAGGTTGCGCTGTTTGATGAGTTTGCTGTTTACAAGAAGGAGGGGGATTGATGGAAGGGAATGGAACCGAAAGGCAGAAGAGTTGGACACGAAGGGAAGGAACGAGGTCGGTGACGCGTCACTAGGAGCAGAGGGAAGGAAGAATAGCGGCACACGAAGGGAATTATTAGAGGTTGATGCATCTATCGGCGCAGTAAACTTAATACTCCATGGGATATTAGTCCCAATGTCATTTGCATTTGATCAATAAATTAGAATACGATTTCAAGGCAATGGTAGGGCACCATGTTCAACGAAACAGTGACTGGCATGGATCAGAATGAATGAGACTTCTCCCGACATCGCGGCGGCGCTCCGTATCGATTTGAACGGCCTGCCCACGACCGAGAACATGGTAGCTGATGTTATCGACAACGATACTCATATTGAGGACGGATACCATGACAAGTTCATAGATCTTTTCCTCCCAATCCATGAGATCTTCCACAGACTCAGAACTCCTACCAACCAGCAATGGATCCGGCATGCAATACAGCAAGACAGGATTCGTTTCAGAAACTTGGAGCAACTCCGAACCGTTCTATAAGGAATAACGATGCCTCAGCCCGCGTTCCGTCATGTCGCCTTTGCACGTGCCTTTGGTGCGTTAATCCACGCGGACGGCTCCACCACTTCCAACGACCCATTCGAGTTCTTGGAAGATTTGATGAGTGTGAGAGAGGAACTTGTGGCCGACCTGGCTGTTCTACAAAACCTTTACAAAGCCTCGAGACCAACTGCCATGGATGTTGACCCATTCATCAATTTGCCAGGCGCTGTCTCTCGAATGGAGCGCCTGGCAGGAGACCCGAGTAACTCTCGCATGACAAACCAACTGGCACAGCTTCATCCCCGTCTCAAACCGGTACGTGATGCTTGGAATGCCACCTCTCTATATACTCGGAATCCAAGCCACCGGATCTTGCTACGCGGCCCAGCTCTCCGTCAGAAAGCGCGAAACTATTTCAGAGCATTCGTGGAGGAGGATCGGAAGGCCACTGAGATGACACTAGCGGACATCGACCTTTGGATCTGGGGGACAGCCTGGTGCTGCAATGGACATTGAGTAAGCGACACTGGAGGTGATAATAGGATGTTGGCATGGAAAGGAAAGATTCATAACAGCGGAAATTGTACTGATAGGACATTGACATGAGAAGATCAATAAGGCGCTAGTCTTACACTCTTACTGCATATTGTTGATTGACTGTGCCCGCCCTCCAACTCCATCGTCGTGTAATCATGAGCATTTACACATGGCAGTAAAACTTTGGGTTAGAATATTCACTCTTTTCATGTCTTGGGCTTCTGCTTTTGGTGGATCCCCGCTGTTCAGTGTTGACCATCACTTTGCCGACGATTGCCGCTGGCTTGGCTGCGGGATGGCGTCTCAAGTTGGTCCCTGTGGTCGTAACAAGCCTTTGCCCAGGCTTGGCATCAGGGGTTGAAATCTAGGGTCATTGATCACATTGTACTTCATTGTATGTTGTCAGACAAATCTTCTATTGTTTCCCGTCGTCAGGGTGTCCGAGGGATTGGTCGCCGAGCATGAGAGATGAAATGATTTGGTCACCTCAAGTCAGCTTGTACCAGCGCTTAGATTACTCTACCTTTGGCAGCCTCGTGCTATACACAAACGAGAACTGTTCAGACCCCTGTCTCCCCGCGGTAAATTGCTTCTTTCGTCAACCTTCTTCAAAGTAAGTGGATCGCAATCTAGACATGTATCAGACCAACATGAACCGTTTGACATCTCCATCGTGGGAATGCAGTTCACCTGCCCCTTTCACAGTTTCGAAGGTCATATGATGTTGACAAGGCCGACTCGAACCGACTGAGAGGTCTCTAAAGTAATCCGAAAAGATGCGTGAAGGATAAATAGCTGTCATATTCCAACTCCCCATCCCTTTTATCACGACGGTCCTCCTCAACAGCCGCCAGCATGCATACCCTGCTAAACTCACAACCTGGACATATCTGGAAGGTCATGAGAGACTAAGCAGGAGCACGGCCTTTGTTAACGCTCCCCATAGGATCAGGAGCTCGTGAAGTTACAGCTTGCACAGCCCCTTGGTCTCGCTTGAGCTAACCAAGTCTTCCCTCGCCAAGTATCGCGATACTGCTGATTATATATCTCATCGGTTACGAACCCGATACAGGTCTATTTGAAGAGTCGATATCACCTTATCTGATAGCCCAGATCAGGGCCAATAAAGGGTCAATTACAGCGAGTTGATGACACTGTCATACACGCAAGTTAATGTTCAGCCGAACTTCCTGGTAACCACGCATGAGCCAAGGAAGCAGACCATATTTATGGTGAGACTTGGTGCATGATAATCGGGACACGACCCGTGTATAACCACATTCGGACATTCCAGCATGATCCCATCAATCATATCAGCAACAACGTTATAGACGGAAGGTCACCCGTTATTTCTCGGCGCTGCCGATCGGAAACGTTTCCGCATGCATGAATCAGCCAACACTCTGCGTCAATTCACAGCTGACAGGGCCTCTGCGCCCTCTGGACAGGGTGACAACGGCTGAGTGAATAATTGGAGAACACGCACGACACTCTGCCAAAAAGGGATAGTTTCATAACAAACCGACGATTTCCGTTATCTAATTGACGCGTCTGTGTAGTACCCCGAAAATGCCTCGTCACTGTAAACTCTGTTTCAAAAACCGTTGATACCCACTGGTTGATACCGCGGAGGACTTCCCGATGGAAAAAGAGGACCCTAATCTCAAAGTAGCGATACGACAGTAAGCGTGGAGGAGGCACGGACAAACCCCAAATTATCAAGGGATGGATTGCCTGCTTTCGGTATGTATCGGCCAACCAAATGAAAGCGTATACCCCATTTAAGAAAGTTACCTTTTGGAGTAGCAAATTTTATCGGTAATGCCGGGCAGGGCTTCTCCAACTTGAACGTTTACCCACGGCATTGAGACAGTATCATTTATCCTCTATCTACTTGGTATCAGGGACTCAATTGATACAGATGCAGATGCGGGATAATTCAGGGATATTCCACAAAAAGAGGATACTGACAGGAGCGTCATTTGAACCTTGGTTTGGGGTAGACCCCATATTTTGGAGATGGCGGATGGAGACCCGATTCTTTGTGTTTGAACTGGGGTTGAGTTAGTAGGTAATGAAAACTCTTAGCGAGTCAAGATCTCCACTGCTAGAGTAGACACAACGTCATAGCTCAGACCTTTTCCCCCAGAACTCCTTGTTTCTTTTACGTGATGTTTTTGCGCTCAGTGATGGATTGCGCGATTGACCCTCTTCTCCAGTTCTACCCCGTGGGGAGACCTTACTGCCAAGTCTCGCGCATCAAGTCTAGATGAAGCATCTCCACAAGAGTCTAGACAAAGCTCTACGGATACTGCGGAGAGACCAAGTAGCTATCACGGACACCGCGAAGGGGCGAGATGTGAAGCTCAGCAAGCTGAGTGGGACTAACCCCCCTTTGGTAAAAACAACACGGGGATCGACTCCATAGCGTGGTTTTGTCTAGCTACCAGGGGGGCAAAAAGTTGGACTCCAGGGTTACGTCCGGGCCTGTTATCTCTTGTGTCTCTTGCTGTTGCATCCGTATAAGATGAGTCCACTATCCCCAGATTTTAATTCCACCTCCACACTACGCTCTCTTCTTCTTCAACCTCTCCCTCTCTCTCCTCAGTCCCTTCTCTTTTGACTTGACTACTATTCAACCCTTCAATCATTGAGTTGTCTAGTCCTGTCACTGTCTAGTTCAAGGTCCTTTGACTTTGCTTTTGTCAACATGTCGCACTACGAAAACAACCTCGCAGAGAAAGATCTCAAGCGCGATCTAGAAACAGACCAGCCCCTGCACAACACACCATCCGTCGCCCACGGAAACCAAGTCCACGATGATGTCTTTGGTGAAATCACTGATGAAGGTCCCAACTACCGAGCAGTACGCCTCCCCCAATTCCACCAAACCTGAACACAGCTAACATACGCAGGTCGGATGGATTGGTACCGTCGCTCTCATGATGAAGACCCAAGTCGGTCTCGGCGTCTTGTCCATTCCCGCAGTCTTCGACGTCCTCGGCATCGTCCCCGGAATCATCTGTCTCATCGTCATCGCCGCTATAACTACCTGGTCCGATTACATGGTTGGCGTCTTTAAGAGGAATCATCCTCAGGTGTACGGTATTGATGATGCGGGATATCTCATCTTTGGACGCATTGGTCGTGAGATCTTTGGCATTGCTTTCTGTCTCTGTATGTGCCCCCTTCCACACCCTCTTACTGTATGACCAATTGCTAATGCTAGTCAGACTGGATCTTCGTCGCTGGTTCAGGCATGCTTGGTCTCTCAATCGGTCTCAACGCCGTCTCCCTCCACGGCACATGCACAGCCGCCTTCGTCGCCGTCGCAGCAATCTGCGGCTTCCTCCTCGCCAGCGTACGAACCCTCGGTCGCATCAGCATGCTCGCCTGGGTCGGCCTGATCTGCATCATGACAGCCATCTTCACCGTGACAATCGCAGTAGGCATCCAAGATCGCCCCGCCGATGCTCCCAAGGACAGCGAGTGGAAGTCTGACTGGCGCGCCTTCGGCAACCCTTCCTTCACCGAGGCTATTTCGTCCATTTCCTCGCTCATCTTTGCCTACGCTGGTACACCCGGTTTCTTCTCCATTGCCGCTGAGATGAAGAACCCTGCTCATTACACCCGATCTTTGATGGTGTGTCAGGCTGGTGTTACTATTACCTACATCGTCATCGGTTGCGTTGTGTATCTCTACTGTGGATCGTACGTTGCGTCTCCTGCTCTTGGATCCGCTGGTCATTTGATCAAGCGCGTCGCCTACGGTATTTCTCTGCCCGGTCTTTTGGCCACTACCGTCCTGGTCATTCACTTTGCCGCCAAGTACGTCTTTGTCCGTATGCTCCGCGGCACAAAGCATCTTGCTTCCAACAGCGCTGTGCACTGGGGAACATGGATCGCCTGCACCCTCACCACCACCATCATTGCCTACCTGATCGCATCCGGCATTCCCGTCTTTGGCGGCCTTGTATCTCTCGTCGGTGCCCTTCTTGGAACGCTGATGTCATTCCAGCTTTACGGCTGCATGTGGCTGTACGACAACTGGGCCAAGGGCAAGCGCTCTCCCAACATGAAGTGGTACCTCATGGTAGCCTTCTCTGTGTTTGTCATTGTGTCTGGAACATTCTTGATGATCGGTGGTACTTATGGATCCATTGTTGGAATTATCGATTCGTACAAGAAGGAGGGCGGTTCTGCTGCTTTCTCTTGTGCTGATAATTCTAATTCTACTTAACGACAGCGCTGTTTTGTTTTTAGTTTTTAGCATGCATTGGAATTAGAGTAGAGAGAATTATCTAGAGGTACACAATCTTTGTCATTGAGGTTGAAGAATAGATACTATCCAGTTCAAACATTGTCCATCATTGTAAATGTGAATCTGTCAGTATCGCTGTCATCATCGCCGACCTTATTTTCATGAAAAGTCTGAGTATCTTGACGTACCACTCAAAGTCAATTCAGCCTGACCGTTACGCCACTCACATCAACCCACAACGTTCTCGATCACCATATCCACATCCATAACGCCAATCCAAACATCAAAACGTGACCACAATATCGAGATCCACAAAGTGGACACTAGATACCACCCCAAAATCAAGATTCTCGAGTCGCAGGCGTTAAGTCATCATGCCCATCCTGACGTCTGGATCAGCGGGAGCTAAAAGCTTGTTGTGCGCTAGGACACGCCGGTACTTGGATGGTCTGGACAAGTACTTCGCAGCTTGGGTGGAGAATGAACAGTCTGGGCTGGGCTGGCTTTGTTGATCAATGGAGCTCCGCAGGAAATGAAAATTATTTGTTTGAGAACATTATTAGGTGGGCGACAGAAGAATTATCCATTAAGGTTTCATATTCAATGGTCCAATGCTAAGAAAGCGATATTCATTCTATCATATGAAACAGCTTCTACATATAAAGAAAAACAACAATTGTGCTTTTGTTCAACGGTGCTTATTTCTAGCCTCCGCAAAAGTCATACCATTCGCAATATCCTTGGCCATCTTCTCATCAGCTTCCACCAGCTTGGGCATAAGCTCAAGGATCTTATCAACAGCATCCTTAGGCACGCAAACCACACCATTCAAATCCCCAAAAATGATGTCCCCAGGGTTGATTGTCACATCAAGAGCAGAATCTTGGAGTTTGACAGGAACATTGACCTGTGTAGAGAATTAGTCTTAGATCATAGCTGTGTTGGATGGACGTACCTCGCTAGGACGAGCAACTTCGTGGGGACTCGGCGTACCAACGTTACGAGCGTAGACCTATTCCATCGTTAGTCTTGCCAATTAGACTGGTTGAGAGACGTACTGGAAAATCGAGACCACGGTGTTCTTGTAAATCTCTAAACGTGCCATCGATGACAGTTCCAGCAGCACCCGAGTATTTGGCACGAGTACTCATCAAGCCTCCATAGACAGCATTGAAAACGCCATGTGGAGATGAAATAAAGATGACATGATCTTTAGGAACGGTATCAATCTAACATCGTTAGCTTTTGAAAGATAAACGGGTGTTGGTAACTTACATAGTGCTCGTTGGGCTTTGGAGCATTGGTGTAGTTGTTTCGGACGAACTTGACTGTATATGCAGGCCCGATAAGCTTTGCGTCACCTTCTTGGCGCTGAGGTGACCACATGCTTATGTTAGGCAGAAAGCCACCGTGTGAGACACCCATTTTCAGAAGAGCGTCGGAAACATCGCATCTGGGAGGCGTTAGTGGCGGTGATGCGTGTAGGGACTAGGGAGGATGGTACGTTGTGTATGCGCGAAGCTTTGTTAGAACTGAGGAGGCCATGATTTTAATTGTCTTCGAAAATATGCGATAAGATAATTTATTCTAGAGTGGACTCGAAAAGAGTGATGTCGAGATGATAAGTATTGTCGTGATATATGAGAGTCTTGAGGGATAAAACCGCTCGGGTGATGCCCCGGACGGATTCCGGGGATGTTTCCGGGAGTGTCTCCGGTGTAAGTCGCACATCCGTCGAGAAGTCATCAGTCATACAAAAGCCAAGGGAAATCTCAAACATTCTCTTTTCTCTATTCCCTGCCATCATAGCTGCGTTGGATCATCATGACAGTCCCCAAGCCCTCGGTCTATGTCCTAGACCCCTACCATCCCGATGCCATCACAACACTCCAGGCATCCCCTGACATCACAGCCATCCTCCCCACAGACCCTTCCAAAAACACATACCCAGAAAATGCCACCGCAATTATGCTACGCAGCGAAACTCGCTTAGGCAAGAACGAACTCTCCCAGTGCAAGAACCTCAAGTTCATCGTCAAGCAAGGCGTCGGCGTTGACAATATCGATCTCAAAGCTGCAGCCGAACATGGGATCAAGGTGTATAATACCCCCGGTCTTAACGGCGAAGCAGTTGCTGAGCATACTCTTGCTCTAGCTCTCACTCTCGGGAGACGGGTAGCTGAGATTGATAGACGAACGAGAGCTGGAGAGGCTATTGTGCGCAGTCAGACTTTGGGAAAGAGTTTGTATAAAAAGACTCTTGGGGTTGTCGGTATGGGAAATATTGGGCTTGCTGTTGCGAAGAAGTGGGTTGGTGCGATGGAAGGAAACATCATTGCTTACGATCCATTTTCCGATGGAAAACATTGGCGCAACACTTTCGGAGAGGGTTTCACTCAAGTCTCTTCACTACATGATCTTCTCAAAGCATCAGATGTAGTAACACTGCACATCCCACTGACCAGCACAACTACAAACTCAATCTCAACCGCAGAATTCGAGGTTATGAAAGACGGAGCTATTTTACTCAACTGTTCCCGTGGTGGTATCGTTGATGAAGATGCTCTTTTGGTAGCGCTGAAGAGTGGGAAGTTGTTTGGTGCTGGACTGGATGCTATGGTTACTGAACCGCCTACTCTTGAGGCGTATCCTGAGTTGTTGACTTTGTCAAATGTGGTTGTTACGCCGCATGTTGGGGCGAGTACGATGGAGAATCAGAGTCAGAGTGGGAGAGCGGTTGTAGATGTTGTTTTGGGATTGTTGAGGGGGGAGGATAAGGGTAATAGAGTAGCTTGATGTCCATATTAAGAGAGGCTTCTGCGATGCTGGTTGCAAATATCGCAGGGAATACATTAGATATGTCATGTAAGAACAGTAGCTTGAAATAGACTGTCGCGTAAAATGTCGAACTTCTATCAGAGTATGAAATGTCAAAAATCTTGAGGTCAGTGAATTATTCATGTCGTTTGTCGTCCTCATGGTAGTGAGATGACCGGAGGTTCAGCGGTGATCGCCAGGAAATTAGCGGCGGGGTACGCTGAGCTACCAAAGCTTACAGGGACCTTTGTCAGTAATCCACCCGAGCTTCCCGACCTGAGCAAGATGGATCTTTTCAACACCAACCTCCACAATTCAATCACCACAAGTTACCACAACCTTGCTCTCGATTCAGATCACAAATGCCGAAACGTAAAAGAGAATCAGAGCCCAAAAAGACCGCGCGCCTAACATGCAAAGGCTGTCGTCTTCGCAAAGTCCGCTGCGATGGCGGCCAGCCGGTCTGTGGTATCTGCATCGCGTATGGAGAGACGTGCGACTATGACCGACCACCTCCCATGACACAGATTCGCGCTATGGCGGATAGGATTGCTGAGCTGGAGGAGACTGTTAAGAAGCTTAGGAATAATGCCACTGTGGAGGGCTCAGTGGTGGCAGAACAGAGCAGACCGACGCCAATTGAACCATTACCGCCCATTGAGAACACGGACAAATCTCTTGATGAGCCTACTTACTACGACACAACCTCAGCGGTGCATGATCCTGGCGATACTCCATTGCAATCAATTTCCACTGTGGAAAGCCCAGCAAATCGCCCTCTTCAAGCCCTCCCCATCGAAATGCTCGAATCCCCGGATCTCGACTTCTTCGAAAACGAAGCAATCGCCAGCGCATCAATCTATCTCAATATCCCACAAGAAGTAATCCGTCGTCTCTTCATAACACACTGGACATGGGTTCACGCAAACTTCATGTTCGTCCCACGAGCAATCTTTCTCCGCGACGCAGCCACCGCCGGACCAAATTTCTCACCCTTCCTCTTAACAGTTCTCTGTCTACACTCCACAAGATTCAGAGAACGGCATTTAACAGAGAATCTACTTGCGAGAGCAAAGTTGCTGTTTAGTCATAAGATACATAACGAGGGCTCGATACCACTTGTTCAAGCATTACTGCAATTCAGCGCGAGGGAGATTGGAAGGGGATCTGTTTCGCAGGCTTGGCTTTATGGTGGGATGGCGTTTCGTGTTGCTATTGATATTGGGCTTTTTTCTGAAGTAAACGGGGGTGAGGATACGACGAGGATGAGATTGGGGAGACATCTTGCTTGGTCTTGTTATTCGTGGGATAAGACTTTGAGTTTATATCTTGGAAGAACGCCGTCTTTGCCTGAGCCGCCGAAGTGGGAACCCGCGATTCCAGAGACACTTGAGACGGGAATGTGGCCGCCTTATTCCTTTGTTGAAGATGAGTGTCGTTCTGTGCAGGGTGATGCGATTGAGTATACTCCACGACCGGCGCATTTGTTACTCGCGTTTGCGCATACTTGCAAGATCAGCGTTATTATCAATGATATTCTGCTGAATATTTATGGTAGTAAAAGAACGAGGGATGTGTTGGATTTTATTCAATCTACAAGAGGAAGATTGCAGACGTGGCGGGCTAATCTGCCCGTTGTCTTGAACGTCGATTATAAAGAACTGCCATGTCCCCCAACACACATGGTAGCCCAACAGTAAGTCACCCGCTCCAACCAACACAACTCTTCTAACAATCTCAGCATGCTCTACCACACCACAATGATCCTCCTCCACAGACCCTTCCTCAACAACAAAACCTGCAGAACCACCTGCCAAGAAGCTTCCGAGGCAGTAGAGCAGCTCCTCCAACTCCTCGAAACGACCTTTGGGTTTCTACGTTTCACGTATATAATGGCATACTGCACCTATACCGCTGCTACAGTCGTGGTACAAGATATGAAAGATGGGAGACCGGGGACTCAGACGCGTTTTGAGACGTTTATGCGTGCGTTGAATGCTATTCGGACGAGTTGTCCTGGGATTCAGCGAAGTATCGATATTCTTACCAGGGGTCTCAATTCGAGCGACGGACATAAGACTACGGCGTCAAATGAGAATGGTGTTGCAGAGGAGCAGGGTCAAGGTCCTCAGATGCCTGCTTTCCCATACTACGACTCTTCGGATTGCGTTGAGACAAGCATCAATCCTTTCTTCGACCTCGATTCATTTCCACAGTTGTGGTTTGATGACTTTTCAGAGAACATGCTATTAAACAGTATCTAGAAATTTAATATCATAAAACATAAGTTAAGTCGAATATCCATGCAATCGCCTTCGATGAGAAGATAGGTAGTTAGTTCTCTGGGGGGCAAAAAGTCAAAAAGAGAGGTTCTGCCCGGGCTCGAACCGGGGACCTTCTCGGTGTTAACGAGATGTCATGACCAACTAGACCACAGTACCAAGCTGTTTTTGTTGAAATTACTTTTGTAATTTGAATTCTTGACTTCAGTTGAGATGTCCTCCCCTCTTATCCATTGGCCACTGCTAGCTTTAACTCTGGTGGCAGCCATTCCAAGCGGACACCCCGATAATCAGCGCCCCACTTTCCTCACTCGCGGAAACATTCCCTTTTCAATTCACCTGTCATTCACTCGAGAATGTCATAATAGCACATCGTCTTCTTTTTTCAGAGCAAACCTTTTTCTAATTTCTTGGAACCTTTTCTCCACTTGCCTTTCTTGATAACTACCTTCTGAATCCGATACTGCCAATATTATCTTGGTACATTATTCTGGGTGGTAAGATGCCCAAGGTAGAACGCACAAGGACCTTCACAGGCTGTCGCACCTGTCGAAGCAGACACGCAAAATGCGACGAGGCACAGCCTGAATGCGGCACGTGTCTACGTCTAGGCTTAAACTGTGGGGGATACGGGGCGAAATTATTCTGGATCACGGATGATGGCGTTAAGCCGGAGTTGCAGCAGAGTCATCGGGGCTCCGAGTATCGGTATCCACTCTTCTCCGGTATGTCTCCGGGATACTACCCACCTTTACACCTATACATATTGAACGAAAGCTAATTGGTTGTAGAGAGTCAACGTAAGGTGATGAGTGATGAACTCTCCCAAAGTCTGGGTCGAAGAACTGCTGTTTCGCTTCTCGCTGACATTGACGCTGCTTGTGAGAGGAGTATTGATTCAGCACTGATGAAGGGACCTTTTGGGGTGTTTCAATCTATTGAAGAATCATCTCCGGCTGTTACGGTGGAATTGTCACCTGATACTAATACGGATAATACTTTTACTAGTATGTATCCCGAAACGGACGGGTTCATCGAGGAGATTCACCGGGAGGACTGGCCTGACCAACTACCGGGTGATGACATGGATATCTTTACGGCGTCACTAGACCCCAACTTTGGTTTAAACGAAGAACCAAACCATGACCCCATGCCAAATTTCTTCATGGATGATCCATCAGGTGCAGAGGGCCTTGCATTCTTCAGTCCCGGGTTTATATCACAGGTCATGGGTCCATCTGAACCCGAAGCAGAAGACCTCGATTCAGCACACATTACAGAGATTATTCCACTACCAAAAGATATACCAAATTATGGTAGTGGTCTTCCAGAAGAAACAGAGCAACTCCTCCGTCACTACCGTCAAAACATGGCCGGTCGATCCACAATGCAAGCCAAGCGCAAATCACCCTGGGAAATCATCTTTCTTCCCTGCGCACTCGAGACATTCGCTGAATTATCCCTCTGGAACGAAGCATCTCATACTCGCTCATCAATATTCTACACTCTTCTTGCTCATAGTGCTTTACAACTTCATATGTCACAGGCGGGGTCGCATTGGAAAGACGTTGGGTTGAAGAATCATGAGAGGGCGCAGAGTCACCTGAGACAGGCCCTTCAGCATGAGATGTTTGGGCCGAAGCAGGCTAGTTATAAGGAGCTGTTGATGGCTATATTAGCTATGGCCATGACTTCGGTAAGTCCCTCCTGTTTCTTGATAGTGGAAGGTACTGACAGTGATAGCTTCATAATGGGACTCGAGCGTTCAGAGTCTTTCTTCTCGATGCAGAACGTCTCATCCGTCTTCGCGGCCTCGCCAACCAAAACCCCTTCAAAACCCGTCTATTACACCACATGTACACCCATCTTCGCGTAATATCAGAAAGCATGTCCATCGCCCTCCCTGATCCTTCCCCCGACAACCAAATAGAAGTCAGCCGCACATTCCGCATCACAGAAGAAGGTCTCAACATCGGTCTTGATCCCGCGCTTGAAAAGACCGATGAGATAGGATTCAACGATATCCATCTTGAAGTCCAAGGTCGCTGGAACCAAACACTCTATCCGGTGATTTACGGAATTCCTGAGAGCTTGATGACACTTCTGAGTCAGACTGTGTCACTTGCTAATGAGAAGGCGAGATTGGAGAGTGCGGCGCGTTGTAATCCTGCTATTTCTGAAGCTTTGGCAAAACATACAAAGACTCTTGAAAACAGGATCTGGGCATGGCCAACAACTCTCCCCGCTGAAACCGCGTCTGACGACAATCTCGTTACCCATCCTCAAGTACGTTCCATGACACTAGCAATCCACCAAGCGTTAGTAATCTACTTCTACCGAAGAGTCTATGACATGAACGCCATGATTTTACAAGATATGGTGCGCAAAACACTGGATTATCTAGAGCCGCATTTGAGTGAATTGATAGATGAGCAGGATTTTGCGACGAGTTTGGCGTGGCCTGCTTTTGTGG
Organism: Fusarium scirpi; assembly: GCA_004367495.1. Lineage (NCBI taxonomy): Eukaryota > Fungi > Ascomycota > Sordariomycetes > Hypocreales > Nectriaceae > Fusarium > Fusarium scirpi. Next base: position 290,594 of record QHHJ01000047.1, read on the forward strand.
CGGGGTGTGAGGCTGTTGCGCCGGATTTGCAGGAACGGGCGTTGAAGTGTTTGGAGGTTACGGATGAGAAGGGGGTTTATTTTACGGAGAGGCCGGCGGGGGTTGTTGTGCCGTTGATTTGGGAACGGAGGAGGGAGACGGGGGACTGGACTATGAGTTGGCAGAGTTTGGTGATGGAGGGATGAGTTGAAGATTATATATATGTATATACAGTTTCTCATGACTTTGGTGATACTCATCGCTGGTGTTTACGACATGGCATTCACTCAGTGGTAGTCTTCATATCTGTGACGATGTCTATTTTACTATTTTAATCTCATAAATAAATATTGCAATCATCTAAGCCAACTTGACACCAGCATCCTTAAGAAGCTTCGCCAACTCATCCTTCTCAGCACCCTCCAACAACTCAAAAGGCTTCCTCAAACCGCCCGTCTTGAATCCCCTCAACTCCAAGCCGGTCTTGATACCAGCACCATAATGATGCGCCTCCAAAAACTTGCACACAGGGAAAATCTTGCTCCACAGCTCCCGTCCCTTCTTAATATCGCCATCAACAGCGATGGCGTTCCAGAGCTCGACTGATAGCTCGGGAAGGATGTTGGTGGTTCCCCAGACGGAGCCCTTGGCGCCGGCGCAAAGACCGTAGAAGGTCAGTGTGTCCCAGCCGTTGAGGGCGGTGATGGCATTGTGGTGGTGGAAGAGCAGATCTGTGAGGGCGGGGGCGTTGCCGGATGTATCTTTGAGGTACTTAACTCCAACCTCTGACAATCCTGCAATCTCGGCAGGAGAAAGACTGACTCCGCTCGCACTAGGAATATTGTAGTACATAATCGGCAAACCAGAAGCCTTGTAAATCTCCTCAAACATAGCCCGTAGCTGCTTCAAGCTAGGCGCATCATAAAAGGGAGGAACAATCATAGTCGCAGCAGCACCAGCCTCAGCAGCATGCTTAGCCAAGTCGACTACTCCAACGGTAGTAAGGTCACCGATGCCAGCGACAACAGGGACGCGGCCGGCAGCGGACTTGATGACTTGGGTAAGAACATCTTTGCGCTCTTGGACGGTTAGGGCGGTGAATTCGCCTGTGCTGCCGCCGGGGACGAGACCGTGGACGCCGGCGCTGATTTGGGATTGGATGTGGGCGTCGAGGGCTTCATAGTCTACTGAGCCGTCTGCCTTGAAGGGCGTGATGAGGGCGACGAGGATGCCTGTGAGTTCTTGAGGAGCCATTTTGAGAGTTTGTGTATGGAACTTCTGATTGTTGAGAAGATGAATGAGATGAATGATGAATTGTTGTTCAGTGAGTCTCTATTATATGCTTCTACCTCTCTATATATCTCCCCAACTCGTCAATCCGCGTGAGCTTCATTTGGTGTATCCATCAAAAACAGGCAAGTCTCCACGAGTGGCCAACGCTTTAGTACATCCTGTCTAAAAGAGTAAGCTTCCGCGACAGGACAATTCCTCATTATTAAATACATGCTTAATAAATGCCAATCATTCTACAATAGCCAAGACCCTTCTCTTTTCACCCCGCAATGTCGTAATTTGTAATGTGTAGCTTAATAATGTGAATATTTGGGGGCATAAATACCCCTCTTCAGTGTAGTGCTGCTTCAGTGGCATCACCACTTAATTCAACTCACCCCAATCAATACTTACCAATTGATACATTCACCAAAATGACATCCATCTTTCTGTAAGAAGCACAACATCAATTAATCGCACCCCACTGACAACTAATTCAGTACCGGTGCCTCGGGTTACGTCGGAGGTCAGCTCCTCCACCAACTAACCCAGTCTCACCCAGAGTACAACATCGTCACCCTCGTGCGAGACAGCCACGCCGCTGAGACGGTATCACAGGCGTATCCCAAGGTGCGCACTGTGCTGGGTGACTTGGACGATAGCGATCTTGTGAAAAGTGAAGCTGAAAAGGCCGATATTGTTCTGAGTATGTGGCACCAATTGAGAAGTAGGTGGTTGTACTGACTTGGTAGATGTCGCGTCGAATAAACATGTTGGGTCATTGAAGGCTATTCAAGAAGGATTGAAGAGCAAGGACAAGGGTAAGTAACACTCAATTGATGGAGTGAATGGTTGATTGACAATTCTAGCTTATCTCATTCAAATCTCTGGCGCAAGTCTCCTCCCCATCAAAGATCTCTCATCACCCTCCTTCAAACCCGGCGAACCCTCAGATGCCGTGTTTGACGATCTCAACGACGTATCCTCAATCCTAGACCTCATCCGCTCCCACGAGTCTAGGGCTGTAGACAACGCCATCCTCAAAATCTCCCAAGAAACTCCCTCTATCAAAACAGCCATTGTGTTCCCTCCCATTATTTACGGCAAGGGTGAAGGCCCCGTTAAGCAGCGCAGTGTCCAGATCCCCGCTTTGTCAAAGGTTGCTCTTGAGCGCGGTCATGCGGTGAGGGGTGGAAGAGGTCTGGCTGCTTGGACGAATGTTCATGTCGCTGATCTTGCGAGATTGTTTGTTCTTCTTGCTGAGAAGGCTGAGAAGGGTGATGATAATGACAAGATCTGGGGAGAGAATGGAATCTACCTCCCTGGTGTTGGCGAGATGGTAAGACCCCTCCCTCAATTTACTAAGGATCAATTGCTGACATTCAATTACAGACATGGGCAGAAATCTCAGACAAGGTCGCTCAAGCAGCAAGGGATCAAGGACACATTGATACACTAGAAGTAGAAGAGCTATGGAAGCCTGAACTCGACACTGCTTTGCCGGCTGGATCAGTCTTTTTTGGCAGCAACGCTAGAAGCAAGCCTGTTCGCGCCACGAAGGTTCTGGGCTGGAAGCCTAGTGAGAGTGGATTGGATAAGGAAATTCCTAGAGCTGTGGCTGAAGAGGCTGAGGCCAAAAAGAAGGCCAACCTTTAAGCTACTTACTTAATTGAGATAAGAAAATGAAGAATCTTATGTTATCTTCTCTGTCTGATAATGGCATGTGGATGGAGATGGTTGTCAAAAAGTGCACTTCTTTACCCGCCTGGAGATTAGCCCCTCTGTGGGGGATGCGGGGTAATTTACAGCGGAGGTCGTAGGCTTCACTTCCCTAACCCGTCAGCGGAGGAGATAAAAAGAGAAGGCCTCCGCGACGGACTCACTCTCCATTCTCATCAGTTCCTATCATATGAGCGACTGCTTGACGTCGGGTACTGGAGTCGTTGAAGTACAAGAAGCACTCTTATCTTGAACGTTTTGTTTCATTCCATTGTTCATCTCATCACTCAACATTCTTCAAGATGGCACCTTCAATCGAATTGACTGCCCCCAACGGCGTAAAGTGGGCTCAGCCCACAGGCCTCTTCATCAACAACGAATTCGTCTCATCATCAAGCAACCAAACTCTCACCTCCATCGATCCAGCGTAAATCACCCTCCTTCCCACCTCCTATTTACCCTCACTAACATTCTCAGCACCGAAAATGAAATCGCAACAGTTCAAGCCGCTGATGCGCAAGACATCGACAAAGCCGTCAAAGCCGCAAAAGCAGCCATGAAGTCCTCCGCATGGCGCGATCTCCCCGCCTCAGACAGAGGCCAACTCATGGCCAAACTAGCCGATCTCATTGATTCCAAGAAGGAGCTTTTTGCTACTATTGATGCGTGGGATAATGGAAAGACTTATCTTGAAACGCTCGAGAATGATCTTGTTGAGGCGGTGGGTGTTATTCGTTATTACTCTGGCTGGGCGGATAAGACGTTTGGTCAGACTATCAACACTACACCCCAAAAGTTTGCGTACACTATTCGTCAGCCCATCGGTGTCGTTGCGCAGATCATTCCTTGGAATTATCCTCTCTCTATGGCGACGTGGAAACTCGGTCCTGCGTTGGCTTGTGGAAATGCGGTAGTCATCAAGGCCGCCGAACAAACGCCCCTCAGTCTCTTAGTTCTTGGTGAACTCATCAAAGAAGCTGGTTTCCCACCTGGTGTCGTCAACATCGTCAATGGATTGGGTAAAGACACCGGTGCAGCCCTCGTTCAGCATCCTCTCGTCGACAAGATCGCTTTCACAGGGTCTACAGCCACGGCAGCTAGCATCATGGGCGTCGCGGCCAAAACACTCAAGAACATCACGCTCGAGACGGGCGGAAAGTCGCCTCTGCTTGTGTTTGAGGATGCGGAGCTTGATCAGGCTGTTAAGTGGTCGCATTTCGGCATCATGTCGAATCAAGGGCAGATCTGCACTGCGACGTCGCGCATTCTTGTACAGGAGAGTATTTATGAGTCGTTCATTAAGCAATTCATCGACACGCTTAATACTGTGAGTAAAGTGGGCAATCAGTGGGATAAGGACACATATCAAGGTCCCCAGGTGTCCAAGGTCCAATATGAGCGTATCCTTGAGTATATCGACATTGGCAAGAAAGAAGGTGCGACGGTAGCAGCCGGCGGAGGTCCTCTAAAGGTCGGCGACTCAGACAAGGGATTCTACATTTCCCCCACGGTCTTCACAGACGTGAAGCCCTCCATGCGCGTCTTCCGCGAGGAGATCTTCGGTCCGGTCGTTGTTATTTCTACCTTCAAGACAGAGGAGGAAGCTATTGAGTTGGCTAATGATACGACCTACGGATTGGGCGCTGCTGCATTCACGACGAACCTTGAAAGAGGACATCGTGTTGCGGCTGCTATTGAAGCCGGTATGGTCTGGATTAATAGTAGTCAGGATTGTGATCCTCGGGTGCCGTTTGGTGGTGTTAAGCAGAGTGGTATTGGAAGGGAGCTTGGAGAGGCGGGATTGGAGGCTTATACGCAGATTAAGAGTGTTCATGTTAACATGGGAAACAGGCTATAGAGTAGAATTGTAATGAAAGAATGATTGGCATTTAATGATTGTGGTAGAAGATGGTTGTATTGATTCAATTGAGAGCGGGCACTTAATGAGAAATGACGAGTGATGTTATAGTGGGCTGGCCACTGAAGACATCCACTAACAGGGACCTCACCCGTCGCATCTATCGCAAGATAATCTCAACGACATCTCACATTGACAACCCATTCGACATTTGATTCACTGAAGTCGAAGGTGACAGATAAATGCACATTGCGAAAGTGAAGATTGTTTAACGTATGTATTATCATAAATAGATTGACAAAGAAAATATGTGTCTACAGACAAGCAAATACAACAGCACACCGTGCCGGGGAATGAGCCAGAACAAGAACAAAGAGGATATAATGTGTAAAAACAAACAGCCCTTGATGGAGCAAACAATCGACAGACTCCAAAAAAAATCCCAATCCCAAAACATTCATCATCTTACATAGCAATAGCATATTATGAGGTCTTGACAATAGCATACTCTTCCAGGATAGCAACTGCCTCATCCCATCCTCGCGAAGCAGCAATTTCTGTAACACTTCGGTCAAGCTCATCCTTGACATCAAGATCAAAGCCAGCCTTCTCACCGAGAAGACGAAGGATCTGCTCGTCGCCGTTTTCAACAGCTTGCATGACGCCGTTCCAGCCGCGGTACACCTTGTTGGGGTCCGCGCCGTGCTCGAGAAGAAACTCCAGAATCTCACCGTCACCGCGGTATCGTCGGAGGGCCTTGACGACGGGGAGATGTTCGCCGGGCGCGTTGATGTCTGCGCCGCCTTCGTTGATCAGGTACCACACTATGTCCTTGCGATCTTCGCGAATAGCGGAAGTAAGCGGTGAGAAAACACCGCCGTTCTTGTCCTCTACTGAGACGCCGGCGCTGAGGAGCAATTTGACGGATTCGAGTTGATTGGCTACGACGGCCATTTCCATAACACCCTTGAAGGCGCGGGGTTCGGCAAGTACGCTGAGAATGCGCTTGAGGATGGGGGGATTGCGGACGGCCATGCACACGGGCCAGTCTTGACCGCGAACGTTGGGGTCGGCGCCGTTGCTGAGAAGGAAGTCTACCATCTCGATTCTGTTCTCGCGGATGGCGGTCGTCAAGGGCGAGTGGCCCTTGGGGTTCTTGTCGTTGGGGTTCATGCCCTTCTCGAGAAGCCATGTCAAAGCCTCAATGTTGTTGACGCTGACGGCAGTCTCGACGATACCCTTTGGTGAAGCAAGGTTGGCACCAGCCTCCACGAGTGGGGGAAGGAATTGAAGACGGTTGTGCGTGATGCACTTGAAGGCTGGGTACTCGGAAGCAGGGACGTTGGGGTCTGCCTTGTTGGCGAGGAGGAGGTTGAAGATGTCGGGGCGGTTATCTCGGATGGATGTGCAGAGGGGAGTGTAAACACCGTCCTTCTTGAGATTGGGATCGACCTTGGAATTGAGCAGGATCTTGACGGACTCGATGTTGTTCACGCTGACGGCGAGTTCCATGATACCAGGTGCCTTCTTGGGATCAGCGCCGTGCTGGAGGAGGACTTGCAGACAGGCTGCTTGGTATGTAGCAGGCCAGAGCATGTGCTTGGGACCGGGCAAGTTGGGATTGGCGCCGTGGTCCAGAAGAGAAGTGACAATATCGACACGCGAGTTCTGGATGGCTTCGAAGAGAGCGGTCTTACCCTCGCGACTCTTGCCATCGGGGTCAGCGCCGTAGTCGAGGATGAGATCGATGAACTTCTTGGGTGTCTTCTTGTTGATGGCGCTGCTGAGGAGTGTTTCGCCGGTAGCGGTCAATTGGTTGGGATCACCGCCGTAGATGAGAAGAAGATGAGCAAAGTTGACCTTGTTGGCGATGCAAGCAGCTGCAAGGGCGGTTTCATTGTCGGGACCAATCTGGAAGCGTGGGTCGGCGCCGTACTTGAGAAGTTGGACGGCACCGGCGATGAAAGAGCGCTCGACGGCAGCGAAGAGGGGAGTGACGCCATCGCGGTCAATACCGTTGGGATCAGCGCCGAAGAGGAGGAGTAGACGAACAGCTTCCGCGTCGCAGTTCAAGACTGCTTCCTTAAGAGCGAGATGGTCTGGTCCAGTGTTGGCAGAAACACCACGGTCCAGCAATTGCTCAATGAGCTTGTGGTTCTTACCGCGAACAGCGCTGATAAGAGCAGTTTTGAGATTCGCTGCGTCAGCGCCGTTGGTGTTGCGCGGGTTCCAGCGCGGCATGCTGAAGGGATCAGCCTTGAGCCGAACAACCTTTGTACCGCCATTAAGATCAAGACCAGCGAGTTCCTCGAGAGAAGCTTCACTGTCGGATATTTGCGTATGTTGCGATCGAGTTTCATGGTGTTCGTCAAAAGTGCTCATGCGATCAAACGTCGCTGTCGTACCAGAGTGGTACCGCTCGTTGGAGTGCACTGAAGAGGCAGTGTTGTGATGGTGGTTGCTGAATGATCTGGCATCGTGATGTGAACCGAGAGGATCGGTGTGAAGAGAGGCTGAGCGGTCTGCCCAGGGGAGAGGGGGAAGGGGAGGTTGTGAGTTGATGGACATGACATGACCTTCCATACCGCGATGCGCTGATGCGGAGGATGGTCTGTACTGTGAACCACCAGCGTCGGAAACCTTTGATCTGGGTGCGACACCAGCGCGGGAATCCATGCGGTCGAGTGCTGCTGCGAGACCGGTGTATCCAATACCCAGCTCATTCTCAATCTTCTCATTACCCAAACTCCACTGAAACATAAGCGCACTCATACGCAGACTCTCCCTCGTGCGACCAAGAGCACTGATCATCTTCTCGATATCATTATCACCAAAGATGCGCCCCCAACCACGTCTCATTCTTCCCATGGCGCCCTTGCGCTCGTTCTCGAGAAACTTGCCCAGCATCTGATCGAGCAGGTGAAAGTCCGCCTGAGTAACGCGGAATTTCTTGCTAAGCTCTGAAATGACATCTGCGGGGAAGGTCTGCTGGTTGCGAATGCACTCTCCGAGGCCGGCCTCAATAGAGAACAAGATCTCGCACGTGTCGAGGAAGTCGTGCGCTAGGACGTCGAGGCCGTGGGGTTGCTTTGTTACCATTGTGAGGTATTCTAGCATGCGGACTGAGATGCGGTCGCCGAGGCCGGTGGTCTTGTGGCAGAGCTCCAGGCATGAGGCCTGGGCTTTGGCGACGTTTGCCATGACGGTGCTCTTTTTGCTGTTGAGCGATCGGGGCGCTGTGGTGGTTGTGGGTGTAGAAGTTTTGGTTGAAGAGGATGTGGTGGAGGTTTTTGTCACGGCGGTGGTGGGAGGGGAGTTGGTGGTTACTGATGCAGGCTTCTTGGTGGCTGCGACGGTCTTTGCTGGACTAGCAGGGACGTAAGCCTGAGCAGAGACGGGAATGACTCGCTTCTGCGGGGGAGGAGTCTTTGGTCTTGCGGCGGTAGGATTTGGTAGAGAAGCGGCACCACCAGTCGGGTTTGGTAGAGAGCGCTGCGGTTGAGGAGATCGCACTGAAGTAGGACTACTAGGCAAACCGAGAGCTTCGTTTGAGACAAGCGAGAAAGATTCCCTAGGACCAAGAGCGAGGGCTTCTATGAACGAGTACTCCTTGTCAGTAGCTGCAGCAGGATTACCCAGAGGAGCGACTTGAGCGGTCATATTAAAAAAAGAAAAAGAGGGAAATGGGCTGCTCTTAGTAGGGGGGGAAAGGCAGAAAAAAGCGGGAGCAACAGGTTTTATGGCGCTCGAGAGTTAGAAACGGAAAAAAGAGAGCGGTCGAGTCCTCGCATGTAAAGGTTGAGGGCGGGATGGCATTCCAGGTCAGGTACCGCACTGTAGATTCAAAGTGTAGGTTGGGACTAGGCAGGGTTCTAGGCTCAGTACGGATCTACCGGCGAAGGGAAGTTGTACAGTGGGAGTGCAGTGACAAGGTTATCGTATCCACTCCTTGTCCTCTGCATCGATCACTTTGTTGGATCTCAATTCTCATCTAGGGAGAGTGGAGGGTAGGGAAACCCCTGCTTGTATGGTAGATCGGCGCTTTGACATGGGACTAAACATGGGGTGGGTTGCACCCCTGGTCTCTACACTGACAACAAGACGATACCAGTTACTCATTATCAACGGGGCATATACCACCCTTGGACAAGTTTAGTTTATTCAGATCCCGGGTTTTCTCTAAGCGAGGTGAGATAGTATCTGCGAGGGATACAAGAAAAGAACATATCACAAAGCAGTGCAACACAACAGTCCACGGAAACAATAAGTGACAGAGTGAGTGACAGAATATTGGGGTACGAAAAAAGCCACGTTTTGTTCCAGCCAACAGGAGGGGGTCCCAGCTCAGTTGACGATTTTTCTCACGGGCCACCAGCAGTCACACAATTAGTACGTACTAGCAGTGTTGGACAGCTGGAGCACGGCGTTTTACGAGACTATCCCGACCGAGGCGTTTTTTTCTTAGCGTTAACGCGGGTCCAGATCGGGAAAGCTTGCCCTGGATAAAGTAGCTGATTAACGTTAGAGTCAAAGCAGTCAAAGCAGTAACATGCTAATAAGTTAGTTCTCGGGAAATCCCATCACCATACCTCGGTATTGTACGTAAAACCTGACAGGCGAAAAGACCTGAGATATCACCTGAAAGAATCAACAGGGTTCAATGCAGATTCTACCCATTTACAGATGCAAGTGAGACATTTTGTTACTGCAAGGGTGTTGGTAGCTGAAAGTTTATTCGCGAGCTGAACCGGGGGCTGTAACTTTACGCTAGGGGAAGGGTAGAATGTAGACGTTCCTGACGCCAAACCAGGACAGGCCTTTGACAAATCACTTAATAATTCATCTGTATTGAACAAACAATTGATTGATCAAAAGAAAAGAAACAGATATTCGAGATGTGATGGTGAGGTTGGTGTTGTTGGTGATGTTGTTCCCTTGCTTGGATCCTTCAGCGGGTATCCGTACAGCTCCCTGCTTTAACAGTGCGCTGATGTCTCGGACCCCTGAACCTGGAAACCACTTCAGCGATCGCCAGTAAGAGATCCTGGAATTAATTGGCAAAACGAGAACCCGGTAGCAGCCTTATCATCAATGCCCAATTTACGAATTCGAGGGCAAGAACATGCCAGTGTGCAGCCTCTTCAACTTGAGTTTATTATTAAGTACTGTGATGAGCACTGTATAAACTTATCTGCCACGTGGAGGATACATATGCAAGGGGCTTGCAAAGTCTAGAGCCTGATAAGTTGAAGCTTACCTCCTCCCCCGATGCTCGATCCGGAAAAAGTTCATCTCCACTGCGGAAAAAGGAAAGGGGCAGAGAGGGTGTGATAGGTGATGATGTCTCCCTGTGAGAATTACTCCATTGGAGGGATGGGGACCAACAGTTCGTTTCTTGACGTGATCCCGTTAATACCTGATAAATGACAGTGGACATGACGCATCCATGCAGCGGGATACCGTTTGTACGGGCGAGTACATTAGTGCTTCTTTCTTTGCTTTTTATTTCTTGGCCACTCTAGCCACTGACTTTCATCATGCACGCGAGACAGCTCCCTTGAATGATAGATCAAATGCCAGTGTCAGTGTCAGTGTCAGACCCAAAGAACCGGGACCCATCCGAGTATTTACGGACTCGCTTCCCCCGGAATTTCGCAAACAGCACTTAAGAATCTATTCAGAAAGCCGCATTCCAGTAGACCTTCAAAGTTTAGCGAAGAAGTAGTATTTAACTTTTGACATATCGCTTCTCATTCCGATTCTCGGTTGTTCCTTTTGGCTCTGTATAAGCGACAGTTCAATCAATGTGATATGTATTTTTTTCTTCGCGACGATGACTTGATTTGAGTCTCCCTGCTTAACTGTCATGGAAGTAACACATGCAAGGGAGTCACCCTCAACCCTTTATAGATTCAGAAATGACGTAGAATCACGCCATTATGCAACCGTTGCGCATGCGATAACTGAGACTTGTCTTGCCAATTAATCTCGAATCTTGCTTCAGTCGATTTCATGTTCCAGGCGCCCGAGACTTGCATCCCAATTGAAGATACTGTCGCTCAGTGAGGAAATGTCTGGAATGACGCCGATACCTTAATTAAAAAGCGAAAGAAATCAAGCTTCTACGTTGAACCAAAGGAAGCAAGGGAGAAAAAAGACGTTTGTTTGACCGTCGTGGCAAATATGAACTGTCATTTTTACCCGGATCTGCGGATCTCAACTCGCCTATGCATGCTACCCGGTCAACACGGGACGGATCTCTATTGTTTCTTTTTTTGCCTAAATCTAGATACTATGAATTGAGCCACCAACGATACAGTGACGTGCGCCGCCTCCCCATTGAATGAAGAGCACACACGACGCCCAGGGGCTTAGGCTTCGTCTAATCTGCACCTTGGCAAGTGGCTTGCGCAGCCATCCATTCTTTCGGATTTAAGGTGAACTCTGTTCAAATTAACTCGATTAGCGGCCAAACATTGCATCAATTGGTTGTAAAGGTGCCCTCTGAATTGGGTGCAATATTGAGTGAGATGGACCCTGAAGATTCAAGGAGGTTTCTTCCCGACAAGGTCAAAGCAATTCTTTCCGAGGACAAAGACACGGACAGGCACAGACAGAGCTTTGACGACGCCACGATGGATGAATGCTCGATCCACCGATTACTGGTCTCTGCGGATCAATCCTCCGTTCAAGCCGTTGGTTTCTCCCCAGAACACACTGACCTGAATTGGGTCCGACCCAACAGTGACTCTGCCCCTGACGCGCAAGCCACAATTCTTTAGTATAGCTCGGGAAACCACATCAAATTGGGATTGTATGCCCGATCGGAGGTTCCAGGAGATTGGTGCAGCTGCCATTGATGGGAATAGTAAGTGATCAAATTACCGTCTTGATTCGGCCACTAAACATGTCGGACCGGAGAATGAAAAAAATGCAGCTGGAAATCGTGATGGATCTTGTTGGTAGTACCGAGAATTCGGGTCGAATCACTGCAGATCCACATGCTGTCTCTGAAACAAAGACCAATTATTACACCAAAATGATGCGACGAGCAATGAATAAACATGTATCGACCAACAATTGCATTTATCTGAAGAGATGGTAATTTGCTAAGTGGATTCTAGTCAGGAGGATTCAACTAGCAAAACACCAATGATGCTCGTAATGCTCATGACTACTGCAAAAGAGGATGTCAATTCGGACACTGTATGGGGATTGTTAGGGTTCCAGGAATTCGGGAGCCGCGTGCGCACGATTTTAGGAGATGGGCTAAGGTAGGTAAATTGATTGACGGAGGGAATATTACGCCGAGTTTGTTGTCTTGGTCTTGTGTTGCTCAAGCTGGAGCCTGGTGGTGGCGATTGAAGCTGTAGGGTAATGGGATACATTGTTGTGTAGGAGTCAATTGCTCCTTGCAAAGATGGTATCGTGATCATGTACATAACTCTCGATTGTTTGTACTTGTAGGGTATGTTAAGTCACTGGGTATTTTACTTGAGAACTTGAAGCTCTGTCTGTTGTTGTTCCCTTTTGTCTTGTCGGGCCAACCTCTTTAGGCTCCGATTGAGGTTATCGTAACTGAAATGCATGGCAGTTAAGAGTCAACCACTCATCTCTCAGATTGTATGGTTCTTGTGTACATGAATAATCCCCGATGAATCCCCTGTAATTATTGATCATGCTACTTGATTGCGTACTGTGCTTCCAGACTCAAAGCCCTGTCATGGTGGTTTCTTTTTTTTATGTCGTGCGACGATCACCCGTTGTCAGCTCTCAGCGAGGTTATCCCCACTAAATTCGCTAAACTTTCAGTGGAGGTTGAATTGACGCAATTTGCCAGGTACCCTTTCATCATCGGGCAATCATCAATTAATTCAGCTCAGCCCTATCACTTCTCACATTCGATCAGCTCATTAATTTCAATCTCAATCTAATCCCCGAAATCCCACACAATAGATTATGGCTGTGAATTTGCCGCCAGATCAAATCCAGATCCATTCACCACGAGTCTAGAACTTTATCGGCGCGCCCGCGCTATTGGATCCCCGACGGGCCAGCAAACAATAGCAAGCCACAAAGGTCTGGACCGCTGCCGAAAGGTTTCGGGAGGTTTATTTGGCTGTGTAACTGAAAGAGTCATTGAGAGTGACATTTATTGAGATTAGAATTATTCTAGAATGAAATGTGGTATTCGATGGCTTTTGTGAGTTGGCTGTGAAATTCATGCTTAACGAGGCCGCTGTAGCTGTAGCTGTAGCATGGCACAGGCCACAGCGCGACACCAAGAAAATGGATGCACCCGCTAACAAAAAGATCAACTCATCTATTTGATATGGCATTTACTATCTCATTTTAGCGACTACAGATCCGCAAATGCGTACTCAAGACATGCCATTTAAAGGAGATAACGTTCGGTTAAGCTTTACCAGAAACTCACATTTAATGACCAATCCAGCACTCCTAATATTGCCAAGTTAAGTAGTTCATCCTCCGGCGGAAACTAAAGTGATACCCTCACCAATGCTACCGTTAACAGTCCCCGCAGGCCACGCTTTGACTAAAACATTTCTTACTCTTTCTGGCTGGCTACATGTCTAGGCACACTTTTAATTGGAAGCTATGCGATTAGAACTGAGCTTGTGCTTTCCAACGTGGCCCCAAGGCTGAGATATTGCTTATTAAAGACAGGACGGAGTACTCCTTGAGGCTAGTTTATGCGCATTAGAGCTGTGATAGTTCCCGTTTGGTTTCCTCTTAGCTGCGGTGGTGCCTCTTGGAGATCAGGTAGAGAGGGTCGTGACTCGGCGCGTACCGCGCGGGATGGGTCAGAAGATTATCACGTTTGTGGCTAGACAGGGGAATAGACAGCCAAGATGAAAGTCTGGACTTAGAAAGGAGATATTTAGCTGTCATGCAGATTCCCTCTGTAATCTGGAGGGAAGGTGTGTATTGGGAGAAGCTGACGGATGCTGAGACAGTCTGAGTGGGTTGAACATTTAATGACTGCTCAGATAGGACGAAATACGCATGGCCTGGCGCTCCTTCATGCTCTTTAGCATATCGTAATGTTTCTCTCTTGTTCTTTTTATGCAATTCTATATCCCCAGAACCAAGTTAGTTGAGTGGTTTGTGTGCTTCGACAGTAGATATCCTTATCATTTAAAAGATCGGCGCAATTCTATACGGGATACAACCCAGGCGGCATCACACGGAACTCATGCAATGGCTCTGCGTTGAGGGCCCAACTTATAATAAAGGCTTGCTATAGTCCTGTAAGTAAGTCAACGAGAGTGGCCTACTGAAAGTCAAGCACAGAGACTTGTTTGAAACGACTGGTATCGATAACTTCAACACACATAAGTAGGAAGCATAAGTAAAATGCAATATTTATTACTTTACAAAAGGAGGTCTCGTGTAAGCATGGGAGTCGTGATGCTTGAAAAGTGTGATTCATCGAGAGACCTTATCCCGATAGCATTGCCTCTCTGGTAACTGTTCACATGCTTTCGTATTGTCAAATTAACTGTGTAGCATCTTATTCATCTATTCTACTCTTGTAGTAATAAAAGGTATGGTCACAATCTTGTTCTCGAGATTAAGCCGGGGTATTTCAAGCCCTTACCAGCGAGTCAAACGCTTCCACTATGTATAGAGTCACCAATAACCCGCAGTGGCACCATTCATAGTAGCCTGCATCATAGAGATAGATACAGCTCCATATTTGCCTGTTTGCTCTTCTTACCTATTTTGTATGATGTAAGTTACTCAGCGATACTCGGAGCAAGGGAAGAGTGCCCGCATATTAAATTGGATACTTGGTGATATGTCGAAAAACCTGCAGACGCATTGATGCCCAGGACTCACCGCTGATTATAATCCGAATGAGTCCTCATATTTATCTTGCTGTTTAATACCCCAAGAGGTACCCAAACTCTGACCTGTATACCGTTAGACATGGACTCATCTACCTCTGACTTTATCTACAAGAAAGCCCTCGGTTTTGGGCTCCACTCTTGCCATTGGTGCCAAGATGTCATTGTCGACCTCACGCCTGTTGCTTTTCCAGACATAGAACGAGATGAGATCAACTATCAAAAGGCCTGTGAAGTCGACGAGGCACCGCCAGGCAATAAATCAGTCTCGCTTTATTACAAAGACAAACTTCTGCAGCGGTACAACTTTGAGGAACACACTATACACAATGCTGCTTCCCTTTGCCCATTCTTCCAGAGGCTCGAAGACATCGGTTACGTCAACGATTGGCCCATAAACATTGACAGCCTGTCATGCCAGTACAATGCCCGCCATTTTGGGACACTCCGTCTACACTTATCAACAGGTATACCACGCCGTATGTCATATAAGGCTCTTGTAGCTAGCTGACACTGTCACTTTAGAAATAATGTCGTTGATACCAGACTTTGCAAGTAACGGCCCGCAAATTGATCCTTGCATTGATACCGACATGACCTTTGCTCGTGCTAGAGAGCTGTTGGGGAGATGTCTGAGAGAACACGAGAAGTGCAAACAAAGTGGAACACCGCCTACTCGAGTACTCGATGTCCGTCAGGATAAGATAAAATTAGTTGATACTGCATCTCTCGAAACTGCAATGTGGGCCGCATTGTCCTACTGCTGGGGTGGACCGCAAAAGGCTCAGACAACACATCTCAACTTACAAGATCGTTATGAGGAGATTATATTGGAGGACCTTCCTTTGACAATTTGCGACGCCATTCATACTTGTCGTCAGATGTGTATTCCATTCCTCTGGATAGATTCACTTTGTATAATCCAGACGGATGATAAAACCGTCGAAAAAGTGGGAGAATCGGACAAGGATCGAGAGTTGCGCAAGATGGCGGGGATTTACAGCGGTGCTGTTCTCACCATCTCTGCTTCCTGCTCTTCTTCGGCCGAAAAGGGCTTTCTTCAGGACCGGGAGCCGTGGCTGCCAGGGATTGCTCTTCCAGTCCGTGTCAAAGAAACATATGATATTGGCCAGCTGGTTGCACTTCAGGGTGACTTTTCGTGCGAGCTCGAAGATGAGCCCGTTGACGATCGAGCATGGATTTTCCAAGAGCGAACGCTTTCAAACCGAAAACTGAATTTCCGGACAAACTCTCTGGAGTGGGAATGTCAGGCAGCTCAAGATGTCAAGACTTTTATCTCCCATGATGGAAAGTACGAGTTTCCCACGCTTAATGCAAACCGGATGTACCGTGCTTCTTCTGGTTGGAGGGAACTGGTGGAAGAGTATGCCAAGCGCGATCTTACTGACCTTCGGGACAAGCCTATTGCCATTGCTGCCGTCGCTGAGGACTTTGCGAATGGCAGCAATAGTCTGACGACGTCAGAATATATCGCAGGTCTTTGGAAGCCAACTCTTCTGAAAGACTTGTTATGGTACGTGGATTATTGGGAGGGCGATGAAATCAAACTGGTAGGGCCTACCTGGTCCTGGACTACAATCTGTGGATGGATCTCTTATGATTATCATCAAAATCATAACGATACAGCTACGATTATCAGCTCAGAAGTCGATCTCGCCGATCCAAATTTCGTATTTGGTGCAGCAAAGAGTGGTAGGATCCGTGCCAAGGGGTTCATGACACGGAAACCCCGACGCATATCGTCTTCCCAAGAAGGGTTGTCCTACCGCTGGGATCCTAGCCGCGAACCGAAGGTAGTATTCCTCCTTGAACTGGGAGTTACTGGGTATATTGGGGTTGGTCCAAGAAAGAGTCACAAAAGACTTGGCTTGATGCTCCGGGAGACAAGGAAACCAGGAGAGTTCGTGAGAGCGGGATACTTCTCAGAAGATATGCATACGGGATGTGAAAGCTTGAGAAATGTCAGTTGTAGGGGTTGCACGGGAGAATGTGAGTGTAAGCTTGAAATCCTTGATGGCAGCTGTACGGGGTGGACTTGTGATAGAGAAGAAGTAGTTATAGATATTGTTTGATACTTTAAGTATCTCTAGCCGTTTCAACGTTGAATTAAGGAGCCATCATTTGATGAGACTACGGAACAGTTAGAAGAAGTCAAGTCTTGAATCAATTCAGTATTGTAGTCTCTGTCGGCACATCCCCTAAAGAAGACCAAGTCGGATAATCAACAAACCCCAATCCTAGACGATGGGAGCAATTCAGTGATGGCGGGGAAACAATCATTGAGAAAACCGTAGTGTGAGAGTCTCCCGTGACTGAGCGGTCGTGGCGGCCTGTTTTATTGTATTCGACACGACACGCCATGAGGGACAAGGCAATACAGTAAACTTCCACCTTGTCCTGACTCGGATCTTGGGAAAACGAAGTCAAGAGTTCCTGATGTCTCGGATCACTTAGCTCTGCCACGCCGATCATCTTGCGATCGTAACCTATCGCCCAGATATGGGTACCTTTGAAGCATACTTGTGCATATTTAACCTGGACGGCAATTTTTGGAGCATGAACCACGATGCGTCCTGGCTGCGAAACTGCTTCCAGTTCAGCTGTTGTTAAATTCTCCAGCAAGTTCGGCAAAGATGGTTTGGCGAGCCTTAAAAATGTGTCGGCGCGTGCTTTTTCGGGAATTTGCGCTATAGATTGACCAAGGCTTTTAAACCATGGTGCTTTCTTGAAGGGCATCGACCTCATGAGCAAATGCAATACGACTTTGTCTCGAGACCCCAAGAATCCGCGGAGATCTTTCAAGTATAGAAACAAGATCTTCCATCGACTAAATCCCGCAAGGTTGTTTTCATAAGCTGTTGTGCTAGACTTTGAAGCATCACCGTATATCTCGTCGCCAAAAGCCCCTTGAATGAGCCTGTACCTCTCACAGAGGTTGGCAGCCATAGCTACAGCCACTGCATCATATCCGGGCTGTGCCTCAAACGGTGATAAATGGCTGCGGATTGTTGTCAGATGCTGTTGAGCCTCAGATTGCTGACCAGGCTGCAAGTCGTCTAACATATTGACCATTGGCTGATTAGACGACTGATCGAATTGTACAATGGCCCATGTCGCAACAGAAAAGAGTGGCCTGTGTTCTGTCGGTAAATGACGATACTCAATCGGTCCAACCGTAGAAGCCCAAGACCAGCTAGGAAACTCGTGTCCGGGAAACTTTGTTCCTGAAAGAGCTGGCTCGTATGTATAATGCCATAGCATCGCTTGGTCGATTATGTCATTAGGCAATCCATGTTGATGCTCTCCAAAGCTGTTGAGGACTCCCATGAATGCATTAATTTTATCGGAACCAAATGTCAGTATCCGTTTTGAATACTCCTTAACTTGATCTGAGTACTGTTGGTCTTCAGGAACAAGGGAAGCACATATGTAATCAAGCTTTCCGAACTCATATTTGCCGAATGCCTCGACATGGACTCCCTCATAACCGCGTCTGTACATGTATACCATCCTCTGACCAAAGAGCATAACATTCTCTGAGAGGAGTCCCTCTTGGTAGGTCCACCCACGCGTTCTCCATGTTGAGTCCTGTGGCCTTCCGCGGCTATGAGGAATCAGCACTTTGTCACCAACGCAGAGGTAAACCGGCGGCTCTCTGGGTTGTGAGACGCCAGGTAAGCCCTGATTGATATATCCCGGTTCAGAGGAGACAATGGTGAACCTTGATCTGGAGTATATCTGTCCCATAGCTTCGAGCTGAGCTGACTTTCTCTTCTCGTCATCTTGAACAACGCAGATTCTGTCGATCCAGAAGTGATCTATCCCGACCTGGGAGCAGACCTGGAAAGCATCTTGGAAAAGAACAGGCACGTCTTTCTCGCGAAACCGTCCGGATACTTTGAGGCTCTCAAAATTCTCTGTTGTTGTTATAATCTCCTCATCTGATTTGCCCCAAACGTAGCTCAAGGCTGCATACTTCGGAACGTTAACACCGTCAGTTTCAATCAAGCGGGCTTCAGGTACATTGATCAGACAAAACCCGTTGGGCAACGGTGTATTCACGGAACAGTTCCCATCTGCTGTGTTGGAAGGTCCGTCTGTCGCGGAGGGTAATCCGTTGTACCAAAGTCGAAGCCGATCCCAATTGGCCTCCGGCTTTGCGAAGTCAAGTTTGATATCAATCTTGTCAAGAACGGTAAACTCGGGACATTCCATTGTCCCAATACGTGTGATGCGCGGGAACTCCTCCACATCCTTGTATAAGATAACTGCTCTAGCTCGGAACCCACGACTCTCCACATAAGTATCTCCCCTCAATTCGAGGGCGAGGGTTCGCATATCATCTAGCTCAAAGGATGATTGCGATATAGTCTCGCATAAAAAACGACAGACACAGCATTCCGCACGAGCCTCAAGATCCTTAAATGTGCCTAAAGTTATTCTTGCGATGGGCTCTTGTTGTCGTCCCCATTCTCTAGTGTAGAGACCGTTGACCCAATGATCACAGAGACTACAGATAGAAGCATCCCCGCCTAGGTGCCATGATGCATCGCCGTGGAAGAACTCCACAGCGGCTTGGTAAGATAGTGTCGGATGCGTCGCTTCGTCTAGTTCAAACGGTCTAGAGTAAGACACGAGTTCAGACTCGGCAGGATCTGGACCACTGGGTAGCGATTCACCCCACGGTCTCAAGACAGCCTTCTGCGATGTGTCGCGGATCTTAATAAGGAGACAGGTCGGGCAATGCGTAACTTGAGACACTGACTCAGCATTATCGCCCATTGTGGATTTGTTGGACTAGAATTTGAATTCTGTAATGGGTAAAGAAATGGAAAATAGAGTAGGTGTGATAAGGAAAGACGAAGAATTATTTCCTCATAGGTAAACCAACAAATGTTTTCACAGCTCGTGCATTTGCCAGCTCAGCAGTTGGCATTGCATAGGTACTGACAGTTGTCGTCGATCTTTATGATAATAAGCACGGTAGTCAAAGCGCAAAAGGAGCTTTGACATCGAAGAGATGCATACAATTGGTCTAGGTACGAGAACTATCATCAAAGATGGACTGGTAATTCTGGAAAAAACAATCAGTTTTCTATGTTACTTCCTATATACTTAGAAAGAAGAGAACATATGGCAGAGTTTACAACAAAACACACAATACATCGTCTCATGTACACCCCGCTAAGCTGTTCTGTCGAACGCTGAGGTAGATGCGTGATGAGATGTGATTCCTTGCGGATGTAACCTTGAAAGCCTCACTGGCTCTATGGGAAATGATTCGCCTTATGGCGATACATAGGATAGAAGAAAATATATCATCTCGGATTGACATTCGACCTGTAAATTGACGAATCACGTTGGGTAATGCCTAGGGGATAGACATTTGAGTTTCTGTAAATACAGTGTACATGTTATACGGACTAGTATGCGGTTTGAGATCAGTAATTGCAAATGTGATGTTACGTTCAATGGGTTTTCGCAGACCTGTTATCCCAAAAGTCCGTGATAAAAGTTTTGCATTTTTCAAAAACACAGAAGAAACGAAAGCGAGGTAATAAACGAGCCTCTAAACGAGAATGCGAGCCTTACGTAACGCTTGAGGCTGAGCTACGACTGGGTCGTCGTCTTCGTTCAGCTCGTTTAGCCCTCGTTCAGTCTCGGCATTACCCGTGAACGAGGGAACTAACGATGTGGGTTTAAACTAAACACAGATCAGACTCTGGCTATGAAAGTTACTAACGTTAGCTGCGCCATACCTTACGTTTTCATGTGGAACACCAGTAGACGGTACTTATATCCTCTGACTTGCCATTCAGCTCTCGACAGCGGATCCTCTGTCAATTCTTCTCTTCATTAATTCAATATCGCCAAATCAGCACCAATGGCCGACAGCAAACGAAACACTATTCGATACGAACTCCCTGGAGACGACTCCCCGTATCTACACCCTGCCTCCCCAACACCACCGTATCAGAGCTTGAGAAATGTCAGCAGTACCGGAGATCTTGCGCATGATGCAGAAACACCTGCAGAACTTCCCCCCTACTCATTATCCAACCTTACTGTTAGCGACGTCAAGGTTCAAGGTATTATCCAGATTTTGCCTCCATACTGTCATTTCTAACAACGAATTTCACAGATGACGCCCGCATAGAGATCGATTGCAATTCCAAACTCGTTCGGACCCTCAGCCGTATCTACCCAACGACCCCCCACCATTACGAACCCGCGCCAGAATATACAGAATTCGAAACAACAAGCAAATCATGGGTCACAAAACTCAACATCGTCATCCAAGTGGTCGGCAGCAGAGGAGATGTCCAACCCTTCATCGCTCTCGGCAACGAACTTCAACGCCAAGGTCATCGCGTCCGTCTAGCCACCCACGACGTCTTTGAGAATTTCGTCCGAGGCTCAGGCCTGGAATTTTACCCCATCGGCGGCGATCCAGCGGAACTGATGGCATACATGGTCAAGAATCCAGGTCTCATTCCCAGCATGAAGACTCTAGCTGCGGGTGAAATTCAGAAAAAGCGCGACATGATGCAATTCATGCTGCACGAGTTTTGGGACTCTTGCATAAAGCCTGACCACGTCACTGGCTCGCCGTTTGTGGCGGATGCTATCATCGCCAACCCGCCTAGTTTTGCGCACATCCATTGCGCTCAAGCCCTCGGTGTGCCAGTGCATCTCATGTTTACCATGCCGTGGAGTAGCACTAGGGCTTTCCCCCATCCGCTTGCTAACATGAAGAATGTTGGGAGTGATCCGAGATTGGAGAATTATATCTCTTATACTGTGGTGGAATGGATGACCTGGCAAGGGTAAGTTAATCTTGACTTTGGAAGGATATTTGGCTGACTGGCTAGGCTTGGTGATATTATCAATAAATGGCGAAGATCAATCGATCTTGAGGAAGTGGCTATGTTTGACGCACCGATGCTCGCGCAAACGCTAAAGATTCCATTTACTTACTGCTGGTCGCCAGCTTTAGTGCCAAAGCCCGAAGACTGGGCGCCACACATAGGTATGTTTGGTCTGAGTAACACTCAATCCCTGACACTAACACTGTCATAGATGTCTGCGGCTTCTTCTTTCGCGACCCTCCTCAATACCCTCCACCAAGCGACCTTGTTCAATTCCTCGAGGCCGGGCCACCTCCAATCTACCTTGGATTCGGTAGCATCGTTCTCGACAACCCCGAAAAGATCATCGGTATCATCCTAGATGCTGTCCGTGCTACAGGTGTTCGCGCCATCATCTCCAAAGGGTGGTCTGAGCTCGCGGGCTCGGAAGATGAGAACATTTATTGGATTGGGGACTGCCCTCACGAGTGGCTTTTTCAGCATGTCGCAGCCGTGATTCATCATGGAGGCGCAGGAACGACAGCTTGTGGATTGCTGAATGGAAAGCCAACAACAATTATCCCCTTCTTCGGAGAGTAAGTCAATAATGTTGCAGGTTACCACCTTGTTGACTAACATTTGGTTCTTAGTCAACCTTTCTGGGGTCAGATGGTGGCCAACGCAGGCGCCGGTCCCAATCCCATACCCCATGCGGAGCTTACCGTGGACAATCTTTCCGAGGCTATTCGTTACTGTCTATCCCAAAAGGCGTCGGATGCAGCCAGAGAAATAGCCAGCAAGATGAGTTCGGAAGCGGGCGTTCGTGCTGCAGTACAGTCGTTTCACAGACAGCTTCCTATTGAAAGGATGATGTGCGATGTAATTCCGAGCGAACCTGCCGTGTGGTCATATACCAAGTCAAAACGACCCATCAAGCTATCTCGGATCGCTGCTGAGAACCTACAAACTACCAAAACCATCGATAGCAAGCACTTAAAGCCGTAAGTAACCGGTCGTAATATAGAGGTGGCTGTTGACTGACTCCATATAGATATCAGAGTAACCCTATCTTGACTGAAACAACCCGCTGGGACCCGATCTCGGGAGGCTCTTCGGCAGTCATGGCAACAGCAACGGAAATGGCCGGCGACATCACAGGGATATTCACCAAGCCAGTCGAAGAGTATCGAGACGAGCGCAAACGGCAGGCTGGTGAGCTCAAGAGAGCTCAGGCACGTCATGGTGAGGACAGTGATGGCCTCAGTGTAACCAGTCTCTCGAACGATTCCGGACGACCAAAAAGCGCACAGTCGGGCAATCTAGCAGGACGAATGGCTGGCGCCTCAGCCAAAAGCGCAGGTAGAATTGGTGCAACCGCCACGAAAGGCATGCTGGTCGATTTTCCCCTCGCAATAACAGAAGGTCTCAAATCCGTCCCTCAACTCTACGGCGACAAAGTCCGCGATCACGGTCCAGTAACAGATGCCAAGAGCGGCATGATCGTCGCAGGGAAGACTTTTGCATGGGGATTCATTGATGGTATCGGGGACTTGGCGATACAGCCGTACAAAGGTGCAAAGAAAGAGGGTGCTTTAGGAGCTGCCAAGGGATTTGGCAAGGGAGCGATGAGTTTGGTTACCAAGAGCGGTGCTGGTATGTTTGGAGTGTTTGCGTATCCAAGTGCGGGAATAAGCAAGAGTTTAAGGGATGCTGTGCACGGGTCGACGAGGAAGGTTGTTGCGGAGGAGAGGCGCAAGGAAGGTGCTTGGATGGTGAGGAAGGGGTTGGGGACACAGGTGGACTGTGATGAACTTGTTCGTCGTTTTGAGCGGTTGAGATGAGATATAGGCAAAGGACCTTGGTGGGAATACTATAGAGAGAATGGGTATACCAGGTTTAATCAAGAGCGTTTCTTTAGATCCTGCAGATAACTGTATGCATGGCCAAGTCTAGACTCGCTTAACGGTCCTGTTCAGGTCATAAGTCCACTTTGACTCTTCCGACCAACAGACGCAGCTTACGTCAATGAGCTTACACGTGAACAACCAACAGTTACGTCTGCCTAATAATGTGATGGTCACTCACAAATACATGGTGTCTCACCTCAATTCAAACACAGCCTGCCAAAACATTCCCAATTACAATCCAACCAGCTGCACATTTACCTCAACATGACTCTTCTCGATACTGTCATCTCTATCCTTCCGGGCGTCCCTTTCCTGCCTCCTACTGCGCCGACTAAGGATGGGAAGGACGTAACCCAACAGACCCAAGCTGGACCCTTGAATCGATTCCTGGGTACTTCTACTCAGTCTAAGACCGCCGACAAGAAGAGTGTGCCCGAACAAACAGAGGCCGAGCGCTAGAGGGTTTTTGAGGTTCAGCAGTAGTCCGCAGCAGACAATGCTGTCACCTTGTGAGTTGCCTCCAGCTTGGTCGACCTTTCATTGGCTAATTGTCGAAACAGACAACACTTGTTAACCATAAATGCTATGGGATCAGGTAACTCGGGTTTGGCGTCGGTCAATATATGCTTAATTCCTGTCGATTAATATTTAACGCTGAGAGATTACCTGCTCTATGATATTGTACTGTATCCCAAGTGTTTACCTGTAGTAATTTAGAGACAATCTGGTCTTCAAACATCCGAATTTCACAATCTTATCTTCCCAGCTGGTGCAGCAACATCGCATTCTTACTTTTTGCACTAGTCTAGCCGAAGATGGAGAAACGAAACTATCGAAAAACCGTTGCTTTTTAGCACGATTAACGTATAGGTAGCCAATCAAAGACTAACATAAGCCATGCTAAGACTTGTGCTCAAGATCTAAAGGAAATTACATATCAGGGGTTACAGATGCTTAAATACTTATGGTGATTCCCGTTGTGTTTTCTGACTCTGCCCTTATCTCTAGCTTTTCTAGCCACTCGTTCCCATGTCTCGATTTTCGATTCTTGCGGGCTCCGTCCTTTTCGCGATCTCTCGCGTTAACGCCGGGCCATGCCGTCCTTTATCATCTGTCATTTCTTCAGGTCTTGAGACAGCTACAACCTCAACTGAACTTGTCGAGCCGACTGCCACTCTCGCATCAACCTTGACTACTGAGATTGAAGCCTCCGAGACCCTTTCCATCATCGTCTCGACTACCGAAGCTTCCACGGCTTCTGAGGGTATCGCTACTGAGTCAGCCACCACCACTGAGGGTGTCACCACTACTGAGGCTACTACTACTGGAGCTGCTACCACTACCGAAGCCGCAACAATGACCGCCGAGACTACAACTGCCCTCGCCACCACCAGCGCAGCTCCAGTTCTGGAACCACGCCGCGACTGTGGCAGCTTTAGCACCCCATACACGGCACCCAACGGGGTTGTCTACAACATTCGATGCAGCACCGATTTTGAACCGGCCTCATTTAGCCCGGCAGGGTATTTCGAAGATGTCGTTAGTTTCGGAGACTGTTTGTCTAAGTGTGAGACGAGTTCGGGATGCAATGGCGTGCAATGGGATAATTTGAACTCCTACTGTGTTACAATGCGTAGCTTTGGGGGTACTATGCAAAGCCCTGGCAACGACATTGCATTTAGGGTTGGGGGTTAGTCCCAAGGGGACATCTTTCACTGTTGCCACCGAGCCCATGTCGTTGGACTTGCTTGTACATATCTCACGTCAAGACTTATGTACTCCATTAGATATCATCATGGCAACTACTTTATATATTCTGGATCCAGAGCAGGCATAGATTATTTAACATACCATCCTACTCTTTGTGTTGCGATTTCCGCATGTGCTCCCTGCTTTTGTTCTGCCCTTTTCTTATCCGTTGGTTAGCTGGAGCACCACCCGTTATGTATGTGAGAGTCTTTACTTCAAACCGGTTGAATAGCACCTGTAGTGGCCAAGACGAACTAGCGACATCAGCACACTATTGCCATTCCCGTAATCTGTGGCTGATGGTGACATACCGTCAGTACCGAACGGAATAACAGCAAATGTCTGTCTCTTGATGGATGTCTAATAAACAAATGAAACGATAGTTAATACATAGTCTGTTACATCTGTTATTCGGCCGATCCGAGTCTCATCTGCATCGTGACGCAAGTCAGCGAGCTGAAATGTCAACATCACTCTGAGGCCCAGTTATGTGCAAGCCAATCGGACTTTTTGAACCGACAAATTGTTACGCATAGTTGAGCTGTCACATTTGAGAAGTGTCAAAGCTCCGAGTCAATTCGCTGTCAGCTGTCAGTTTCAGCGGACATGGTGAGCACTGAAGAGCTGAAAATGCCTGTTCGAGTTGAAGATCGGCCCGTGCCGATGTAGATCACGGTGATCACCCAGTTGAATGGTGTCAGTGCGGCTTGTCCAACACTATGACGACACAAAGGGCTTACTCATTATCGGACCATCGGTTTGGTTGCAGGTAGATGGGTTTGTTCGAGATATAAAATCTTCTCAGTTCCCGCCATCATCCAAGTGTTATCATCAGCACTTCATCAAACAACAATCTTCAATCCATATCAAATTACCAAGCCTTACTATCCTAACCATATATCCCTGGTATGCCATACTACCGTATTTCCGTTACTCTCATACTAATCCATCACTTCAGACAATGAAGTTCTGGATCATCGCCCTCCTCACCATGGCCAGCACCATCGCGGCCAACGAGACCGTGGAGATTGGCCATGGCGACTTGGAAGTATGCAAGGGACATCATGAAAACGGGTGTTGCGACTATTCGGACTGTGAACATTGTGGCTTCTACCAGCGTTGCTGCTGGAAGCCAGGATTTGCCCCGAGCGATTCGGGTGTATGCAGATGCGGAGTTGACAATTACCCCCAGGGTGAATGTTACTAGGGATTCGATTATAAGAAAGGAAATTTCATCATAGTAGCAGTATTCTCAGTATTGTAACGTTGAAAGAATTGATCTTTGCTTCGATTGTACTATGCATCTTATCGTTTGTTTCTATATATGTATGTAGTAAAGTATAAGAAAGTTCCAAGGATTTCTACCATTTTAACAGAAATCATCCGCTCTTCGTTGCTTTTCGCTCCGGATCCTGCAGTCTAGCAAGTTCCAACAATAACCGATAAGTATAAACCGCCATATCGACTTCCCTCACAGCTTTCCCCATCCACTCCCTTCCCAGGGCCGCGATACCCTCCGCCAATTGTTGCCCTCTCTCAGTAGACGTCAAAAATGTCACCAACTCCGGAAGTTCTTCCAAGCTTTGACTAACGGGGATATAATGCACCCAAGGCATCAACCTCTCGTCATGCCACTCCCGAAGAATTGTTTGTTTCAGCGGTAGTGAATTTGAAGATAATAGCTTGTAATATCGTCCGCTGATTCCATTTCCGTCAAGGTCGAAGGCTAGTTTCGAACCGAGGGCTGTGTCTTTGTCGGCCCAGGATTTGACGTCGAAGTATGTGCTTTGGTCTCGGCAGAATTTCCTGTCGCACTGGAATATTCTTGTGAAGCCGACGTCGAAGAGTCGTCCGTTCAGAAAGCTTGATTTGACAGCCCTGATCGAATCGTCTTGCTTTTGTAGATATGAATGGTGCTGCTGTCCGAGACTTTGCGCCAAGGTTACGAATCGTTGTCGTTGGTAATCTCTCCATCGACCATCTTGTGCATATCCTCCCGTCGTTGAACCCCGCCAGTAGACATTGTTTTTCTTCTCTGACCAGGCCATATCGCGAGTCTCGTCATACTGAAACTCATCTTCGATGTAGGCAGGGCTCGGGAATAAAATGTCGCCCATTGTTGAGAATGCGCCAGTTGTCAAAACTGGTACCAAGCCTTCGATGAGACGGAACGTTTTCGGACTGACAAAGTTGCCCTGCAAGTCCTTATACTCATGATGCCGACACAGATCTGACTCTTCCATTTGATTCTTGACAAAGGGTAGTCCAAACGTTTTGATCTCACTTTGAGAATCCCGAACCACAGGTTGCGACACCGGACAAGATCTCGTCAAAACATCCCACGTGGACTGCCGCGACATATCAGTGAGACCAAATTCCACATCGCTATTACGTGGTTGAAGCATAACTCGGGGTTCATCGAAGTGATTAATCAGGAACTTGATATTTGGAAGTTCTCCAAGAAGGTTCCCTAGAAGTTTGTTGAAGAGAAGGCTGTAGTGTCTGTCGTAGGAGCGGTGTGGGTGTCGACATATTGTCTTGGCAGTTTTGCCATGAAATTGGCATGACCAGACCTCACTGCTTGGTGTTTGATGTAACCTGGCCATTCTATCGATGACTTCTTGACCACTGAGTTTGAGGAATGGTGATATCGAGTTGTGGATTATGTCAAAGTCGTCGATGATGGGTGACTGGTGCTGTTGAGCGAATCTGAACCAGCCTTCGAAACCGGATGGTGGATCCATGACATATCGGCGTTTGTATTCGTCGACGGCGGCTTCATAACTTTTCGACTGATTCCTCAATAGGCCTTCGAAGTTTTCGGTTGCTTGGCGAGAAAGCACTTCGACAGGGTGCGGGTGAGCATCGTTGAAAGTTTCGACTGCCGCGCTTTGCGCCTGATGGATCATGTACTCGTTATAGATAAAGGGAATGATCGATGCTGATAGAAAGAGCCAAAGTGCTGCTCTACCTTTGCCTTGTTTTGGAAGTAGTTGAGTTACCTGGAAGAGCGTGAGGGTAGACACTAAAATATGAGACATGGCCTGAAGTTGAGAGGTTTGTGAGAATGAATTTCTGGTGGAAGCAAGAGCAAATATTCCGATTGTTGGAGCCATGGACCAAGACGTTTGATTTGCCTATTCTGGTTAGCCAGTGTAGTCTCGTAGCATTGACATGGGCGCACCGTTTGTATGATGAAGAACCACGAGGCAGCCTTGAACAAACCGGATATCAACACAGTTGTAATGTCACTTGTCGGTGGTCCAAGAATGAGTATCTGAGCGACAATGGCGACAATAAGTAGTCCTGCGATTCGAAACGAGATTTCTTCGATACATCCTTCGATGTCGATAGATGATATCCGTATTTTGAAGCCTGGGGTTATTAAACTGTAGACGACAAGTAAAGAAACGACTAAGATAAGAGATATAAGGGACCCGAAGAGATCGCCATTCGACAGGGATAACACTGCAGGAACGGCCGCTAAAGAAGCTCCCAAGGTAGTGTTGATGAAAGAGGATTGTGATTTTGGATCAAAATATGATGTGCTGGAGACGAGGTATGTGTGTACTGCGAGTAATAGAGGCGACAAGGCGGGCTGTTCCAAGTCAGCATGTCATGTTCTGATAGTCTCAGCTGGGGTAGTGGCATACATAGAAACCAATCGCGTTACTCTCAGCCCTATAAAACGCAGCTGCCGTGACACCAACAGCGACAAGCCATTGCGATATGAAGGACTGATGTGGCTTTTTGGCTTCCTTCAACAATGCCAATGAGGGCTCCGCGCGTGAATTCGACGATGGAAAATATTTAAAGAAAAAGGGAAGAATGGCCCAACAAACTATCTCAGAGCACAGCTCCAATCTTCTCGGTGCGTAATACTGTGACAAGGTCGTAAAGAACAAAGCGCCAGCTGCAGATCCCACCAGTGGATCGGCATGCTTGAAAGGCGACATCGGAACTTAACCAAAAAGGTCTACTCTTGTCATGGGTAGTAAGGCGAAGCTGAAAGGTATCGTAGAGCCTCAAATATCATATCACCACGAGGACATATTGTTTACGGAGCACAGAAAAGGGCGCAAAGGGGGAGAGGGACAGTCATATTTTGTCGTGTCATCAAACCCCGGAGCCAAGCTTGCTTGGCATGTAGGAGTATCATTATTGTGCTTGGCACGTGGGCTGGGGTCCTCTAAAGGATTCGGGGCTAGCCTTGCAATATGGGGATTGTGCTTTGTTGGGGCTATGCTTGATGATCTGAGGAACTTTTAACCAACAGCTCGTGTTGGTTTTATTTCCGAGACTGGATATGTCTGTTACCGAGTTCATGAGTGACGATGACGATTGGTTCTTTTGGTGCTGCGCCTTTTGAGGGCCAGGGGCGGCTTGTAGGATTCAGCTCGTGATGATCCTTGGTGGTGGAGTCGTCTCATTAACACAGCCGAACAATAATCTTCAGCAGTATCACAACCAACAGGGAGCATCCAACACATAATACAGAGCACTTACTCATCATTAAATCTCCGTTCAATCACAGCATCATCGCCCTCCAGATTTACGTTTAGCTCCATGTTTATTAAGATTGATGTTCCACCTGTATGTCACTGGATAGGGTTTAGTCTGGGGCAGTGCTTAAACGACAAGGGTCATCTGATTGGTCGTTGAACGAAATATTGTCTTGGCGAGACAAAGCGTCAGGGGCCTGGCTGCTCTCCGCAGTGTCTCACAGTATTGCCAAAATTCCATTGCCAATCAATCATTCTATGCCTCATCTTTACCATTCTTGCTAACCACCCTAGGCAGGCTATCAGAAGCTTTTTCTCGAACATCTGACTGCGTGCTGGTCTCGTCAAGTGTCTGCTTCTTATCACCCCTTCTTACAAAGAACCAAGTCGCAATCACTGATATGACGGTGCCGACCAGAAGACCAATCGAGGTTGAAAAGCTAACTCGGTACGTAGGACCGAACTTGGATTGATAGATCTGAGGTCCCTACAGAATGTTTTGTTAGTTATCAACAAATAACTCCAATGCTAGAAACTAGACTTACAACAATCCCCATAAGCTGACATGATGCCTAAATTTGTGGGTTAGCCAACGATGCTGTCTACATTGCTACTATTCATTCCTCTTACATTTGTTATTCCTATAGCAAGGCCCGCCGATGTAGTGCCTTTGGCCGCACGTATACGCTCTAAATCATATAAATTAGCCTCACTCATCATGATATATAAGAGCTGGACTTGCCTGGCCAGATGATGGGGAAGAAACTCTGAGAAGCAGCAGTTGCAATAGTGACAAAAATGTATTTTGCAACCGGATGGCGCACGGTGATCAGTAGCACATAGCACACAATCTGGGTAATCTCAACTCCAAGTCCCGCAACCCAAGGACTCAGTTTTCCCTTGTGTATAAACGCAGCAAGGACTAAAAGGATCACGAACACGAGGGTGAATGGCGGCATGGTCATGACCTGAGAGATAGCTGTGTTGGAGATGCCGAGATCGTAGATGACGGTAGGGAGGACAAACGAGATGCCCCATCCGCCGATACCATGAGTGATCCAAATAAGAAGGAATGGAATAAACGTCGGGTCGCGGAATAGCGACTTGACTTGCTCGATATTGAAAGTCTCGGAGAGCATCGTTGGGGCTTGATCGGGTAAGTCTGCCAGGATGGCTGCGCGTTCTGGCCCGTCAAGGAATTCAACAGTCTGGGGATCTATAGCTGGTGGTAAATAGACATAAAATCGAACCATCTCACACGGTACATACAGTTTGGGAGGAAGAAGAAGGTGTAAATGCCACAGAAAATGGCCGGGATGCCTTCAAGGATAAAGAGCCATCTCCACCCAGCGAGACCGCCGACGCCGTTCATAAACGAAATAGCATATGCTGAAAGAGTCAACGTTTGAACCAAGAAACAGATGGGATAAAGTGTAACTAAGTACCTAGGAGGCCACTAATGGTTCCCGAGAACATGCCGCAAGCGTAGAAGAATGCCTATAAAACAAAACAGTCAGCAGATTCCTTTTCTAAGCTCACGATCTGTGTGGAATCGGCACTTACAATTCGTAGTGGGAGCCTCTCAGTAGGATACCAAAAGCTTAAATGGTAACTTGAAAGACCAGTCAGACAAAACCAACAAAGGTTCTTTCGCCAGCCTCGGACTTACAGCACTCCAGGATAAAACCCAGCCTCTGCCAATCCAAGAAAGAAGCGACAAGCCAGAATACCGGAATAGTTCTGCGTCGCGCCTTGGCACATGGATATGATACCCTGGAGTAAGTTTTAGCATAAACTCTATACTTGATGATAAGTGTTTTCTCACCCAAGTGATCATGATTCTGCTCATCCAAACTGAAGGCGAGAACCTCTTCAGCGCCAGTGTAGCCAATGGCTCGAAGAACATGTAGGGATAGTAGAAAATGCTTAGTGCCCAAGCCCATTGGCTGCTAGAAAGATTCCCAAGCTGTTTTTTGATACCGGTTCCTTGTTCTAGGTTCATGATGGCAGTGTTGGAGATATTGCTGACATGGATGCGCATGATGAGGTATACGAAAGCATACCAGAGAAGCAAACGCTTATCCACTTTTCTATTGGCAGTTTTGAGGACATCTTTCTCTTGATTGAATCCGTTTTCGGTGGATGATGCGTCTGCCTGAGTAGGCGAGAGGGTGGAAGGCTCAACCCCCATATTGGTCAAGTCCTGGAGTCGACGTTGATATAGTTTTGATGGGGCAGTATAAACAGCAGAGTCTACAGGGAATGAACGGGGTATGTTTGTGACTTATAAGTATGGTTTTGTAGGAAGCTCTGCAAAGTACGACGCTACACGGACATGACTTAATTTACGTTGCAACGAGGGTCTTGTTTTCGATATCCTTAGCATCCTAAGCACGCCTTAATGTGGGGGTCTTGTAGAAGCGTTATTTAACCAAGATAACCTTTCATCAGACCAACGGGATTGACAGGATCGGCCTAACTAACGTCAGCTATGCAGCCAAGGAGCGAGATCGGCTGCTTTACAGGAATTCGCACCAGTTTGAACCATATTAGCGCAAAGAAAGGTGGTGTTTTTTTACAAGAGAAAAGAAAAGACTCAAAGGAACTGTCAGTTCATGCCTAGAAACGTACCTCGCCTTGCACAATGAGCATCGAACAAATGCATCTACTGCATGTCTCAAAACTGTGAAAATCTTGAAAGCGGCAACCTACCAAGCGTAATAATTTTTAGCCATTTAACCAGAAATCCTGATGAAAATTGACAGTTGATAGACTCCGTTATCGCGTACCTCGTGCGTTTGATGATGAGGTACTCGTAATTTCTTCTACGATGGCGTGATCGTCTCGGCGAGCGGAGGCAACACAACTCAACGAATCACAGGCCAGTAGAAGCATTGGGTTGTTTTTACAGATATTGATTTATAACTACCATAAGATATAGTCTAGATGAATCAAGATTATCTGGCTAAACTCTCGTATCGTGGCAGTCAATCAATATGCCTTCAGCAACAGTGGACACGCAACCTTCCCCAGCGCTCAATACATGGAAGCGCCCCGAAAAGACGAGCTACAAATTGCCATGGGCTGACATAAAAGTAATTGACTTGAAAGACTTTGACACTCCGGGTGGTAAGCAGAAATTGGCAGAGGATCTTTGTCAAGCTGTGAGTGAAGTCGACCTAGCGCACATGAGACCGTCCGATTTACTCAAACCACGACAGGTCCACGACACGGGCTTCTTCACTGTAATTAACACGGGCTTCAATGCTGAAGAGGTCCAGCGACAATACGACATCGGGCAAGAGTACTTTCGACTCCCCAAAGAGAACAAGGGTGACCCCAAATATCGATGTGACTTCAGCAAGGGCAACTACTTTGGATACAGGGCTGTGAGCAAGCATACTCCCAAAGAAAGACGGCTTATCAACTAATAACCATCTCAATTAGCCCCACGAGAAGACAATCATGAGCACGGATGTTCTTGATAATGTTGAGTCGGTAAACATCCCCAAATTCATTCCTCATTATGAGAGTGAGCCCTTCCACCCATTCTTCAAGCCTTACCAAGCAGAAATCGAGGCCTTTTCCCGGGTAAGGAACTCAATTTTGCTAATCTGTCTATGTCTTTGCTGATTACTGGCAGAAATCTCTCGATCTTGCAGCCAAGATCTTGACCCTGTTTTCTATCATTCTTGAATTGCCCGAGGACTACTTCTCTAGCCGTCACAAGTATTCCGACCCCAGCGAGGATCACCTGAGGTATATGACATATCATCCAAGACCGCTAGACGACGATATTCGCGTCCAAAACACGTGGTCGCGCGCTCACACCGACTTTGGATCCTTGACACTGCTATGGAGTCAAGATGTTGCAGGTTTACAGATCAAAACTTCGTCTGGCGAATGGAAATACGTTCCTCCTATCGACAATGGAATTGTCTGCAATGTAGGCGACACGTTGGATTTCTGGTCAGCTGGATACCTAAAGTCGACCACTCATAGGGTGATTCGTCCACCGGAGGATCAGGCACATCTCTTCCGCCAGGGCTTGTTTTACTTCGTCAGGCCAGGCGACAGCGTTGATATCAAGCCAGCGCCATCTCCACTATTGCGAAGGCTGGGCCTGATTGGCAATGACTCTGAAGATGAAGAGCCCGTGACAGGCCTTCAGTATGTGCGACAGAGGGTCAAGGATTACCATGATCACCAAGATTATGCGGATAAGAAGGGACAAAAGTTCAAGGTCGGAAACCTCGAGATTGAAGACGAAGCCGCTTAGGACGAGAGTAGTCGCCTAATACACTTTTGACAATTACATGGCTGTACCCATATCATCCATCATACTCAGTTTGGCCCCTGGACGAGCGATCTATTAGTGGCGCTATCTGATTAAGCGCGGCGCTGCAAAGTTCTAGATTCTTGCGAGTAACGTACATTGGCTGAGTCATTCAGCATGTCAGGGTCTAACGTTGACGCTATACTTGATCAAGGTCTAAGCCATACTGCAACGGGGTTCCACAGCCGAGCTGAAAGATGAACCTAACATTCATCATGGTTAAACTATTTGCATACTATCTTCAACTATCGATCATTTTGCCCGCTCATAAGTCAGGGGTCAGGGTCATTAGCAGTCTGCCATTTTGACCGATCATGCTCAGGCATAAGTAAAAACAAATACCCAGATACCAGACGATGGACTTTTCCCCTCCAGCATGTCAATTGTTCTCGTGAGTGTTAGTCCTCACAGCCACTCTTTCGTTTCCCTATCTCAGTCGCTCGTTAACGATGCGGTCCATCGTAGTGCTCGCCGCTTTGGCTCTAAGCGGCTCACTGGACATTACTGCTGCGAGTGTCTGTAAACCGCGTCCTTCTCACCTCAGCTCGTCAACTATTGACCTCACTCCTTCCAACACTGCGACGTCAGCGACAGCCTCCGAAACTACAGGCACCGTTGTCATCAAAAGTGTCATCGAGGGCGGTGGCTTCTCCATCGCCCCTCCTGGCGGAGGTGTTCCGGGCTTCACTGTCCGAGGTGATGCTGGCATCGTCGTCGGACCAGGCTACAAAGATGATGGCAGTAAAGACTCGGGATGCCTGTCGCTAAAGGCGAGCAATCAAGATGGCGCCAAGAAGCGAGACATTGGTAGTTTTGCCGGTGTCGCTCAGTCAATTGAGCAGCTCAGCTTGACTAGACCTTACACTGTCCGCTTCTTCTACTTGGTCGTCACCGCCCCGTCTCTGAACTTTTGCCAGTTGACTGCTTCACTCGGTAGCCAGACTTTCTTCCAGACCTGGATCATCAGTTTCGGAACCAGTGTACAGTGGGGTATGGCTCTTGAGCAGGTCACTGCTGCTGAGCGCTCTGCACCTTTGTCCATCTCTATGAACTGTTTGCTAGGAGGATCTGCTCAGGTCTACGTCGACTCTCTTTTCATGTCTAATCAGATTACACCTCAGACGATCGATGACCATCCCCTTGATCTTGGTAGTGGTTCTGACTCTTCTTTCACCACTACTTCTACTTCAACCTCTGCTACTCAAGCCAGGACCTCATCGGTGCCTCCGATTATCCCAACTCATATCCAGAGCTCGGAAGCTTCCAATGGCCCCGCCACTCCTAGCACTGGCAGTTCTCATACTCCAATTAATGACAGTTCCAACACTCAGCCTACTGGCAACGAGACACCAGTTACGAGAACCCCAACGAGCTTTCCCACTGGTACTCCAACTCCTGTTCTAAGCGACATGGAGACTACTTATCAGCAGGGTTCTCAGACCCCTGGAACAGAGATGACCGCTTCCAGTGCGCAACACCAGACAGGCACTGAATCGGTTCCTGCGATTGCTACGACCACTACATCGGAAAGCAATTCTTCTCCTCGCCAGTCATCAACAATCAAACCTGATGGCCCTGTAAGCCGCATCTGTGCCAATATTGGCAACTCCGACATCCCTGGTCGCGGGTGTGGTATGCATCCTTACAACAGCGCGGGGGCGTACAGTCGCTTCACAAGTAGCAACTACCAACCAGAAGATTGCGCTGCTCTCTGCCTCGCTGACGAGAAGTGCCTTTCCTTCGAATGGAGCTACGGAAACAACTGTGCCAACGAGTGTCGCCTTATCTCCAGCTCTTTGAGTGATGTTCCTGTTGGCAACACAGGTACTCAGTTCGCCTCTTACGACCGCAGCTGTATTATTCCCAAGCCCTGCCCCAGCTTCCCCGATGACAGTATCTGCATTAACAAGATGGGTAACACACCCAATAGTGGCTGCGTGCGCCGCAAGGGTACTCTCAAGTCTTGTGCTCAGGAGTTTGCCACTCTTACTGTCCAGCCTTGCGGCGGCGGCGATCAGTGCAGAGACATGTGTGCCATGTACCCAGATTGCCAGTCGTACTCTTACACTTCGCTTCTGTCGCAGAGAAACTGCAAGCTATATGCAGCCACCACTGACGAGATTGCCGACCAGGGAGGCAGCGACTACTTCTCTGATATCGGCTGCTGGGCTTGTGGAAATAACATGGGCTTTGCTACCTACGGGCTCGCTGTCAATGATAACGTCAATGTCCCTGAGATGACGTGCCAAGCTCCGACCAAGGCTGTCCCTGATAGTCCTTAACACAGAAACCACTCAAACTGCGAGCATTTTTCCATTACCTAGTCAAAAGAAAAGACTTTTTAGACTCTCACTGCTTTAATACTATTAGTAAATATAGCTAAGATAGTGGCCTAAACGCTACATCTCGATTTAATTAAATGCTGATCCTCCTCATCCTTTGGCACTTGCCCACGGCTGACCCTTGTCACTCACAGCCCCCAACCGTAGCAATGTCAGGTTAGATAATATTATCTAGAAGTCTTCAGGAAATATTACTGAGTTTTGTTTCTTATCTTCAGCTAATCCTTTCGCGGCCAAGGACCAGTACACCGGAAGCTGAATGTGACAACTCTTAGCCTTCGCCTAACTGTTCTATCGTATGTACCCCTGTAGTGGAGCTGTGCGACCTGCGGGATAAGAAACTCAAACTGAGCTACAAGAAACTATTGAACATAGCGCCGACTTTTCGCTTATATTTGGATTTTAGCCTTCTGCCGCTAGTCTTCTTCAAGTGCTTTTCCGATCAATTGGAGATTGCAATCCTTCAGCAAAGTGATACAAAAAGAAATGTCTCCTCTGTCGCATCTTCTCTCCTGTCCCGTCTAGCCAAGTCCGTTCAGTACTACAACATGACTCCTCAAACTTTCAAGCATTTGCTAGCTGTCATCCTGGCTACGTCCAGTGTCTACGCCGGTCCCTGTAAACCATCTCCAGAACCTTCTACCATCATCCCATTCAGTTCAGCTAGTTCTGATCTGGAAATATGGTCGACCACTGCGCTATCGACCGTTGAACCATCAACGACTGCCGAGACACAATCTTCTCCTGAAACATCCTCAAGCACAGAGGTCTATTCCTTGACAGAAGCAACCACTACCACCGTATTCGAAATCT
The DNA here is from genome assembly GCA_004367495.1 of Fusarium scirpi. Taxonomy (NCBI): domain Eukaryota; kingdom Fungi; phylum Ascomycota; class Sordariomycetes; order Hypocreales; family Nectriaceae; genus Fusarium; species Fusarium scirpi. The sequence continues at coordinate 327,812 of QHHJ01000047.1, forward strand.
CAGCTACTGAGACAAGCACGACCGCAGAAGTCACAACCACAGCGCCGGTTGACGAACCATGCCAAACTTGTTCACAGGTTATCGTGAAGAGCGGCCGGTCCAGTTCTTGCGGAAGACAGATCGCGCCCTGGCAGGCGGATCCGTTCCTCGTCAAAACGGTGCAGACTCAGAATATCTTACAGTGTGCCTATGCTTGCAGCAATGAATGTCATTGCAAGTCTTTCAGTTTCTACGGCGATTCGTGTTATTTGTACGATGCGGATGAGCAAGATATGCAGGTGGACAACTTTTATCTCGGTCCTTACTACTTCGACTTGGCGAGTTGTTACGAATGTGTCGCTGGTGGTGATTAAGTATACCGAAGAAAGATATTTGCCTAGGTAGGGAAATATCACAACATTAACATCGGGTCAAAAGAGACGGAAAGAAGTATCTGCAGGCAACTCTCTAAATGAGAATAGAAGGCTAAGAAGCGATACTAGTATTGTATTGTCGGTTCGCGTGAATATGTAGATAGATAGAAGGGCGACGGTAATGTCTTTTCCATCAACACCCCGCTGATGAACTCTCCGTAAGAGTCTTAACATGCCGAACCCATTGCAAATATATGCTAAAGCAACAGCAAATCTTTCACATACGACCATACCTACCAGAGAACTCGGGATCCCGTCCGCTCTCCCATAGATAAGCTGGTAAGGGGCGGATTAGTAGTTGGGTCGGTGACGACCAGCGAATCCCCGCTGTTGTAT